>OZ026612.1:107765834-108163334 GCA_964020975.1 Hermodice carunculata | reverse complement strand
TCCTTACGGTTCGGAAATTCGTTCATTCCTTCCTCTATTCAACTATGGAACGATCTCCCCGACGACATAAGACGTTCTGCAACTTTATCCAAATTTGAATCTACTTTGAAAAATACTTTATTGTCTGTAGATCCTGTTCCTGTTTATTACTCACACGGCAGTCGATTTTCTAATATCATACACACTCGTTTGCGCTTGGGCTTATCCGGACTAAATTCCCACCTACACAGATTTAATATAATACCGTCCCCAGCTTGTAAATGTCTAAATCCTGACGAAAGTATACTTCATTTTTTCCTAGAATGTCCCTATTATTTAGTTCCCAGGAAATCCCTTTTAAAAACGGTTTGTTACATTCTAGCTCCTGGTGTGAATTCTAGTCTTGTAGTCTATCTAGCAAGTGATACACTTATCCGGTATCTTACACATGGTAACAATGACCTTTCTGCAAACCTCAACATTAAATTCTTTGATGCTGTCCAAAAATTCATTTCTGACTCCAGACGATTCATATTTTGATTGCCATGTTGATCCTGTCTATATACGGTTTATGGCTAAGACTGTCATCATTTTTTTGGTTACCGAGCTAGTGACATAGTGGATTTTTCTGGATCAATAACTTGTACTCATTCTTTAATCGACATGTCTCTGCTTGTGAGTATTTACTTCATAGCATTCAGGAAAGTGTATTTTTCAATATTATTGTAGCAATGAGTGGTACATACAAAGAATTTCGTGAATTGTATTGTCATGTGTGTATTGTATATATTCTGTGTGTCTCTCTATGTCTGGAGAGCCTGTTTTTTAGTATCTCGATGTATACTATTAGGTGATCCAGAATGAATAAATATGTTTAAATTAAATTAATCTTTTTCATATGTGAAATAAATATTTCACATATGTGCAAAAGATTAACACATTTGTGAAATATAAATATAATTGTACATAGGCCTATGTGATTAACATATTTAACATATGTGTAAATCTTTTGCACATATGTATAAAACTGTTTCACATATGTTAAATTATTTTCAAAGTGATATTGTACACATGTGAAATTCGTTTACACTTAGTAATTACACGTATGGAAAAAAATCACATATATGTAGGCCTATGACAATGGAATAGATGCTAAAACGGCTTGCCATAAGAGAGAGAGCAATACGGCTAATTCCTCATGGGGAATTACGTGATGCCACTTTGTGCCATGAAACAAGTGCGTGGACCTACAGGCATTCCTTGCCTGGGACAAGCGCATGGTCATGAGCTGTGATCAAGCCATCATCGTGTCACCACCTGCCATGATGAAACTTAATATCAGAGGGTCAGAAGAAGGTTCTGACACAAATGTTCTATTTAAGATTTCGTGAAACAGTGGAGAGTATTTTTTATACCATGTGCAATTAATGCGAACATATCCTGGCCACAACATGCTGCCCATTTTTTTTTTTTTTTTTTTTTTTTTTCTGGACACAACCTGCAGTCTGCTTTGCAAAACACTGGGCGTATTTTTCCTATCGTGAGAGATCTACTCTGGGGCGTGATTAAATGAAAAATTTAGACTAGAACATCACATGACGACATAGACGTCCGTACAAATCTTGGTCAACACAAGGACAGGTGATACAGGTGGGATGCGTGGCTAAACTGACACGCCGACACAGTCACAGACGAGTGAAAATGACAGCGTGCAGTCATTTGAGACTAATTGGATAATATTTTGAATTTCACTTGGATGACAGAGAGCAAAGTCGTCGGCAAACAAGACACGAAGAAGTTGGGGCAAAATAGAGAGACGTGTGAATTAACATGGGAAAGGGGAAGCCGGTTCAACGCAAAAGCAGGCCCGTTGATAAACGGAGGACCCACCTTGTGGGAAATGACAACGGGATGGGTGAGGACCCCACCTGCATCACAACCTCAGGACAGAAATTTGGCGGTGGATTTGTATCTTATGCATTTGTTATTATCGTTTCGTTTGCAGTTGGTTTTATGTTACATCCTGCCATATCTAAAATTTATCATTCAACAAACGTGGCTAGTCAAAAAGAAAATATACAAGAAAGATCTGCCCAGGAATTGAATTTTAATAACAGTAACACTCGATCCGCCTTGAAAACTGCAGATATTGAAGAAGTGGTACATGAAAAAGGGGTCCCAGAAATGCAAACTGGGACGGATGGAAAATATAGAGACCACGCTAGCTCAGAGCCTGAGGGAGTTCCTTTGACACTCGCACCAGAGACCAAAGCAGCGGACGACGGCAACACAGCAGACCGACCTCGTTCAGAGGCAACGCCATTGACTCTCACTCCTGAAAAACAGGTGGTAGAAATGCCTGCGGTGAAATCCAAAGAAAGACAAATTCCAGGTTCAGCAAAAAGTAAACAAAATAAATCGAATAAGAAGCCAATGAAACTAAAAAAAGAACAGCCGGAAGCGGCATTACCTTCAAACAAGAATGAATGGGAACAAGCCGTCAAAAACTTCAAAACAACCATTTTAAACAAATTGACACCCAAGAAGATTTTTGCAGACGGGAGGCGAATACCACCAATACACCTGCACCACATCAAACCAAACAACAGTACTGTCAAGTAAGTGGTAACTTCTATAATATAAATTTGAAAATTACAGAGCTGTCATATTTCTAATTTAATTTAAACATTTATTTAACCTGGATCACCTAATAGTACAGAGGTACTAAATATGGATGGCTGTCCAGGCACTATATAAATTTGTCAGAAGTTTGTATTATTACAAAAGCAAAATAAAGTTTGCACTAAGTTGCTGCGCCAACCTCTCTATTTCGTGTCTTAGTTTTGTTTCATAATTTTAGACAATTGAGAGGCAGAACATGGCCCAATATTAATCCGTGTGAGGAGGGGAACGAAATCACAGGACAAACATTTCAATACCACATTACCAGTGTGCTATAGCTTACCAAGTCCAGTCCATACCATACTCAATGAATGGCATAACAGAGTTTTTGTGGGGTTTTTTTTGTTTTTGTTTTTGTTTTTGATTTACTGTGTATGTGTACAGGCATGCATTTACTTTCCACTTCTATGGATTAGTTTTTCCCACTCTCTCCATGTATATAATCAACATGGTCTGTGTGAATAGAACCATAAGTCACTTTAATTGTGTTGCCAGTAGTGGATCATACTGCAATTAGCTAACAGGACAAGTGATTGGCATGTTTTTTTGAACAATTAAATCATCATCAAGAACCACTCATTGTACAAAAGATCACCAAATGGCATGGGACTTGTTAACCTAATGGGCCCATGTGTTCTTTGCTTGGTGCCATGCATCAATGGTTCTAGACTGAAAGCACAATTATTTTGTATTCACAAGGCTTTTACAGATCTAATTACAATTATAACAAATTTAATGCATTGCCAGTAAGTTTACTTCATAATGATGGGACAGTTATACTCATTATACAACACTGGGGAAATCAGTTTGTCTCATTTGCAGGATCTGTCCCTCATGACCTCATGACCTCAGCCCCTGCACACACCAGACTTCATCTGACAGTGGCACATGTGGGCATATGTGCATGTCATGCAGTTTGTTGCAAAATTTAAATCTCAGCATGAAACATGCTTGTCAAGTGGGAAAAACCATCACAAATACCAAGCCCACTTGTGCTTTCTCCCTTTATCGCTCAAATCATAAATGTGTGCCTGTTTTCACAGTCAGCTGAGCTTGACTAAAAGCTAGGGTTGTCATCTGTTGTTCCATCCATCTACAAATTACAACTATACTTTCAAAAACATAGGCTGGATCCACTTCATATTTGATAGCGTTGTGCCTGGGATCAGTCTCTGTTAAGTTTGTTTCATCAGTCATGCTCCAGCAATTTCTGGATTTTTTTCATGACTTTTGCATTTTTTTGGAAAATCATCAAATAAATTGGACTCTGAAACCACCTGGTTTATAATCATGCAGGAACACATATATGGGCACCCTAGAACTTAAGGACAGGTAAGACACTAGAAAACAAATCCCACTTTAATCGATCATTACTCAAAATTATATGTATTTGTGTTAGGATAACATATCATATATGTATGTAATGGTCACGCTCCAAAGAAGTTGTAGATCTTATGTTTTGGTGTTTGTGGTGTTAATTGTTGAATAAACAATTAAAAGTTGACCACAAACCATCAACCCCATAAATGTTAGGGATGGTTCAACATTTTCATCATTTTTTAATTAGTACTTACAGTATGCAAGGAAGGAGGGGGTTAAATGGGTCTGCACACTTTCACAGGATATGGAAAATGATGGTCAATTTTTGGCCTGTTTTGTGCAATTTTGCTATGATTTGGGGGGAAAATCATCATTTTTAAAGTACTAATTTGGGGGGAGGGAGGGGGGTCATGAAATTTAGTACCCTAAGTACTAATTCAAAAATGATGATAATGTTGAACCATCCCTTAATGATGTACATTTTCTTCATTTCATATAAAAGAATGAAGCAAAATTTTGAAATCGCTGATAAGCTTTTGCAGTTCAGACATTACAGGATCAAAAGCCGTTTACCACATTAAATTTTGCCCAGCCATTTTTTTGGAATAACCATTCCTGGGTAGTATTTTCATCCTAGTGTCCTTTCTGAGAAAACAAGCATCAAAGGCTTTTGATGTTGATCATTTGATTCTAAAACAATACCGTTTGCTCAAGTTGAGATGACATTTGTACAACATGGAGTAAACATTGTCCCTGGTGAGGTTGGCGATCATTTATTGGCCCATCACATGAATGAGAGAGTTTTTGAAGTACGGAAACCATTCTTCACTACACCTTTAGTGATCCATCAAGCAGCGATGGCGACAGTTTGGTTTCAAAGTGTGACATCATGGATGCAGGGCTTCGGGCCCAGTGACGTCAAGGCTGGCAACAAAAGTTCACAGTTAGCTTGGTGTGCAAAGAGATAAAAAATGGCTTATTTTAATCGGTTTTGTTCCTGTCCTGTTATTGACATTTTTTCTTCAACAGCTTTGGCATTGTAAATGACGTGTGGACTTTGTGCAGGACAGATCAACTTCTCTGGTTGAAATAGGAAAGCTTAATGACTGTGTTGTAGGGATTATTTGTGATGGTTGTTGTACTAACTTTTCCATCTTTTCCATTTTTGTCTGTACCAAATACCTACACCCTCCCCCTTCCTCCGGGACAGCAGAAGTGCTTATAAGGAGAGTATCCAAATCAAGAATCAAGAGTCGCTTTACAAGAACACAGATTTGCCTCTGTGTCCATGGATTTATTGACAGTTTGTTTCCTATGTACATGAGTATTGTTGATGAAAGTTCCAAATGTGCATGAGGTGCAGCCCATTGAACATGGCCTGTATAAAATTGGTGTTGTTGATTCTCCGTCATACTCCTGTGGAGAAAACCTAGAAAATGTCTATCATTTCTTTTTTTAATGTAGTAATTATGTTTTACTCCAGAATGAACTACAATCTGAAAGAGCACCATTTCGTAGTTTTAATATGAAAACTCTACTCTTTGGAGTTGAAGGGAAAGGTTCAACAGTTAGTCAGAACGAAAAAATATTTGAGGCCGTTCATAGATATAAAAAGTCATCTGAAAGGTTTAAAATTTGATACGCTGGGATATGGTTAAGTTGTCTTTTTGTTCACACGCCGTTAGATTTTCTTTCCCCTCCCGAATTGTATAGTCCTGTTTGTGTTCTATCTGTGAACTGGTGTTTTGCAATCTTCACGTTGTCTTGTGAATTTCATGTACAAGGGGCCTTCATATGGGCAGGTGAGCCTGTTGGCCAATTGTTTTTCTGGAATAAAATATGTTCAAACTAAAGTTCTAAATTTTGAACACCTGATTTTGATTTGCAAGGCCACTGAGGTAATCCATCATTATTGTCATTGATAAGTGCAGAAATATATGTCAACTAAGAATTTTTGCATATTGAAATTGTAAAAAAACATAAAGACCAGTTGTGGAAATACCATATCAAAAATATCAGTGGTCCAAATTAGCTATTACTGTGAGCTACCGCTGCAATGCAGCAATTGCACCTCCACTTTCTACTTGACAACTGGCCTTTCTCCGTTGCTGGGTAGGTCACTCGATCCTCAGCTGTCTCACACAGTTCTGCCATCGGTTTTTTGTGCATTGTTTTTCTGCTATCATCCAGTTGTTAAATGGAAATTACATGGGCACTGGGTGTTTTGGTGTCAGACCTTTACCTCCAACAAAATGTCTAGAACAAATTTTGTCAAATTTACCTGGTGGTTCATAATCTTCTGTTTTTTTCACCATATTCAACCACTCCTGTCGTTTCTATGTTTCTTTGGAGGAAAACCGTGGAAAGGTACCCCTTGCATCCAGGGGTATTTATCCAATTTACCCAGTTTTCTTGTGTCTGGCTTACAGTCAGGAACTTTGCAATTGTGCTCATTGTAGCTTTTAAATACTTCCATATTAGGTTGGAAAATAACAATCAACTTTGCGATGTCATTTCCCTGTACTTTTACTATGGCGCAATATGGCTGGTATATTGAAACGACCTAACCTGCCACAAGGTGCACCGGGAAATGACCCTGGCGCTTTAGCGGCTACCGACGGTACTAGCTAATTTGGACCTTAGGTATTACAGCAACCCTGGTGGCTTTCCTCTGAATGGTTCATCTGTGCATGCTCCCTACAGAGCAGGGTCACATTGCTAACAAACATAGTATTAGTGCAATGGAGCATATTTAACACAGAAGCCACATAATTGATCCACCGGTCTAATTGCCAGTTTGACACGCTAGCAACACACAAAGCTCACACAAATTATTGTATTTGTGGCTTTTTGTCCAGAACCACTTCCTAGTAGTCATTACCCTATTCCGCAGTCCGAACTCTTTACTCTCCATAAGCTAACCTGTAACTGGCTAACCTATATACATGTGGAAGTACTATTGTCCATATTGCACACATTCTTCTGTTAGAATTTTGACAGGCTGTATTAGCCCAAATAAATTAAAGGGTCTTCAGCCAGTAACTGCTTAGAACATAAATGTAAAATTTGATCTTGCATGGCCTGGACCAAGTGATGATGGTGATTGGTAGCCATGTTGTGGAATCTGGACACTTGATAATTTGCAATCAAAATGTTTTTCATTTCTTCTGAAATAAGTTAAAACATTGAAACAGATGACATTTGACCACCAGCTGGGTTTGGCCAATTTTAAGGGGGAACGGGTTGATATGAATTTATGGTGCTGATCTCTGTTGATAGCCATAGAAAGTTTAGTTTAGTGTTACAGTATGTCACATCAAGGACCCTCTAGACGATCCTTGGTCACATACAGACAGACAGGCACGGAATTGTAAAATTTTCTTCTAAAGACTTGGTGAGAGTGTTTATCTCTGCATATTGAGCACAAACTGTTCTGTAGTTTGAAGTTGACAGATCTACTGATTCATGGTCACACAGACCTCACTCTTAACATGTTAACACACTGTTTACTCATATATTTTACTCAAATGAGACTATGAGGGGACTGTACTTAATTGTTTATGTTCAAAATAATTATGATTACCACTGCCATATTAAGTCCCAAATTCCCCATGGTGGCCTTTATAGAGATTTTCTACTGTTTGTACACCACTGATCAATTATTTTGCAGAGCATACCTGTTCAATGATTTCCTATCTACAATGGAGTGTGATGGCTTGATGAAGGTACATAGACAACATATAGAGGAAACTTCCAAGAAAGATCCAGTTCTGTGCTTTGACAGCATTAAAACACTGAGGAGACACTTAAAAGATGTAAAGAAAGGTCACCTCAAGGTCACACCGAAAGACTTTACTACAGGTAAAAACCAACCCTTGCCTGCTGATCACGATGACAGTGAAACCTGTTTGCATTATGACCCCAGATTCTAATTGCTCATGAATATTCCATTCAAGTGCCATCATGCCTGTGGTGCCAAAGTAGTAGTGGTGGTGGTGGTGGTGGTGGTGGTGGTGGTGCTGGTAGTAGTAGTAGTAGTAGTAGTAGTAGTAGTAGTAGTAGTAGTAGTAGTACTAGTAGTAGCAGTAGTAGTAGTAGTTCAGTAGTTGTAAATAAAAATGGATTTAATTTGGTACATGGGTGCACACACTGTTAAACAGGGTCATATTACATTATGCATGCAGTCAGGTGGACTTTGCTACCTTGTGTTGCACTAATTTTTTATGCAGCATATTGTGCATTTAGAATAATCTGTGTTCATTTAAAAGATCACTGCAGATTTTCAGAAAGTTGAAGTCTCAGCAATTCTTTCTTTTTTTTCAAATCTGTCACTTTTTAATTCTGCTTACCGTAGGTCGCAGAGCGTATATGATCACTCATGTCAGTCCATTATTCCATCCATCCATCCATCGGTAAACATCTGCCTGCGACATGATAGCATGCACAATTTTTAAGTTATCCCCTTGACATTTTTTGGACATATGACAACTGGTATTTCCTGAAAGGCCTATCTTGTAAACAGCAGTGTGCTGATATAAAGCTTGAACACTTGTTTCAATATTTCTCAGAATCTGACTTCCCGCCATATACTGATTATTTTGACATGCAATTTATCAAGGATATTTAGAATATAGATTTAAATACCTTTGATCAGAACAATTCAAACTCTGATAAAATCTTAACAATCAGGACAATTCTCAACTCTCCCATTACTGAGGATGAACTTCAGACACATTTGAATAAACTTAAGAATCACAAATCCACTGGAAAAGATGTAATATAATTTAGTATGCTAAAACGCCCTTAATGTAGCCACTGTTGTATATTGTGTTTGGAACAAACTTGACTCAAACCTTCAACCTTTGGCACCAGTCGCCTAGCTGAAATGGGAAACACACATATTCACTCGACCAAATTCCCATGCTTAAAAAAGAATGGTTCAATGGAGGTAGTTATGTGCGAGTGCCATATCAACATGGTTATACAGTATATTTACTTAGTCGGCATTTATTTCCAGAATCGGGGACATAAATACACCAGCATTAAGGAAATGCCGAAAATATATATTTTGTGTTTGGAACAAGCGGGACTCGAACCTGCAACCTTTGGCACCAGTCGCCTAGTTGAAATGGGAAATGCACATATCCACTCGACCAAATCCCCATTCTTGAAAAAAGAATGGTTCAATGGAGGTAGTTATGTGCAAGTGCCATATCAACACGGTTATGCAGTATATTTACTGAGTCGACATTTATTTGTGTCTCTTTAACTATATCTTGAAACGTGGTAACTCTCCTGCACAATGGTCCCGAGGTGTGATTCATCCCTTTCACAAAAAAGTAGTAAGAATGACCCTGCCAACTACAGGAAAATCACATTGTTAGCCAACCTTGGTAAATTATTCAAATCAATCATAAATGGCGGTGTCCTGCTAAAGAACAACATGTGTGAGGAGGAGGATGTTTTCCAAGCTGGCTTCTGCAAGGATAGCAGAATGGTCGACAGGGTATTTATTCTCTCCAGTATTACTGACAAGCAGAAATTTTTAGGTAAATCCATTTTTGTATGTTTTGTCGATTTTACAAAAGCTTTTGACTGTGTTAACCAATACACTCTTTTTCATAAACTCGAACAGAGGGGTATATGTGGCAATTACTTGAATATCTTACAGAACATGTTTCAGAAATCTAGTCATAAGGTGAAGTGGAAGGGTCTCTTAAGTGAGAGTCTCAGTTGCTCCTATGTTGTCCGTCAAGGGGGAATCATAAGCCCCAAGCTCTTCAATGAATACCTTTCTGATATCAGTGGTTCTTTTAATGGAGATATAAGTATATGTCTTGATGAGCTTCTGTGTTGCTACCTTTTGTATTATGATGATTGAGTTAAAATTGTTCTCAGAAGCTGAAGTGGGTCTTCAAACACAAATGAATTTGTTGATGCAATATTATCAGAATTGGCATCTCTTTGTTAGTCTATCAAAAACAAGGAAAATGGTCCTTAATAAATGCAACTTTACCTCCCACGTCAATTACAATAATCACCTGCTAGAGGTAACTTCGCAATTTAAATATCTTGGAATATTTTTTTATTCAAAGAACGTGTTTTACATTCAATTCCTTTATGTCTAGTTGAGCAGGCAAATAATGCAATTTTTTGAAGCCTTCGTGTGTATTACAGTTCAATGGGTAAACCCGTCCCATCATGTCTATTAAAAATGTTTGATTCCCAAATTCTTCCTATCTTGGAATAAGTCTGTGAAATATGGGTCTCCAACAATGAGTATGATGTAGTAGAAGGTGTACAGTTATGACATTTAAAGAGAATGCTCGGTGTGAGATCACAGACCCCTGCTCTAGCTATTTATATGGACACTGGAAGATTCCCCCTGTATCTCCAGTAACAGATTAGATTGATGAAATACTTGCTACGTATTTTACATTTACCAAATGAACATGTTTTAAAATCATTTTACAATACTTTACTTGAAATGAGTAATGCTGGGCAAACAAATTGGTACTGGGTTGCAGCCAACACCCTTTCTACTTGTAATCTTAGTCATTTCTGGCATAACCAAAGAGTGGAGGATGAATTGACCGTTACAAGTTCTAAAAGAACATTTGTATGTTTACTATATGGAGCAATGTGAATCTAAACTACCTTCCTTCACTGGATAGTAGCAAAAAGTTAAATACATACAAAATTTTAAAAAGTCAATTCTGCCTAGAAAGCAACATCTTGAATGTACCTAGTGTAACTTACATCCAGTGTATGGCTCGATTTGGATTGAGTTCTCATAATCTAAATATAGAATTGGGCTGACACGCCAAGCGTAAACTTTCTGTTGCTGATGGTTTTTGTACAAGAGGTAATATGAGGGCTGTAGATGACGAGCTTCATTTTCTTTTAGACTGTACTCCAAGCCTCCTGGCTAGGCTATGTAAAAAGTGGGAGGGACAGCACCCAAGACCTGAAGCATAGCTAGGGGGATTGGGAAAAATTTGAAATTTGCACCTTCATTTCCTGCATTTTGAGCCATCTTAGGCACCATAAAAAATATTTCTGTCAATAAATATAATTACTCAACTGTTCTAACAGCTAACAAAAGTAAGCCATACATATGTGTATTTATGGTCATCACCTTTATTATATGAGCAAATTGTCTGCAAGAGTACAAATTACATGTACAATGATTGTTGAAAAATCAGTAAGTAGAAAAGCACAGAAAAAACATTGCTATACATTACACAAATCATAAAATGAGGATATCTAGAATATCGTCCACTGATGGAATAATGCTACTGTTTTTTTTTAATTCAACAAAAAGTGGAGGACATTTTATAAAAAGTGGGAGAGTGGGAGACTTTGTAAAAAGTGAGAAAAAGTGGGATATCTCCTGCCTGGCAGACTTGGAGGCTGTGTGTGCTGCATTCTCAAATGAATGTGAGACTCTTTATAAAACTGCAGAATAGTCTACCAGACTTCACCGATATTGATCCCTGTGATAAGTTTCCTTTAATTATGTCCAGTAAAAGTCCAAATGTGAATTTTCACTTAGGCATGTTCCTCCACAAATGTCTTCCAAAATAATCAGTGAATTCACAGCATGGCCAATCATCACATGCTATCTGTCATTAAAGGTTGATATTTCTACTTTTGATAAAACACGTCTCAGTGGGGTAGTCCCTACAAGCATGAGGGGTATTGACAAGTGCTATTGACTAAGTCCTGCTGTGAGGATACTGACTGTATTCTGCTGTCTTGAGCAAGCTGATATTTCTGGCTAATTTTGTATTGTTCAAAATTAGTATGCCATACTGAATCTGTAGGTGCTATTTCCAAGGGCACATTGCAGGTAATGTACATAGAGGGTTGGTAAGGGGTTTCTCGTACTGGGGTACTGGGGCTTTTTATTTAACGTACTGGCATACTGGAAGCCCTCTTGTCTTAGGTACTTCGTACTATCCAAAATTTTGAAAGATCTTTATTTTCCATACTGCGTACTCCAGGAAATAATTTCCTGTACCAGCATACCGAAACCCCCCCTTACCCCCCTTCTACATATGATACCTCATATTTAATCTACTGGGTGCTATTTCCAAGTGTATATTCTAGTCAACGTGGATATTATTGCACATTCTGTCTCTCTTTTTTTTTTATATTGACTGTATGCTGCTGTCTTGAGCAGGCTGATAGTTGTAGCTTATTTTGTTATCACTGCAGATTCCATCAAACCATATTGCGTGTTTACAATTGACTTTATCCTGCTGTCTTGAGCAGACTGATAGTTCTAGCTAATTTTGTATAGTTCAAAATCGATATATTGTAACATTGGTGCATTTCAGAAGCCTGTAGATGTGAAGTTGATTGTTTATTTTGTATTTGACATTGTAATGACCCATGAGTCAAAAACGACTTTCTTGATGTCAATAAAAATACTTACTTACTTCTTGTGTTAATAAAAATCTAGACCCCTTCTGTTATAGGTGGTGCCTCATGGTGGATTATGTAGTACAGGGGCCATGAAGTTAAAAAACTAAAAATGCTCGGGTGTGTGTAATTTTCAATGGATCTCTATGAAATTGGGTGGAAATATTTTGGAGGCGAATACATGTATGTATAATCTGAACAGTACTAGTGGCACCACATGTAGGTGAACACAAAATATGACGTATCATTTGGTAAAATTTATGAAATTCATTATCTTGAGAAATTAAAGGGTTACTTCACCAAATGTAGAACAAATGGGTATCGTATGTAGAAGTTGAATATTACTTAATAGGGGTGACCTTGACCTACTTTCTCAAGGTCACAGAGGTAATACATTTCAGGAAATGATATTCTTGCAATGGTCATTACATCAGAATGTGTGGACACACATCCATATACCACTGCAGGAATATTACACAGACAAAAGTCTATGGCATATAGTCATAGTAGCACCACTGGTGGTAATTATTGGAGCCAACATCATAGGTATGAAAAACACATTAAATTCATGATTGTGATAATATGTGGAGATAAAACTACAAAATTTATGCCACATATTCATTAAACCTATGGTCAAATTTTGGGTGACCTTTAACCCATTTTCAAGGTCATTAAAGAGTTCTTAAGGACACTAAATTTGGTATTTTGAGAAAGAATAAGGCTAATGATATCAAACAATCAAAACATAGCACAAATATATATCATATGTAGAAGGTTGATACTGCATAATTTGGATGACCTTGACTTACTTTTGCAAGGTCATGAAGGGAATGCATTTCAATAAAAGAATTTTTTGTAATGATCATTTCCTGCAAACTTGTGGACACTTAAGAATCGAACTCCCACCTTTCGAGGCCCATCGATGAAGTGACTGTAGGGGTTGTTGAGGCTGTTCAATGTGTTAGCCACATCAGTGGCTCATGCAGAATGGCTGCAACAGCCCTGTCAGTCATTTCATCCATGTGAATTGAAATGTGGGCATTCCATACTTATATTACATTTATGTGATAGAATATCACTTCAAAATCTGCCAGAAAATTGTTAAAATCTTATGAAATTCAATCACGACAACTTTGTTGTAGTTGGAGTAAACATGTTAGACACAACAACAATAACAAATGATGTTGTCTAACAGTAATCAAAGACACCAACACATGAAATATAGTACTTGACAGAAACATTTTATTCAATTGATTCTTGTTTCTCGATTTACATAAGCATAGAGTGAGAAACCTATTGTTAACAGTTAACATTAAAGGATTAAAAGATCATTGCTATATGCAAAGTACAAAAATTTATGTCACTGAACTGCCAAAAATTAAAGATAGTGGTGATGTGGCTCTAGGTTACAGACAGCAGCATGTAAACAGTTAGCGGCTACCAGTGGCAATGTGGAAAGTGGAATTACAAATTGTGCCAGCTGACATTGTTTGATTTGATACAGACAATGGATTTATTGATTTCAATGCAGCATGAGGCATGACTTCAGTAAAAGATGAAGCAACCGATATATTGGAGGGGACGGAGGCACAAGTTGCAAGTTAACAGGTTTGGGGCACACATTGTCAGCAAGGTGGTTGTTGGGTCGTGTCATGTTGACAAAAGTAGTGCAGCATCAATGGATACATCAGTGCACAATGTGATTTGCCGTTGCAGTTCATGAGGGAATGATACGTAGGTAAATTCCTATCTCCCTATAACATTAAAATTTTGCAAAATAACGAGGGACCAAGGTCATTATACGCCGAAGAAAATAACACGTAATTCAAGATGTTGAGAAAAAATAATGCTAACATTACCAAATATGCCACAAATGTTTATTATACATGATATGGAACTTTTATCTTGCATACTATGGATGACCTTGACACACTTTCTCAAGGTCACAGAGGGCATGTATTTCATGAAATCCTTTTTCTAAACTGCTGTTGTAACATTATACTATTATTTTCCTTTTTCATCCTCAAATGACAGTCAGGTACATGTGAGTGTTCATTAGTGACAGATTCATTACATGTTTATGGCTTTGGGACCCACTCAATGTTCACAAGTGAGATGTGTTCATATGTTAAAAACCTATTCTGAACACATTTCGTTTATTAATTTGTAAAATATTTGTGAACCCCAAAAAATGTTTTGATGTTAGAGGGGTTCATTTATGACAGGCATTTGGCATGTCAGATTTCACAGTAAACCAAAAGCCCATGCATTCGTGTGTACAATAGAGACAAGACAACAGCTACATGTATTGTTACAGATGAGTTCACATATAAGCAGCATCAGTGCAATGAATTGTATTCTTTATACCCAATTAGGTGTAACATTGGACTAGGCCTATCACAGTGGTGCTTTTATTTGTTCATCTCATATTTCGCTGGTTTTGGACACGGAAATGTACCTCATTTCAAGTGTAGATAGAGACATGTGGTTTATCAAAAGGGAGGGGGGGGGCGGTAGCTGGGGTTGGATGTGTGAGGAGTCAAAGTGCAAAGAGACCATTGTCTGCTTGAGAAGTTATCAACTGATAGTTTGTGACCTGTATGTTCCTGTAGCCATCTGCCAGGTGCTCCACATTGCAACGAGTGCACTAGTACAGTATCACGATATGTGGAGGAACGAAGAGAATAAGATTTCGTTTCCACAGAATTAAGGGAAAAATGATTCATAATTTTTTTTGTTTTTCCTGATGGCCATATGATCTTGAACACAAGTAACAAGGGGTAAATGTATATGATGTACACAGGACCCTGCCCAGGAGCTACTTACGAAAGTCAGTTTAATTAAAATTTAAATAACATTTTTCAAACATGCATTTTTAGGAAAGTAGGTTATGTTAACAAAAAGCAGGTTAAGGACACTGATAGAATATCAGATGTTCAACCACAATATGGGCACATTGGCCTGATAGAAGGGAGAGCCAAGCAGTCTTCAACATTTTGTGTCCCATTTCTATTCTGTCTGATGAATAAATTATTATATACATGTACTGTATTAACCCTTTGACTGGTTACAGTTATGCTGACTGAATTCACAGCTTTCGTGGATACTCAAATGTAATTGATCTGGGGTATGCTATTGTGATAGACCTTATCAACAATTCACGTAAAAAGACCTTCTGATTAACGAGAATTTTAAATAAAAAGATTGAGGTAGATGATGATATACAAACAGGTGTTTTATGATAAAGGATTATGACCATTTTGGATTTTCTCCAGTTGCCAGGATAGTCACAGTTAAGAGACTGTGCTGACAAGGTTTGCTATAATATGCACTGGACTAAGTCCATACCACACTGGAACAGCATAAATACAAAATCATTTGCATACAATGATTATATAGGTGTGTAATATGTAACAATGTGATAATGTTAACCCTTTCCTGCCACATGTATCAAGTAAAATGAGTCCACGACCTTTACTGGCACAGGTTGGTCACTAAGTGCCCAAAGCATGGCCAAACATGTTGCTGATCTTAGGTGGTATATGTTTAAAGTTAACACATTGAAGCAAGAGATACTTTTGGCCAGTTAAACCTAGAAAGGGTCAAAATGCCACACTAGCATGGCTGAATGGTCGAATCAATGCAGACCTACCAGGCTGGGCAAATAGTCAATGATAAGAAAGAGGATTTAACCTTGTTTACTTGGCCATATATATGTGTGCTGTAACACAGCTGAATGCACATCTTATTGTGATCCTGTACATATTTTAAATGGTTTCATTCTATTGATGTATGCGACTTGCCAATATAGGCCAAAAGCCTTTGAATGTGTGAACTTATGGTAAATGTGTCATCTGCTTCATTCTGTGGGCAAATTGTTGGGAAAACTACAAATTACAGTGATACCTGCTGTTTGAGACCACCCCCACCGGCCATTTAAAAATATCCTGAATACACTGTACTGCAGATGGTCTTAGAGTGCAGGTAAATTAACAAAGAAACAATGAAATGTCTTCCAAAAACTGCCTGAAAAAGAAGTATGTATTTTCATAGAAAGTGGTCTTTTAGGCAGGTACCACTATATTTAAATGATAGTAGTACCTTTAATATACTGTGATGAAGGTATTAGTGTACATGTCACCCAATTTGGACCGGAGAAAGGGTTAACCTTTATTACAACATAATAACCATCTTAATGATGTATAGATAATTAATGAGCTGACATTACTTTGGCTTAATTACATGGACAGTTTTATCAATGATTACTTTGATACCTCTATCCTGACAGAAGTATAATTCTGCAGCTGTAGTCGTCACACTAATCGTGCTAATTACAGTAAAAAAAATCTCAGTCACAATTTATTGGTTATATACATGTAATTACTTCAGCCTCATTGGTATCTCCTGAATAAGATAAGATATATTTTTTTCAGACTAAAAGTCCATAGAATACACAGTACAAGTACATACAAATACATAAAATAAGTAAAATTAATCATAAACATGTGATAAAATAACCAATAAAATAAATAATCACGATGAACTTGATATTGAATTTCACATACCAGAATACATCCCCCGAGATTAGCACGTACCAGAGAGGTGCGACTAACTCGAGATTCACTGGATCCATTGACCTTAAGAACAGGTAAGACACCAAAAACCTTTGCATGGCCGATTTTGATATTTTAACGGTTTTTACAAGATGAATGTCCTTTCTATCAGTTGTCAAAATTTCAAGCTTTTAACTAAAGTAGAAATATGAGAAAAACGCCAAAAAACGCACAGGCTGTGGACATCCGAACGTCTATGTGTCATTCTTTTGGTTTTCAGCAGCCAAAGGGAACAATACCACCCGTCAATCATACTTAACAGTTTGTCAGAGGGTATCACGGCGGCACCGCAAAATCAGGCAGCGTGCCGAAAGTATGTTTGTGGGCAAGGAAAAGATGCAAACATGCTACCGTATCATAGCCTTAGTGGTTTACTTTGTAGTCATCTTGCTTGTTTTGCTTTGTTTATTCAACAATTAACATCACACACATCCAAATAGGGGACATATAAATTCTTTGGAGTATAACGATTACACATATATATGATTTGTTATCTTAACACAAATAAATTTTTAGCTAGGATTGATTAAAGTGGGATTTATTTTTGGTGTCTTACCTGTCCTTAATTCCGGCCTGAATATCATGGGTAGATGAGGTTTGTTACTTTGTCTCATACTAAATTTTTACTGTCTTAGCTCACCTCCCCATGCTATTTGCCACTCAATTTTAACACAGAAGGTGTTAAAACATGCAAAAAAACCAAAAAAAAACCAGCAAAGATACCACAATTGAAATGTAATTCCTTTCATATACCCATATTTAAGGCAATTGGAACAGCAGACCTGTTGCTTTAATTTCAGAATGCCTGAGAAAGAGCACTAACTGATAGGCCAAAAACAACTTTCTTCATTAGGAAAGCCAGGCCAATTCAAAAAGAGATCTATCTTTTTGACTTCACGCCATATCAACAAAGATACGGATGCGGCACTACTGTTCTACGTAATCACATGCACATGCTTTACATAGAAACAATGTAAGCTACACAGAGTATATTAACAGGCCACTGGTGTTCTTTTCAGCAGTTCCTGATGAGATGCACAGAGCATCAAAACTAGTCAAACTTGCCTCCTACCATCCACTGCTTCTTGCCCGGTTATCGGACAATTCGTCGAAATCAACTTCGCCGTATATTCACTTCGTCGGAGGTTAAAATTGTCGATTGTCTGAATGGCCATGATGACAATATGTCGAAATCAGTTTGGCCATCTGGTCAAACTGGTCGCGATCAACTTCGGCGAAAGTTCATTCGGTTTGACCGAAAAGACAATTGGTCGCGTGTGCGACCATGGGGGCTACAATTTTAATGGGTTGATATCAAACTGTGAATAAAGTTTGCCTGCATACATTATCTGTTTTCCATGTCTTTTTTTTTCTTTTCTTTTTTTTGGGGGGGGGGGGGCAGTCTTCTCTCTACCGTCGACCAGTCTGCATGGTTGAAATTGGTGGCAGTTTAGATATTTTTTTAACCGAACGAGAGTGTAAAAAGTTGGCAGGTTGTGTTCAGTCACATGATCATTATACTGCCACCATCAACTTTCTCCGGACCCATTCACCTGGCACCCGTTTCACTACCAATTTTAGAGCGAAATGGCCTCACAATGAAGTTACTTTTCGACCAAACAGCCCTTTGATCATTCTGATTTTCGACCGAGTTGATTTCGCCGATGTTACATTGCGATGAAGATGACTATCGACGAAGTTGTGTAGTGACGAGATTACTTTTCAACCAGATTTAACCTTCGGCAAAGTTGGCCTCCGACGATGTTGATTTCGACGAAAAGTCCTAGATTCTTCTTGCCCAGTCGTCAGCTCATTAGATAAAATAACCATTTGCACTGCTTTTCTGTCAGTCTCAGAGTAACAAAAACTTGCCTTGATTACAAGTCAAGTCCAGGTTAAATTAAACTCAGATTTCTCTTACATGTACATTGTATAAGGAATTTTTCAAGAATTGATGTCACACAAAAAATAATGTCACTGAAAGTGACCTTATATGTTTGACAACAGAGCCACTATTGTGACTTGCAGCATTTTAGCCGTTAGAGTTTACGAATACCCCATAATTTGGAAGGTAAAATAACTTTGCTGAATTTTGAATCAAACCTTGTCAGTGATCACTTTGATCAGTCTTAAACCAGGACACCTAGAATGTGAATGATACCCTGTGTATACACAAAGGAAGCTACTGTACAAACCTGGCTTGTGGGACAAATATTTTTATTATTCAGTTCCTTGTTGTTGGGCTATTTTACATTGGAACACATGGAAAAAATTAAGTGCTCAACTTCACAGGTAAGCAAGTCCGGTGTGTGAAAGCAGTCAGAACTGTAGCCCAGGGATCTATATTCTTGTATAAACTATTCAAGTCATCACAGGTTAAGTGAAGTTGTTGTTTTACTCTCTCAGGGAAGATCCCCCAAGAATCAGTACAGTCAAAGCTGCCATTAGTGAACACCCCTTGGGACTGAAGAAAAGGTCAGGTTAAGTACACACATACAAAACAAGGAAGGAACCAAGAAAAGCGTTAACTAACTGCAGGGTGTTCACTAATCACAGTGTTCACTCAAGACAGGTTTTACTGTATCAACTTGTTTTTGAGTTTTCATTGTGTACCAGTAATAAAAGGTCCTGCAATACAGGCAGTTGTACAATAATTTTTTTAGCTTCAAAGAGATGTCTCCACAGTAAAGAGTGAAGAGAATTCTGAACTCTGCTCGGTCATAAATATTTTACCTATTTTGCCCCTGAAACTGGCCAAAACTGGCTATGTGTTATTTCCATTTATGTACATGTACATGTACATGTACATGTACATGTATTTAATTCTGCTCACTTGCCTTTCCTGCAATCAAAAAAAGGAGAATGGAATTTAAGGCAAGTTCTGTAGGTATTATGACAAATTTTTTTTAATATGTTACAGGGACAACATGTGTAAATGGCACGTTTTCAAGAAAACTACAGCAGTGGCTGAAGAGTAACTGGAGTTACAGCACAGCCTTCTATCCTGGGGAGAGTCGATTCTCACACATCTTTGCTAAGCGAGTGGAGGAAGCCACAGGCTTGTCTGACAAGAATGGCGGCAAGTTCCAAATCACCTCATACCCTGTCGGTATTGGTAAGCATCCTGCACTTTTAGTTGAAGAGTGAAAAAATGCTGTCTGTTTTTCTTCCTGTTATTGTGAATGAACATACCATATTAGCGCCCTCTGGTGCTCCTGCTCTCTTTAAGTGCTGCCTCTTTCTTAATGTAGAAAATGCTAAAATTATTTTAATATTTAAAATGTAGATCTTGATTTGCATCGGACAGTCTCATAATTTGATGAGCACCTGTGTTATGTGCCAGGAATAATGTGGTAACTGTGTAAGCATGTGTTCTAACATGGACCAGTGGTCTTCTTTTTGGAATGGAAGTCATACATGCATGTGTGCTTAATGAGAATATTGAGAACCGATAATAGTAAACAGTGGAAAAAACATATTTTTGTTTGCACCTTTTTTTCCATTTACGTTACAAAACAGTACAAATATCTGAAACATTCAAACTTGTGTTTGATGGAAATTCTCAAAATAAACTTATTAATTGAAAGTTGACGTCTAAATTGTTAAAACTTTCAAAATACGTGTAGTTGTATTAAGCTGGAAGAGTAGCCTATAATTGAACACAAGAGGTACCAGTATGACAATGATATCACCTGAGACATATGGCAACGCATGGATCATGTGGCTAGAAGACATTGTATTTTACCTTGTATAACAGGATACAAGACTCACACAGATTGCATCGTGAACTATGATGACAAGCGGGACAGGTTTGCTACTATTCTTGTCTACCTTCAGGATGTGGAGCAGGGAGGAGAGACACAATTTCCAGGTAACTCAGAACTCATTTATTTCAGCCAATAAATACAATGATGTTCTCGATATGAAGATACATGTACATAATAATATAAATTGATGTGGCTAGGGGGACTCCTTTTAAGATAAATACATGTCGCTGTTATAGGAGCCACCTTTGAGCCTTAAACTATTGAAACAATGTAGATGGTAATTACTTAAACGGTAAATGTCAAAAGAAACTTATAAAGATAAAATACAATTTACACATACACAGTGGGTTGGAAAATATAATTGCTAATTACTTTGACAAGCATAGCAGTTTTATATGTTACAACTATGTTGATAATTATTCAAAAAAATATTTTTTAATATACAGTGAAAAACCTCGTAAACTATGAGTATGTATTTTTCCTATGACATTACTATCTGTTTGATTCACTGTGATTGGAATATCATAGATTAAACTTTGTTTTGCAAAGATTTTATTGACTCTATTAATAAAAAGTTTATCACAATGTCTGTTGGTAACAAAATCATGCCAACATAATATATATCCAAGGCAACAAATTGGTTTTCTGATTCTTCTTTACTACATTTCATGGCCAAAACAATCAAGTAAAATATTTTAATCACTTGACATTTACAAGAAAAAAACCACCTCTAGCCCCTGGATATCCCCTACCATTGGACTTTCCTGGTTTTCTGCTAAAAACAAGTGCTTCCAGCTGTGGCCAGGTAACAAATTAAACTGACATCAAAGGGGGTAATGTGTAAAAGGGGAAAGAACACCCATTTTAAACATGTTTCAACAAACGTCCAAGTTACCTCAGGCCTAACAAAAATATATGTGCGGTTCCGGTAGCCCGCTCGACCCTACTGAATAGCCCTGACCCTAACGCATTAAAAAAAAAAAAAAACAAAAGCATCAAGTCGCTCTTCCCTAATAAAAATCAATTTACACTGAAAGATTTTATTGAGAAAGTATCCGCCATGTGCCATTGTTTTGCAGTAAAGTCAGCTCAAACACAACATTTTATTTCAACTTGTCTGGAGGATTAACTTGGACCAGGGAAACAGCATAGCTACATTGCCACAGTTGTTCAATGAAACAGCATAGCCACAGTTGTTTGGTGATGGTTATCATAATATTTTGCTAGATTCTAGGTGTCCATTCTCTGAGTTACCAGGGCAAATGGTCATTAAAGTATTCTTAAAACATGACTTAACAACTTAACTGGAATCTGCCAGTTGTGGCTGAAGCAGTTATCATTGCTAGGTACAAATCCAAATGTGACACGATACCCGGGCAAATCGTGCACATATTGATGAGCCCCATTTTGAACATTGCACAATGCAGTGTGGGACAGTCGCACAAAAATCCAGTGTTATTAGCTCAGCTGATTTGTCAGTCAGGATTTTCGAGTTTTTCTCCAAAACTGTCAGCCAGATTCACTTCAAACTAGGTGAGGATGTACCTTGGGTGGGTCTCTACCAAGTTCATTCAAATGATGACGCTTTAAGGATTTTTTTGGGATTTGTTTGCAATTTTTTTGTTCTTTTTGGGGGACAAATCTTAAAAAATCTTCTCCAAAATCACTCAACCAATTGATTTGATATCACCAGGTTCACAGAGCCACAAATGTGATGAATGGGCATGGGCTATTCACACAGCTCTCTTGTTACATGGGTATTAGGATTTTATTTCAGGATTTTGCATCACCATTTGTATTTTGCACCATTCACTAGTTCATTATATATTTATTTGTACTGTATTAGCCATAGAGGGCACTATGTGCTTAGTCCAGTGTGGACATTTTGTACAATGAACATATTACTACTTTGCTTTGGATATCAAAGTGAATTGCAGCCACTTGTTTTGACACTGTTTGCAATGTGCATGGATGAAAATGAACAAGGAGGACTGAACATAACTAAACATACCCAAGTTTGCACACAATCATATCAGATGTCAAAATGCTTGGCATGTAGTCTCACACTGTTTGTTGACGATCGTCGTTTTTTCCTGGTCCAGCTGCAGCTTACGGATATTTTCCTGGCTAGGATTGATAGACAGTAAGAGGCCAAATGAATAATGTACACTATAAAACAGCATATATCATATCATTATTGACGCTCTGAAATATTTGCAAAATATATACTTTTGGTTTCATACATTATAAACCTGCCAAGATTGTCCCATTACTATCCTCATTTACAAACCATTAGGTGTGGAATGCACAATTTTCAAAATGGCAGCTAAGTTTGTGTGGGCTAGTCCCAGTTGGATATTTTGAAGAGGTAGTATCCAAAATATATGTGTGTTTAGTGTTAAGGGAACGTTACAGGTGCGGATCCAGGATTTGTCAAGGGGGGAGCTGAACATAGCAAGTAAGGCCGGGGGTCCGGGGGCCGCCAAGGCGCCCTGCGGGTCCAGGGCGGAGCCCTGGCGGGGGTGTAAGGGGGGCAGAGCCCCCTAAAGCTCCAGGGTTTTAATGCATTTAAAGGGGCATAAACTGCTTTTTTCTGTCAATAAAATACAGCGGCTCCCCTCTTACAAGGCACCCAAAATGCAGCCTAAAAGTGGCCTTGTAAGAGGGGTGGCCTGTTCTAGAGGGGGAATATATATATAATAAAATGTTACACTTTCTGCATAAGAATGGTGACTTTTCAAGAGGAGTGGCCTCTTTACAATGCATGGCGGGAAGTAAAATAGCCTGGCTCCTTGCGATTCGCTACTCTGGCTTATGCATTCACGTTGGGAATCAGTCTTCCTGCACCCGACGGAGGGCGCTGCAGTATTTGTTGTTGTTTTTGTGCCTGTCAGCCTGAGGATCTTTGACACCACATTGATTGATCGACTCTGTGTCTTTGAAATTTGGTGATTCGGAAAGCTCGGACCAAAGATGTAATGGGTAACCCCCCTATAATTTCTTGTGTGACCGGAGATGACCAACAATTTTTGGAGGCGCCAGAGTTTTTTTTTTCTTTTAATTTTTTTCTTTTCTTTTCTTTTCTTTTCTTTTATTTTTAGGGACGGGGGGGGGGGGGGGAGCACGCGCTCCCGGCACTCCCCCTCTAAATCCGCGCCTGCGTTAATTTGTTGAATGAATGTAATGTACAATGTATAATGGGACTTTTCCAATGTGGGCATTACCTAAAAATGTAAATACAGTGCCTTGAAGTTACCAGTTGTGGGCAGCGGTGGAATCCAGAATTGGAATATTGTATCTGACACTGAAGTCACCCCCAGGCTATTGTATTTGTGTCTATAAATTAAATAGCAGCACTGGGCAGAGGGGCCTAAGTCACCTGGGGGTCAAAGATGGAGCTTTGTGGAGAAGGTTGCCCAGATAGTGGTTACACGTCCGAAACTACCAGCAGGTATTTATATAATTGGTAATAATTTAACCAAGGAATGGGAAATTCAATGGTGGGTTATGTTGTGTGCAAATATTTCTAGAAAAAGACATGGAAACCCAAGGATTTGTTTACATATTTATGAACCACAGTTACAAAGGCTATGCAGTTACTGTCACTGCCCAGTGAACAGTTTGCAGAATGTCAGATCTAGGAATGATAATGCAGGGGGACATATTAAGAGGCATTAGCACACGTAGACACAAATGGTACTTAGAAAGAGAAAAAAAAATGTTTTTATATATCACCAAATTATGCCTCCCCCCCCCCTTAAAGGAGGAGGGTGGCATATAGAGATTACTTTGTCCATATGTGTGTCTGGATTGACAGTTTTCATGTGATAACTTGAAAATTATTTGCTTAAGGCTTTTATATTATTATCTGAATAAGGTCGAAAATGAGTTTGAAGAGGGATACATTGAGCCAATTACCAGTCGCAAAGCCATTTTAGTGAATTTGATGTTCACATGATAACTTGAAAAGGTTTAGACATAGGCCGGTCAAATTGCAGGTGATTACAGTCTTACATAAGGTCTCATACAAGTTCGAAGATGGCGGCCCATGACCCAATTCCCAAGGTCACAGAGCAGTTTTAGTGAATTTGGTTTTCACACGATAACTTAAAAAGTTTTTGATATAGGCCTGTCAAATTGTAGTGGATTACAGTCCTAAATAAGGTCTCTATCAAGTTTGAAGATGGTGACCTTGACGTAATTCCAAGGTCACAGAGCCATTTTAGTGAATTTGGTTTTCACATCATAACTTAAAAAGTTTTTTGTTAAAGGCTTTCATATTGCACATGCTTATAGTTCCAAATAAGGTCTGAGACGAGTTCAAAGATGGGTGACCTTGACTAAATTCCCAAGATCACCGAGTCATTCTAGTAAATTTGGTTTCCACGCTAAAAACTTGAAAAGGTTTTTGTATACAGCTTTCAGATCACACATGCTTATAGTCTGGCATAAGGTCTCAGACGAGTTTGAAGATGGGTGACCTTGACCTAAATCCCAAGGTCACAGAGCCTTTTCAATGAATTTTGTTTTTACTTGATTACTTGGAATGTTTTTTTTTATGCCCCCCTTCGAAGAAGGTGGGGCATATAGCGTTGCACATGTCGGTCGGTCGGTCGGTCGGTAGACTGTGGTTTCCGCACAATAACTCAAGAAGTTTTTGAGCTAGGACTTTGATACTGTATAGGTGTATTATTCTAGTCAAAAGCTAGGCGAAGTTCTAAGATGGGTGACCTTGACCTAATTTCCAAGGTCACAGTGGTACCTGAGCTAACTTTGGTTTCCGCACAATAACTGAAGAGGTTTTTAAGCTAGGACTTTTATATTGAACAGAATTATAGTCCATATTTGGGGCTAAGCGAAGTTCGGAGATGGATGACCTTGACCTTGACCTCATTTTAAAGGTCACAGAGCCACTTTACTGAATATGGTTTCATGCTTTCTGCATGATATCTTATACCTTGGAGCTAGAACTTTTATATTGCACAGCTTTATGGTTCTCTGTAAGGGCTACATTGATGTTGAAGATTGGTGACCTTGACCCAGTTTTCAGGGTCACAGAGAGATTGTAGAATTCCTGTGGTTTCCGCACAATAACTCAATAAGTTTTTGAGCTAGGACTTTGATACTGTACAGGTGTATCATTCTAATCGAAAGCTAGGTGAAGTTTGAAGATGGGTGACCTTGACGTAATTTTCAAGGTCACAGTGGTACCTGAGTTAACTTTGGTTTCTGCACAATAACTGAAGAGGTTTTTAAGCTAGGACTTTTATTTTGCACAGGATTATAGTCCATATTTGGGGCTAGGCAAAGTTTGAAGATGGATGACCTTGACCTCATTTTAGAGGTCACAGAGCCACTTTACTGAATATGGTTTCATGCTTCCTGTGGTTTCTGCACAATAATGCAAGATGTTTTTAAGTTAGGACTGGGATACTTTACAGGTCTATAGTTCTTGCTAAGGGCTAGAAGAAGCTTAAAGTTTGGTGACCTTGATTTAATTTCCAAGGTCACGTTGGTACCTGAGTTAACTTTGGTTTCCACATGATAACTGAAGAGGTTTTTAAACTAGGAATTTTATATTCCACTGGATAATTGTCCGTATTCAGGTCTAGCTCAAGTTTGAAGATGGGTGACCATGACCTAATTTCAAAGGTCACAGGGCCATTTGGTTGAATACTGTTTGTGCATGATAATTTGCATTTTAGAGGTAGCATTTTTATATTGCACAGCTTTATGGTTGCCTATAAGGGCTAGTTTGAGTTTGTAGATGGGTGACCTTGACCCAGTTTTGAGGGTCACACACAGACAGTAGACTTCCTTTCTTGTTTTTTGCACAATAACTGAAGAAGGTCAAGTGAAAATGAGTGACCGTGCCATAATTTCCAAGGTCATAAAGCCACTTTGCTGAATATGGTTTCTAAATGATGACTAATTTTTCAGCTATAACTTTTATATTGCCCAGGTTTTTAGTCGTTTTTTAAGGGCTAGGTTAAAGTATAAAGATATGTGACATTGATGTATGATCAACCTTCACTAATTTTGTAAGGTCACGAGTGCCCCTTCTACCACTATCAATAGGGTAGCGAGGGCAAGGGTAGCGAGGGCAAGGGTAATGAGGGAGGGGGGCATCTATGTTTTACAAACATATCTTGTTTTTGTATACAGCTTTCATTTTGCACATGCTTCTAGTCCTGAATAAGGTTTTGGACATGATCCAAGATGGGTGACATTGACCCAATTCCCAAGGTCAGAGAGCCATTTTAGTGAATTTGATTTCATGCAATAAGTTGAAAACTTTTGTGCATAGGGGTTTCATATTGCACATGCTTGTAGTCCTGAAAAAGGTCTCCGAAGATGGGTGACTTTGACCCAATGCCCGATGCCACAGAGCAATTTTAGTGAATTAAGTTTTCACAGGATAAGTTGACAAGTTTTTAACGTAGACCTTTCTTACTGCACATGGCTTTAATCCTTCGTAAGGTCTGAGACAAGTTTGTAGATGGATCACCTTGACCTAATTCCCAAGGTCACAGAATGGGGGGGGGATAAATCTAGGGATCTCTGATTGTGGTTTAATTTATCATTAAATTGGTTTGTTAATAGGCATATAGATTATTGCATGTAAATAATGTTTGCCACTCGCCTATCTTAGAATGGAAATCATTTGAAGTTTCCAAGATATAACTCTTTGTTTTGGCATCACTGCTTTTTTAAGGTGGAAGCTGTGAAGTTAGTGCGCAGTGAGACTGGCAACTTTGCATCGCAATTACCCATTAAATTTTTTCACAAGTACATTAAACCTATGTATTTTCTGATTCCTACATATCCATAGATTTATATCCATAGAGGTTTTTTGCAGGATTGGAATTTTTTGAGATTTTATAACATTATTTCTGACATGGTAGGATTTTCACATTTTTTGCGCAGAAGTCACACAAAATTATTTTTTTCCAGTTGAAATCAGAATAAATTTAAAATATATATCCATGTCTAGGATCGAATTTAATGATTAGTCCTGAAATAGCATAAATAAAAAGTTATAAAATTTTTAATTTAGTTCTGACAGGTTGTTCATTTTCCTTCTATAAATTGCTCCAAAAGTCACGGAAGGGGTTGTCAGCAAAAAAAATCCTGGGAACCGTTCCTGGATATGATATTTTTCTTTTAATGTCCATTGATTTTAATGTGATAGGGCAGTTTGTACCTTTGTGAGGCGAGACACAAATTGCAGAGGTTGAGCAAAAAACAGTTCCGAGAAAATCGCATTGAAAGAAAAAGTTGCCAATTCTTACGCATTTATGGCTGTAAAATGACACATACTCATTTCTTCTGTCCTGTGTTTTAATTATTGTGTGAAATAAACTTGTAGCTTTACCTCTGTGATGTTGTCATTAAACAAAAGTATATTTTGTGGCTTAAATCTCGACTTTTTTAACTTGGGAACACCACACTTGGCTTGTTCGGGTGTGGGTTCACATGTGGCTTTCCATATTTGGGGACCAGTAAGTAGATTGTGCTAATTTGTTTTTACATCAATAGAGAATTTCAAAGTAATCAGAACAATGGTAGTGATTAGTCTGGACTGACCCATTCTTCTCTCCACGGCTAATGGTTTCCTGTGAGTGACCCTTGTCAATAGCTCAATTGGTTTCCAGCGGTCATGGACTAATGACTGTGCAAACAATGACATGGTTCATTATCATGCCCATGCAAACAAAGCCAAGTGTCTATCACTGTTTAAACTTTTCATTGTAAACAAAAGTCTAGAGATCAATTATTTCATATAAATTTTATGTTCACACATCTGAGTTTTTGGGAGCATGTAGTTTAAGTATCAGACTATCCAAAAATATGAAAAAGTGATTAGAGGTTATCTGAAGGTGCGGCTTCAGACCTTCCACCTTAAACTGAATAACAGTGATTGACATAATGCTGTTACAGAGTTAGGCATCTGGGTGAAGCCAAGGAAGGGTCGAGCGCTGGTGTGGACAAACATGAACAGTGAAGGGGAGTGTGACCCACTGTCTGTACACCAAGCAGCAAAAGTGGACAAGGGACACAAGTATATTCTGCAAAGATGGTACGTATAAGATCAATAGTTTACAGTGTCCACACCCGCTTCTCCATTTTTAAGATCACCCCAAATAAACCTGGCCCCTATAGATTGGAATGTTTTCTGTTCAGAAAGCCTGATAAAGGAGGGTTTACTGTACATTTTTAGCTTAGCTGACTTGTCAGTCAGCTGATGTTATGTTATGACTAGCCATTTGTCGTCCGTCTGTCGTTCACAATTCACATTTATGACTTTTTCTCCCAAAACCTTCAGCCACATTCACTTCAAACTTGGTGGGGATGTACTTTGGGTGGGTCTCTACCAATTTGTTCACCAGGTAGTGCTGCAATTTCTATTTTTTTATGATTTTTGTGTGTGTTTTTGCTATTTTTCACTTCTTCTCCAGAGCCGTCACTCACATTAAGCTGAAACTTGATGGATATGTTCCTTGTAAAAGGGTCAAACAAGGAGAGTACCTACGGGGTTTCTTTTGGTGTTGTTCATTAGGTGGCACTTCTGCTGATTTTAAATTCGGGTACTTATCAGTCAGTGCAGCTTTCCTATTGATTACTATGTAAGTCAATGGGCATTCTAATGCTAATTCACATTTTCGACTTCTTCACCAAAAGAATCTTCCAGATTTACTTCAAACTTGGTGGCAATGTACCTTGGGTGGGTTTCTACCAGGTTTGATCAAATGGTCATGCTTCAGTGATTTTTTGGATGTTTAATGATTTTTTAGTTAGCTCAGCTGACTTGTCAGTCAGCCGAGCTTTTGTGAGGGTCCGTCGTTCGTCATCCGTCTGTCCACAATTCACATTTTCGATTTCTTCACAAAAACCATTGGCCAGATCCACTTCAAACTTGGTGGGGATGTGCCTTGGGTGGGTCTCTACCAAGTTTGTTCAAATGGTCATGGTCCAGTGATTTTTGGATTTATGATGAATTTTTTTTACATTTTGGGGAGAAATCGTAAAAAATCTTTTTCTTCAAAACCGCTTGCTCTGAAATTGGAAAGGGACATTTGTGGGGACCCCTAGACCTTAGTTTGTTGAACAGGTGGTGCTGCGATTTTTTTCTATTTTTTATGATTTTTTTCACGTTAAAGCTATTTTTGACTTCTCCAGAATGAAAGCATAGATTTCGTTAGAATGGGTTTCATTTTAGTGTTTATGCTTAGTTAAGTCAAGTTTGTTCATTTGGTAAGGATATTTCATTTATTTGTGGAGTTTCGGGGCTTCAAACTTTAGTGGCAGCCATTAATTGTACATGAGTAATATTGGCTTGAATATCTGGGTAATGGTGAGTTCTAGGTGCATGGTTACTGTTAAACATGTATGGGAGAGTACCTACGGGGTTTCTTTTGGTGTTGTTACTTTTCACTTTGAGTGACCTTGAAAGGTCAAATTGAGGTCAAGGATTAAAAGTTACGTGAATTTCACTGTTCAGGTGATAACTTGAGAAGTGTTTGAGCTAGGACTTTGATATTGCACACACTAGTAATGTTGTTCTCTATAAGGGCCAGAAGAAAACTGTACATGAGTGACCTTGACCTTATGCCCAAGGTCATAGGGTCTCCTCCACAAATCTTACTGTTCAGTAGATTACTTGAGAACTATTTGAGCTTAGACCTTGATGGTTCAGATGGTGGTGGTCCTCTGTGAAGACCACTACGTTGAATCTTTAGGTCAGCTGAGCATGGGCTGTTCACACAGCCCTCATGTTATTTTTTGGACAAATTTTACAAAATCTTCTTCTCCACAACCACTGACCCAATTGCTTTGATATCAATTTGTTCACCAGGTGGTGCTGCAATTTTTTTCAAATTTTGTATGAATTTGTGTGTGTTTTTGTTACTTGCCACTTCTTCGCCAGAACCGTGTCTCAGATTTAGTTGAAACTTTGTGGATATGTTCCTGGTGAAAGGGTCAAGCAAACATGTTGACAAGGTAGCGCTGCTATGTACTCCTGATTTTTAACAATATTTTTTTCAATTTGGGTACTTATTGGTAAATGCACCTTTTCTATTGCTTACTGTGCAAGCCAGTGGGCATTTTAATGGTAATTCACATTTTGTACTTATCTGAAGAAACTCTCTGTCAGACTTACTTCAAACTTGGTTGCAATGTACCTTGGGTGGGTCTTTAACAAGTTTGTTCAAATGGTCATGCTCCAATGATTTTTGGATTTGTTATGATTTTTTCAAAAATCTTTGAAAAAGTTTGAATACAAAAGTTTACCATGGGAATTTCTTGTAATGGTTATAACTTAAATAATTTTTGCCTGATTTGTGCCAAACTTGGTAGGGATGTACTTTTGATAAGTGTCTACCCAATTTGTGCAAATGGTCATGCTGCAGTGATGTTTGGGCCTTGACCTCATTGCCAAGGTGGAAGGACAACTAACACGAAATTTGCTGTTCACTTGATAATGTGAGATCTGTTTTGAGTTAGGACCTTGATGGTGCACATATTAATGTTTCTCCAAGAAGGTCATGCTTAGACAGTACATGAGTGACCTTGGCCTCATTTCTGGGGTCACAGTGCAACATACATGAGTTTTACTCTTCACTATAACTTGAGAACTACTTGAACTGGGACCTTTATGTTGCACATGTTAGTGTTCTTCTATAAAGATCAGACTTACTCAGTACATGGGTGACCTTGACCTTGATCCTATCCCAAGTTCACAGAGCTGCTAGTTTGATGAATGTCTAGGTCAGCTAAGCATGGGCTGTTCACACAGCCCTCTTGTTTTAAGCATGAAATGTTTGTGGAGGTAAATTAGGCCATAGCTATTTTAGAAGTTGGATTTTGGGACTGCTGCATTTCAAAATGAGAAATTCTGAATATAATTATAACAGCAAATTTGTATTTTATAATTACAAAAACTCCGCCGAAGTAGGTGCTAAACCTTTGAATTCGGAATGTAAAGTGTGGTATTTTTATAAATTTGTATGTTGAAAGACTAAAAAACAAACCATAGATGTAAATCTGCATTCAAAAAAAATGATTTAAAACTTGAATCAGATCGTATCTGAACCTGCTATACCTTGGCTTGACCATATTTTGACACCAGATGCGCATTGGTACTGAAATTGCAAAATGTGAACATGGCGACTGTGAGGGGGGAGGGCAGCGTGGGTTTCAGGTGGTTGTTTTTTCATTGCCTCAAATGGGATGCACATCGTTTGCATACGTGTACCATGAATGCTATTGGTATATCATATTGGCAAGTTCTTGGCAATAAATGTTGTGCTTAATTCAAATTCAAATGAAAAATTTATTATTCCAAATCAGAAATAGGTCGCATAATTGTAATGCAAGTCGACTGTGCGCGCCATTCCTATCTTGTATACCACTGTATGCAAACAGCTATGTAGCCATGTGGTCTGACCATCAACTAATCACCCAATTGGTCAGTTGAGTCACATGCAAAAATGAGCCAATCACCGCTCGCGGTACAGTGTGCTCATCATGGCGTCCACCCTGTGAACATGTTTGAACCTTTTGTAATGCACAGAGGGAACACACAAACGGGAAGTGCACTTTTTTATATTGCAGCACGAGAAAATAAAGAGTCCAGTGTTTATAGCAACAATTATTTGGAGTCAGAGGCAAATACGCAAAGGTAGGGGATAGAGAGAAGTGCCAAATGTGTCCCAAATCAGTCTTTGAGAGTAGGCTCCACAATGACATTCAGTTCACTGTAGTTCTACTCCAAACTGTCACTTGACTGGCACTGGTAGTTGTATGTTGTTTTTGCCCAGAAAGTCAACTTCTGACACCAAAACATGATCTTTATATTTTCCAACACTGTTGGAGCCCACCAATAAATGGCATTTGATGCTAATTTGGATAAGAATTTGCCATGCAAATGTTAATATTTTTGGATGCAGCTATGACATCATTGGGGTGGATCAGAAAACCCAAATTGTATTTATTTTATATTTCTCACACTGACTTATGATTAAAAAAAAACAAAATATGTAATCCATTAAATAAAATAACTGAGGCCTAACATGTTAAACTGCTTCCTGTTGAATAAATTTACATGCGATGCCATTTCCAGTGGCCAAACAGCAGCCAAGAACTAAGGCTGGATTTGTGTCCCCACCAGGTGGCTCCACTTGTAAGGAGCCAGATTCCAAGCCTGAATTACCATTGGTACCATCAGCAACACACATCTGCTGTGTGCTTGTCTTGGCATGGGGCTTTATATTGCTACTTCTCACTAATGTCTACACTCTCATTTGAGTCACAACAAAATAATTCATCCAAGAAGTCAGCTAATAACAGGTACATGTACAGAGCAAAATGACATATGTTGATGTAGAATTGTTATAGGGGCATATTGTCAACTGATTGCATATTTTTGTACTTTTTCAGTGTTTGTATACCTTTAAAATGAGTGACATATTGGTCATTTCCAACATGTGTAGTAGGTGATAGGATATGCTGATGTAAAAGCCTCAATAATGGAAAGTGTTCCAGTTTGTAAGTGGACGCTGTACATATCATTTTTCTATATGCAGGTATTACTACAAGAGCTTCTACTCTTTGGGTAAACGACCTCCAGAACCACACATACCACAGAGAGAGGAGGGCACACCTCGCGTCTCCTGTGATGAATATGAACAAGGTAGCTGCCGTTGGTATGACGAATGGAATTATGATCACATACTGGAATATGAAAGGCAAAAAATGACTCTGGTATGATGTGGCTCTAGGTAAAGTGGGCCACAAGCTTGCCAGCTTTTTGTGCAATTTGGAGCAAATTAACTTTGTATCTGTTTTGTGATTAGCCAACACACACATTGTTATAAATGTTGGCCCAGCTACCCTGTATACCATGGGCGAAAACACTTAATTCTTTTGTCTCAAGGGGTCTCAGGGCTTAAATTCTCTTTAAAAAAATTTGTGAAAATGTAGGTGTCAAATTGATTCAGAGTGATTTTTAAGTTTTTTTTTTTTTTTAGCTTACCCATCAAAACTTAACCTGCCGATTGCTTGCTGAGGTGTCCTATGTACAGGCATGTATTCTGACTGGGTGCTAAAAGTGAAGGATAGACATGTACAGTTACTTTGCTTACAGGGTACAAACTAATTTGTTTTCTTGGCCTGTATTAACTTAACTGTAACAAAAATATATATTGAAGACCAAGTTGCTTTTAAAAAATTGTAAAAATGGAGTTCTCATTGTCTGTATCAAATTGCCAAAAGTTAGCTTGTCCTATATGATATACAGATATTAGTAATTAAAACTACAGAAGAAATGAAAAACTGCTGTTGCAGATGAAGTAAACACATCATGACACTCCACCTCATTTATTTTCCATCACTCCACATCTGATAACACAGCTAACCTAAAATAAAAAACAGAAATTGAAGCAGGCGACATGATGGATGCCATTTCACATGAAAAACAAAATTATTTGAGTGACAGCGACCTGAAGGCAGAAACATACAACAAAGAAATATGTCAGCTATTCAAGTTTTTTGTAATGTGGCATAACAACTCATTTGTTTTTACTTGACAGGTATACACATTTTGAAGTATGGGAACATACAATATTCCAGATGTTAACTTAAAAAAAGAGCTGAAACTTTTCATGTTGAGATGTTGATCACCTGATTATAACTTGTAACTGATATTCCCAGTTAAAGGAGAAAAAAAAGCTGCTTGTAGTGCCTTGTAAAAACTATCATGTATGATACAGATAGTTTATCCCAAACTCTTTGGTTACGTAATTATTTTGATGCCATCTCATTGAACTATTTTATTGTCTCATCAGCTGTTGGTGAGACTAAGCTCTCACTTTCTGTCCATTTATCTGTCAACCAAAAACTTCAAAGGGGCATTGTTTCACTCACTAGACCAGGTAGGCTTTCCACACTTAGGTGGATGATTTATAGTGATCATCACTAGAAATATGTGTCATCACTGTCCCTCTTCATGATCATACTATGCTTGAATAAGGATTTAAGAAAAACTTTGGAGTAGAGTTTTCTCTTAAACTGAGCTAAGTAGGGCTTTGATACTGGGTTATATGATTCATAGCAATCATCAGTATAGAGACATGTAATTTTTGTAAATTATGTGTGACCTCTAAAGGTCAAAGTCATTTGGCCATCTGAAATGTTCATCTAGTCAAAATTTGAGCAATTTTCATCTGAATTTCATCATGTTTGGCTCAAATTATAGGCATTGTACAATGCACGTCTTTGTAATTTACATGTGACCTTAAAGGTCAAAGGTTAAAGTCATTTATTCATCTGAAATATGTGGCCTTAACTTGCCTAAGTTTCATTTGATTTTAATTGGGCTCTGCTCAAATTGTAGGAATTGTAACAATGCACATCTTTGTAATTTACATGTGACCTTAAAGGTCAAAGGTCAAGGTCATTTGGCCATCTGAAATATGAACCCTTAACTCATCTAATTTTTATCTGATCTTCTGATTATCTCAGATTGTAGGAATTGTAACAATACACATTTTTGTTATTTACATGTGACCACTACAGGGTAAAGGTAAAGGTCAATTTTCATCCAATTTCAATCATGTTGGGCAAAAAAACAGTACAGAAATTCAAATATGGCTGGAGCTCATATTATGCCTAATCATGGTTAAATCTCTCAGTTCACAGAGCAGTTTCCACTTTGAAATATTTTGGGCTTGTGCCCCCCCCCCCACCCACCCACCAATACCTTCACTGCCCATCTGTCTGTCCAAACTTTGTTACCACACTATATCTTGACAGATTAAAGTGTTGTTCATTAAATTTCCACTATGCTCCCTTAGAAGCTTCAGACTTCAAGCTTCAAGTGGATGACCTTGACCTATTTCTTGACCAACTTTCATGGGTGAAGTGCAAAACATGGCATTACCACTGTAACTCTTGACTGATTCAAGTCAGGTTCATCAAATGTACACCAGCTGTGCTTCTTTGGAGACTTGAGAAGCTCATGGATAGTGAATGACCTTGACTATTTTTTGACGTCCTTTGAAGGTCATATACATGGCACACTCCAGTGTAAGATGGTAATCATGACCAACATTTAAAGTAAGTTCACCAAATGTATAACAGCTGTGCATCTTACAAAGTGTCAGAAGTCTAGTTAAAGTTGATGACCTTAACCTATTTTTGACCCAGAAATATTATTTCCTTGTATATCTTGGGTATGTTTAATTATAGGCCCCTGATTGCCATTGAACATGAATAGGAAAGTACCTATGTGCTTTCTTCCGGTGTTCTTAAATTCATCCTTAAGTGTCCTTCAAAGGGAACTGGACATATGAAACCATGGTGGCCTAGGGGTAGTAAGCCCTTTGCACGATATTTTGTTTTTATATTTAATGGTGCCTTCTGTACTTTATCATGAGTGATTGCACTTCACTAGTATTTCTTTTTTCTGATATTTATTATATTTTGTTGCTCTTTTGAAATATAAGTGTGTATGTGGGTTTATCTCACTGCTAAACTTGAAATTGGTATAATTTATATGATCATGTTATGTACTTTATTGGTCATTTTGGTAAAAAAACAAGTGGTATATTCTCAGTAAATATCTTTAGATTCATTTCATACATTCAATATCAACAGTTAGTACATTATGATTATAATGTTTGGTCTTGCAATTACATTGCTGACAAGTGCTAGGGAGACATTCATGCCCCCTGGGAATGGCTCTGGTTTTATGTGATTGGCTGACAATTTCTGTTTCTTACATGTTCTGGTCACATATCATGTCACAATCAGGTATATGTACATGATTTTTTTTGTTGTCACAGTTTTTTATGAGCTTTTTAAGAAGTCTGTAAAGAGAAATAGACTATGGTCACAAACCAAAAGCTTCATTTGTTTAAAAAAAATGGTAGAGGGGCTAACATGTCTCATTTTAACCCCTTTTGCTCCAAATACCACTGAGTATTGTCATAACCAGGAGTGTAGATGTGTAGCAATTTCATTATTTTTAAGTAATCTTAATTCAAGTGTAGGACATTGAAGACATAGCAAGCAATGTGGGGGTTTGCCTTCTGAGCAGAATAAGTTAATTTTCTTTAAGTGGAGAAGTAAGTTTCTTTCAAGACAGATTTTAAAACAGGTATAACATGAGTGCAGTGTTCCCTGGTGAGACATAAAACCATACACACAATTATCATGAAGTATTGATATTGAGATCATTAAAATATTTACATTTAGATTGTTAAAAGTGAAATATATATATATATGATTTTGACATGAAAGAGTACAATAACAGTATTTTATTTAAGATAATTGAAATAGTTACATTGAAATCATGCAAGGAAAAAGTTAATATTTTATTTCCATGTGAAAAGAAATAATGATGTTTTATTTTTAGATCATTGAAATATTTTCATTGAGTTCATCAAAAGGAAAAAATAACATTTAAGATTCCCACATGAACAGGCATAAGGGTTATGTATCCTTTGAGATAGTTAAAATATGTACATTTTAGTCATCAAAAGTAAAAAAAAATAGATTTCAGCTTGAAAGGGTATGGTGATAATGTTATATTTTCAGATCATTAAAGGTAAAATACAAATGTAGAATTTCCACATGAATGGGTACACTGATTATGTTTTTGACATCATTTTGATATTTACATTGAGATCGTTAAAGGTAAAAATGAATATAGGATTTCCACATTATTTCTTTTGAGATTATTAAATATTTACATTAACAATTTCTTTTGAGATCAGCAAAATATTTAAATTAAGAACACTAATAGTAGAAAGTATATACAGTATTACCAGTATTTACAGTACATTTTTATGTTTAAAGTAGAGAAGTTAGTAAATTTATTTCAAGGCAGATTTTACAAAAGATATAACAAGAGTCCAAGGCTCCTTGCCATCCAAGAAAACAATAGACATGATCATAAGGTATTAATAGTGAGATCACAAACATGTTTACATTGAAATCATTACAAGTCAAAAATAAAGATAGGATTTCCACATGAAATGGTAAAATGTTTCATTTTTTAAGTACCAGTCATGAACATGTTGTATGTGACTAGAATGGCTTTATTGTGACACATTTTACACCTGCAGTCAATCCCATTCTAGACTTTTATTAATGGTTCGAATTGCTGCGTGATAGTTTTTGCATTTCTCATTTTATGTGGCAGATGGTTTCATATGTATCCAACCTTATACTGAGGGGATCTTTATTAAGTCAGAAGGGACATGCCACTCTCAGATGAGCAACTGCATGTTTTGCACTAAAAAGATCAGATAGAGACTTTGGTGCCAAATCATGGATGATTTTGCACACCTCAATATCAAATGTTTGGAGGTGGTTCAGACTGAGAGATGGATGTCATCTCTCTTCAGTGGATCATGACATGATGATGTAAAGTGTCCATAGAAGCAGCACACTGCTCTCAGTTGTAACTTTGCCTTTTGTTTGAAGATTGTATCAGGGAAAGGTTCCCCACAAGTGCACAATAAGTAAAATTTGATTGTATAAAGGCATGCAGTACTTAATTCCAGGTTACAAAATTTAATGGTCTGACATTTTGCTGTTTAATTGTCTTTATTTGTCCTACAGGCTTGTCACACAATTCAGAGATGTGAGTTTTGTCATCTGTATTCACACCAATTTGACATTTTGATCACATTTAATCCATGCAGCAGGAAATTTTAGGTATGTGTCTGAACAATTATCTGTGTTTGGAGAGGCAATGATGCCTTTGAACTTTTCTGGGTTTGTTGTCATCTTGCATAAGGTGAACTATATCATTGTAGAAAGCAATTGATGAAGTTGGCAGACAGTTTTTTCAAGGTCACTAGCAGTGTCACTTACAGTCTTATCATCTGCAAAATTGTATACAGTGGTACCTGCTGTATGTGGCCACCCCTTCAGCCAAGAAAAAGTGGCCACATACTGCAGGTGACCTGTCACCACAGGTAAATTTTAAAAAGAAATTGACTCCTATGTCCCAGGCTAGCAAGTGACCAAAAAAGCAATGCGGCTGCTTACGGCAGTGGTTGCATACAGCAGGTACCACTGTAGTTCACAATCCTTGAACATGAGAAATGTCATTCAAAAACACATTGTACAATTTCAGAGATAGCATTGTAAAAAGACTGCAGCTATCAGCAGCAATGTGGAAGGGGTGTGTAAACTGTCAATGTCATTTATTGAAGGTTAGAATAGCAGAACATCAGTATTTATGAGAAGACTTAATATTTCACTTTTGTCTCTGAGGTTAATGTGACGCATACACAATACAGAATATTATTCCATTGTTAGGAGAGGTCCACTGTGATAACCATAGCATATACAGTACAGAAGTGCTTTGAAAAAAAAAAGTTGGAACTGTTTGAGTGCTGATCACAACGATTATGTTTATCTGAGATGCCCCCCAAAGTTCACCTTCCAAGTTCCTTGTGCAAGGCCTTTTCATTCAGTTACTAATATGTTGACTCAGTCTAAAACAACCAGTTCGAGAAAAAATAAATGGTCTTGGGTGCAGTTTGGACACATAATACCCAAAGAAGAAAGCTGTTGTCGCCGTCTTAAAATAAATGCTGTAACAGTGAATTACGTGTGGTACTGTGAAGCCAAAATGTAACCCTTTCCTCTTGTGACTGTGATTGAGTCATCTGCTTTCTGTGGCAAGTGGTGGGCACTAAGCACGTAGTCTATGCCATGGAGAGCTGTTGATCTGGGCATTGCTGTGTTGATTGGTCACTTCGAGTCTCATTCATGTTGGTTTACATGTATAATCAAATTAAGGAAAACAATGGAGCAGACATATCATTTTGCATCCAGCCAATTTGGGCCATTTTAAGGGGGCAGGACTGACACTTTCATGGTCAAATTGCCCTACAAAAAACCCACCCAGATATAAATTGTCATCAGCTTTAATGTTTTTACCGAAATGTGATCGAAGTAGAAGACATATTACTGAGGTTTGTAGATATGACATATCATGATTGCTCCCTTGCTCCAGTTCAATAGCTGTCCTTGGTGTGGGTTGGATGCATTGAACCCAACTGAGTTTGTCAGTATAGCTATTGACTCAGTCTTATTCTGACCAGGAAAGGGTTAATGACAGACAATCTGTCTTTATGTTTTCCAGTATTTATGCAGTGAAGTCTTTATCTTGCATATTTTTAAATGTTTGTATTGTAAATGAAAGAATTTGTCCATGAAAAAGGGCTCATGTTTAAAATTTTATTCATTCTGCATTTGATGATTGTGTTGTATTGCTGTTTGCGGTAAGGTACAGAACTAATTTTGTAAAAATAGTTTTTTGATCTATAGGTTTCAGTAGAATGACCAACCATACTGTACATTTAACTCATTCCATACCAGTCCCTGATTTTTCCGTATATTTACCTAGATTTAAGACGACAATTGCATATATAATTCATCATGAAAAGAGCTTTCGTTCAAGTACCAACATGCCTATAGTCAGTAGTTCTGGCACTGCCTGTCGCAAGGGCAGCTGCAGCATGACTTGCCAGGCAGTGCCAGAACCACTGACCAAGGCCTGTGACCATAGTATGGAATGAGTTAATTCATCGCTGAGTCAGCATGAAGATGTGATGAGCCAGGTGATGACTCCACTACCAATGCGGTTGACTCATCACTTTAACTCTTGTTTTGGAAAGTCGAGTCATGGACTAAGTGTTCATCTCAGCTGGACAAAATAGTGTAAATTGTAATTTGATTTTGCTGTTCTTTTTATTATATGGTGTTTTAATTGAAATAAGGAATTTATTTCAAAGCAGTAAAACTAAAGCTTCCCTTAAATGCTGGTAATGCAAAGATCATGGAAACTCATACACTTAAAAATATGTACATTTACAATGGTGAAAAGAGAATTCGCTTATCTTGAATTTTATGAATCCAGTGCATACATTCAAGTGTAACCAATAAATGGTGGGGATAGAAGCCCTAGTGTACCCCCTTCCAGATGTTGATATAAACAATTAAGTATTTGCCAGATGTCATTTTTTATCAAGGAGCATTCAAGATTACATGTACAATGAATCATTGAATAGTAATGTGTCTTATGATATAAGGGGGTGATATGGGGTCCTCTCTATGTAGTGATTTCAGAGTTTTCCTAAATGAGATCCAGGATCCCAGTTTGTGAAACTAATTTCTTGTCAGTTTTGTGACCAAAAAAAAAAAAAAATCTGTATGGGCAAGGTTAAAAGTGGGAAAATGTCAGTGAAGGGTGAGGCTGTGGTCCAATTTTCACTTATTTCATTTTTTACTTTTTGTTATCTATTTAGAGTAATTACCTGTTTCATAAATGTCATAGAATGAAATGGTCTCCCCAAATAAACAAAAATAAAAATACCATTCATTCCGTAATTTTGGTTTTCTTTGCCCACCTCATTATCAGAGAGCTGTGTCATTCACTTTGCAGATTTTGATTTAGTCAAATGGATTTTCAGAGACTGATCACTGCGTACATTGTTGAGGGTAGCCATATTCTACATGAACCACATTGTGGAAATGTCTAGCATAATAAAGATATATTTAACATGTAAATGCCTGCCATGTAGGCCTGTTTGGGGCTTTGCAATTTGCATTATGTATTGTTACATGTACATGAAATATATATGCCAGTGCGTGGATGGTATGTTACATGTCACAGCGTCTGTGCATAAATATGTGAATGATGTTTCAGAAGAATTGTACATAAGTACTTTATGAAAAGCTGAGGAGAAAGCTGCATTTAAGTGCTGTATGACTATTTCAGAGTAATAATGGTTGTAGATACTCAATGACTGTGTATCTTGAATTGTATATAAATGCTGCAAAGATTGGTGCTTCATCAGTCCGCAAAGATACATGCAGAACAGAAAGGGGGGGGGGGGGGGGGAGTGTCCAAGATGCAAAGGTACAAATAAGTATTGGTGTTCATATCCAATGCTCTGCTCTTTCCTCTTTGAATCAAGATGGAGTAAAGATTGATTGAGCCGCTTTCCTTGGCGTGCCTTATAGGCACTCAACCTCTGCCAAGCAAAGCAGATAAAGCTGTTGAATCATATTCTTAACCCATTCTTGGTCAGAGTATGACTGAGTCAGTATCTTTCCTCGGCAAGAGTTGGACACATTATGCCCAACCCTTGCAAAGCTATTGACTTGCGGTGTAACATCACAAGTGGTCTTACATACAAATCTCCACAAAAATGTTTTCTGGTAAGGAGAAATTCAAATGAAAATGTTAAGGCAGATGACAATTTACAAAAGGGTGCCATTTGGGTGATTTGAGCAGGAAAGGGTTAAAACCTCACCAGGAATAGGCTTAATATACCAGTTACATTGTCACGTCACCTTCTGCCACAAGTGGGGCATAGAGTAAATGTTTTTCTTCCATTTTTTTATGTTGTATAGTTTAGTTGACCTTGACCTGCTTTTTCAAGGTCACCAGGGATGGAAAGTTGATGGAAGATGAGACTGTTTTAACAGTATCTTTATTTTTCTCATGAAGTACGTTGAATTATGTGAGGAAGGTAGAACTGGTAGACAAATGACATGCTGGTGGTGCCACTTATAGGATTACTAAAATACTAAATGAAGTATATTGGACCCAATATATCATTATCTCAGGATACAATTGACCTACTATAACCAGATTGAAGGGAAATATGTATTATATCTGGAGGTGATATTGTGCGTATTGTGCTTGACCTGGATGTACTTTTATGGTCATTTGTGCTGCCTAGTGTCCCATATTCAAATGTCATGTCATATTGATAATGAAAGCAAAGCATGTGAAACTTCACAAAACTAGGTTACTAGGTCAATTATTTGGGTCACACTGGTTGCAGGCAGAGAGAGACATACTTCTAGCAATCTATGATTGCATTTTAATTGATTGCTTAGGTCTGTTTCTTAAATAATCATTGTGGCAAGTTTAATTTGCCCACCAGGCATAATTGTTACTGTGCATGGAAAATGTACATAAGATGTTGTAAATCAGCCAACTTTCTTTTGATTTCCATCCTTCCAGAGCATGTTGAGCAATTCCACAGTGGACTGTTGTTGGGTCCAAAATATCATTTTTGAAGTTACTTTTTTTTTTTTAGATGCATGGGGTGGAGATATACTTTTAGGATCTGCACTTATAGGTGACTTTACTGTATTGGAAAAAGTCTGCCTATTGGCTGGTTTACAGGTGCCACCATATTTTTGACAGAGGTGCCTCTGAATTAATAACAGTACAAGCATAATTTTTTATGTCTTAATACAGATTTTATTTTTAATTTAACTTTAAACATAATACTTTGTTCATCCCAATGAAGGCCCATACTCCATTACAGTCTCCCTTCATCTTTTGTGGGTCATATAAAGCTTAATTAATTTAAAACACTAAATATTTTACCCTGATTTTCCCATTTTCAGGGCTCTAATTTATGTCCAAAAATGAAGCTCAGTTTACATAAACTTTGCAAGTGCTTGATGCATGCATTGTGAAGAATACTATGGTTAAAATGTGGATGCTTCAGCTTGGATACACTTATAGCTATTGCAGACCACTACACTTGACAAGACTTTATTTCAAGTTGGTGAAGACCATTGCCCACAGGTGAAAGATATTTGTGCACATAGCCTTTATCAATGTGTCTGTGTTTCAACAGCAAAATACTCAAATACTCTAAGCATTTTAATTGACACTAGCTCTCAAAGGAAGTTTTCAGTTCCACAGAATAATGCTCAAATGGTTTTTGAATTGGCACCACCTCTCAAAAAAGGTGCTATATACATGTATAACAATTACCAATGTATTGATAGTTACTGTCCAGAATTGAATGTCTTTTCTTGAGGTAGTCATAAACTGTCATAGTTATGTATATGACTTTTTGGTTCTTGATAATTTGTACCATAAAAAAAGTAGATCTGTCATGTAGTGCCTACAAGGTGTGCTAAATTTATACATGTGTGTATATGTGATGAATTAATAGGGGTTCATTTTGTAATGCACAGTTTGTTCTGTTCATCATTGAACAATGATTTGGGTTTGTTTATGAGTAACCTGTGTTGTGCCAGCATCTGAGGCTTGTTGAGGACCATGCAGGGAAGTTCTTGTTTGTCAGCAGATGAGTGCCTGTGTGACAAGCTTTTGCCTGATGAACAGATGTACAAGTTCAATTATGTATAATGGTTCTCATGTATGCATATGCAAAGAGTAAAAATCAAAAGACCACAGTAGTCAAGATAGAATTAATGCTCTTAATCTTGAAAAATGCCAAATAGATTTGGTGAAGCTTAATAGTTTGTTTTCAAACACTTTGTAGTTTGATTGCTTTATGTTACCTAATAGATGATGTAGATATTATATATGTCTTTTTATCAGCAAAAGCATAATTTGTTATCAGGTTTTGTTATGAGCATTCAATAAAGCTTCTACATTAAATTTGTCTTGCTTATGATGTTAAAAAATCCAATACCCAAGTTATGGGGAATCCCTTATTTCAAAAGTTACCTATCCCATGATAGCAGTACTCTCAGTTAATATGCTGGATGTGCTGTCCATAACGTGATATACAATAAAACCTGTCTGAGTGGGCACCTGTGTTTAGTGGGCACCTTTGCCCAGTCCCTTTTTCCCCCATTAGGTCCCATGTTAATGGACCCTCTGCTAAGTGGGCACCTGTCTTATGTGGGCAATAGGCACCCTAAAAGGGCATTTTGTATACCTTTATTTGGTTAAGTGGGCACCATAATTAATCTTTTTCTTTTTGTTTACGCTTCAAATATCTCCCAATAATATGCCAAACTGCAGTTTTTCTTACAACAGGGGGATGCAAAGGGACAGAGTATGTGCAACTGTGTTTTCTTAGCATTATGTTGCTCTACTAATCCATGTGAAGCCTATTTAACTGACTTAGAGGGCTGTGGATGAGTGATTACATTGGCATGTTATTTACATTTCTTCTTGTTTGTAATGCACTGCAAGGTGTAACTAACATAACAGTGAAACAATAACTGCTTTTCCTAATCTGATCATTGGTCACACAATTGATCAACCTCGCATGTCACCCCTGATTTGTTCATTGGCCACTCAGGGTAATATTGACGGGACTGGATGCGTACCACAGACTTTTTCAAGTGACATTTAACACTGATATTTATGTTTCCAATGCATAATTTTTTCAATCAATGGTTGTCATTTAGCTAGGAAATTACTGGTTAATAAAAGGAAGAATGTCAATCATATTGTTTTTAATCTGTTCTAAATGAATGCCCTGTAAAGCCCCCTACAGAGTATTACGTACATATACATGTACTTGTACTTTACTATGTGGCCCAGTGGGTTGACCCTCTCCTAAGTGGGCACTTTTGCTCAGTCCCAAGGGTGCCCACTTATTACAGATTTCACTGTATTCCTGATTGTATTCATGTATCAAATTCAAATTTGCTGTGAAACTTCTGATCTCAATGCCAGAAACCATTAGCCAAGTTTTATAGTCTCCATGTCCATTCCTGTCACTCTCTGTTTGTAGCATAAAATACTGTTGTTTCAGATTTGTACATTTACCATAACATATTCAACATGTAATGTTTGAGGACTGGCTGTATCAGCCTGCAAGATAATCAGGGCCACAGCAGCAGGTTTTTGGCGGAACAGATTTTGCAGCATGAAATATGCAGATGTGTATCTTCTGACAGCAGCTGCTTGTCTGTTCATAATGTTTAACCTAGACAGCCCACATGATCAAACAAGAGGTCTGTGACAGTCCTGTGCTCATGTGACCTTGTATACACAAAGTGAAGTCCTGTAACCTTTGAAATTAAGTCAAGTTCACTTTTCCTGAAGAATGTTCTACACAAATATTAAAGCTGTGGTTCAATATGCAAAGTCCTAGCTCAAATAGGTTTTAAGTTATCAAGTGAACAGTAAAATGCATGAAAGTGACCCTAAGACCTTGGGAATGGAGTCCAGGTTGCTCATGTACTGTGTAAATCTAGCCCATAAAGAGGACCACTTGGGTCAAAGTCCTTGCCGAAATAGTTCTCAAGTTATCAAGAGAACAGTAACATTCAGCGGGTGGGCTTGTGACCTCCAACATGAAATCAAAGTTCCCCATGTACTTTGTAAGCCTCAGCTCTCATGCTCAGAAGTGTACCTATGCAAGTTCAAAGCAATAGCATGGTCTCCTGGTTTCAGAGAAAAAGATTAAAGAATCACAGATTCACAGTAATGCCACTTCGTGAATATCTTTGACATTTGCACAACGAACATTCCCACAGTTTCAGTATTATCTGTGGGACAGTTTTTTGAAAAGTCAAAAATTCTACAAATATAGAAAAATACTGCAGTGCCACCACTTGAACAAATTAAGGGCAAAGGGTCCCCAGAAGTGTCCCTATGCAATTTTGAAGCACTCGGCCAAGAAATTTCAGATATATTTTTTTCAATATTTTGTCCAAAAAAGAAAAAAGTTAATTTAAAAATCCATAATTCCCTGGAGCATGGCCATTTGAACAAACATGGTAGAGTCAAACACAAGGTAGAGCTTGGTCAAATTTTAAAAGGATCTGGTTTACAGTTTTGGAAAAGATAAAAAAAAAAAGTGAATTGCGAATAGACATGAGGACAAACAGACAAGTGACCATGCTGTAAGCTCGGCTGACCGACAAATCAGCTGAGCGTAAATTATTATGTGAAAATGATATGAAATTATAGATTAAATTCTCAGATTATTTCCTGTAGATGTAAGACCTGTAAAATAGATATAAAACTAATACATGTACACATCAAGTGCATATTTAGAAAGACTATTTTGAAAGAAGTACATGTGTATTTATTTTGCATCCCTTTCCCATTCCCTGTTAGTTACATAATGTCACCTCTTGACCAACCTTGTTAAGACCTCCATGTCTGGCCAAATCACCAGACACAATTGAGTTGGCTACCCACTGGATTGTGTTCACAAACCTGACTCTCCCAGTGGTGCCCCTTCTTGGTTCCTCTCGATCCAAGGGTGACTTCCAGTGTGCATGCTCCTGTGTTCTTCCTTCCTCCTCAAGCACCATTTCGCATGTTCTAAGAGTTGGGAAGCTCTGTGAACTTTAGTTCACTGAGACTGTTCTAGTGCCGTATGCACTATTTCTTTTGCAGAATTTTTTTTCTAAGCCTTCCTAGCCTCTTTGAAGATACAGATCACTTATTTCTGATTTAAGGATACCCAGAGAAAAGTGGAAGTAGAGCTAGTCATGTTGGCTTGAACCCAATCTTTTCCAAGATCGCGTCTGGTTGGTCAGATCACAGACAGAGCCAGCCTGGCAATCACTGCTTGGCAGCATGTCATGAGTGTTGATCCAGTGACCACTTCTCCTCTCCCATGTGGGGAAAAGGTCAGAAGATGGATTCATGGAACCGACACATGGTTGCCTGGAACGACCATGAACATTGTTCTGGATGTCACCAAGAACTTAGGCATGTGTGTTCTCGAGAGAGCACAGTTTTGTGTCAGGTGGGGTGAGGACAAGTGGTTGCTCTACCAGCAGGCCTGGGGGAAGAGAGAGAGAGGGCTAAGCATAAGTGGCAGCTTGCTGCTGCTAAACGGCGGGGATTTGACTCTGACTCCGTCAAGTCTTCTTCTCCGGCGACAGCCACTGGAGAAGAGTAGAGGAACCCACCTGGCTTGCCTGCAGGCTGGGGTGGCTGCCATCTCCTTGCCCAAAACCCCCTGGGAAAATAGGGAGAAGAGGCAACACAGCTACAAGTCGGGCAGGAAGAGATCAACTTTTTGGGATCCTGAGTGCCTGGTGCCACCTAAGGTGACAACTGGAGGTTCACTGGCCACTAACTCAAGGCTCTCTGCAGGCATAGAGTCTATGGTCAGGAGTCAAGAAATGCAAGTGGATCTGCTCCCTGCACTGTTCACCCCATCTCAGTCCAAGCCAGCCAAATCAGTGAATCCAGGATGGAAACCTGCAGGTTCTCGCCCAGGCATTCCAGAACCACTGCTGATCCACCAAGTGCTTGGATCGTAAGTCTGGGCATCCTGGAGCAACAAAACCCTGGTCAACTCCCCGAAGTCTCAGGCCCGAGAGCTCAGGTCGAAAGTCCAGGGATGTCGGAGCACGGAAGAAGGTACCCAAGTCTGTGGTGGCATCTAGCACCTGTAGTGAGCCTTTGACTGCCTCCTCTTCAATCCAAGTGCCATTTCAGGTGTCCTGCTCTCCCTCCAGGTGTGACCTAGACCGAATGGCGGGCAATTCCCCTGCATCCCGCCTTTTAGCCAGATACCTGCCTCCCTCCTTTGAGAGGCAACCCAAGCTCTGCGAAGAGCAGCAGCTGCGGACTGAGACTTTGTCTTCATCCGCCCCTGCCGGTACTCCTACCACATCTGAGTTGGTTGTCTCCGATGAGCAGCTTGCTGCCTTCATTTGAGCCAACTCTCATTCAGCCTGCTGGTTCAGGAATTTTCACAACTCCAGCAGGTGCCCTTTGGCCAGCTGACCAACAAGTTTGTAGCACCTGTGGCTCCCGCACCAAGCTTCCAGGAGACTCAGGAGTTCTCGTGATTCAGGCAGGTGCCTTCCAGCCAGCTGACCGCTAGGTCGGCAGCAGCTGTGGCTTCCGTACCGAGTCCCCTGGAATTCCCGCTTGCTCGCCCTTCCTGGGAGGAGCAGATGCAGGCTGCAATGCTGACTGCAATGACTTGCATAAAAGTCATCACTACCCCATCACAAAGCATGGTGACAGACATGCTTCTGTCACAAGTGCCCCCCCCCCCCCCCATCTGCCTAGGAGAGATGAGAGAGATCACAGCCAGAGAGGAGCCAAAAATGTGTCTGGTATTGGGGTGCCTATGGGCTCCGTAAGGGGGCCATGGCAATACTGGGATCAATGTGAAGCCACAATGTCATGACGTATGGGTCACTCACTGCTGTCTGAATTTGACAGGACAGAATCATTGGGATGTTGGAGGCTGGCACCACTTTCCTGGTGGGAAGTTGCCATGATAATGGGGTGCTCCAGGCTATCGGTAAAAAGGTGGTGGGACCATTTCAGGAAACCAGAGCATGCAAGCAGAAGGCTAGAGCTGGGCGACCAAGACTGTCAGATGGGACAGATGACCATTACTTGATCCAGTATGTGAAGAAGCACTGGTTTCTTTCCGCCAAAAGGTATCGTCAGCAGTTGCACCAGACCTGCAACATCACAGCATCACAGTGTACCATTGACAAGATACTAGTGTTGGCTAAAACTGAGGGCACATACAGTCCTGATATTTTCATCCCTCTCAGTCCTGCACACAAGACACAACGTGTAGAGTGGTGTGAAGAGCCTGCAGCCTGGACTAGAATCAATGGAACAGCGTGATCTGGTCAGACGAATCTAGATTCTGCTTGGATTTCCACAATGGAAGAATAAGGGTTGGATGAATGCCTTCTGAGAGGTTCGTAGAACGATGTATGGTTGAACATGACCGCTATGGAGGAGGCAGTGTCATGATGTGGGGGGCAATTATGGCAATTTAACATGGAGAACAGCTCTCATCAGGGTGAAGGGGACTTTAACAGCTCAGCAACTACGTGGACGAGATCCTGGCCAAAGTTGATGTATGGATCCAACAATATCCAGGGCTACTGTTGCAACAGGATAACGCACAACCACCCATTGCCCAAGTCAGCATGCAGTATTTACAGCAACACAATATCCCATTGTTGCCATGGCCAGCCAGTTCTCCTGACCTGTCCCCCATCAGGCATTTGTAGGATGTGCTTGGCTGTCAAATGAGCAAGGAGTGTGAGGAACCCGCAGCCACCCTGGACCAACTGACACAGAGGCTCACAGACCAATGGATTCAAATTCCCCAGGCTGTGATTTCCAAGCTACCAAGCAGCACACAAGGTAGATCCAAGCTTGCTTACAGAAACATGGTGGTCACACCCTCTATTGATGCATGCAGCCTCCAAATAACAACAACCAAAAAGGTCCCTTTAAGGACCACCATTCCCTCCTAAAAGATACATGTGAAAAGCAATGGTACTGGGTATAATAAACGAAACAAACTCCACACACACATCCTCATAACAAGTGGATAATGTTGACCAAGGTGGTGGCTTCTTTTTTCCCCAACAGTACAAGATCATGGATAATATTGGTACACTCAGTGTTTACATTTGATTTTCAGTATAAACTTTGAATGTGATTTCTCTTAATTTACCCACGTTATTGCTTTGCAGGATCTTGGTTGCTTTGAAAATAAAACCTCTTTTCACAACCAGACCTTTGTTGACTTTCCGGTGTCACACTAATAATGGCAACACGGTGAAATTATATAAACTACTATAAGCACCACTATGCAGAAAAATAAAATTCAAATTTTGACTTACCTTTAAAAAAAGGAATATGTATTCATGAACTTTATGAGACAGGGGATATCAATTATACCAGACTATCCAATAGATGAAGGACAGAATGACTGCCTTGAACTTTAATTACACAATCCTGTCACAAATCAACCTGACCCTGTGTATGCAAGAAGAAAAGGACTTATTAAATTGGTTGTTTTACTTGAATTGAAAGCCTATGTTCTTACAGAACTATCACAGTCACAGACCAGACACAAGAAATAGAGTGTATCCCTCATGTCTGGACCTTTGCAGCTGGTACCCAGCTCAAGGCATAATCCCGACCCAAAGGTAGTTTCCATTTCCGACAAAGGAGACCAGGCGTGTCAATATCATAATTTGTAAAATGTGTAAAAGATAGCAAGAGGCCCATGGGTCTAATGCTCTGCTAATATATAATCTGATTACCATCACCAAGAATTCATTTCCTGAAAAGCATTCCCTCCATGACTCTGTGTAATTTGTCAAAGTCGTCCATATTATGCATCATCAAACTTTCACATGAACACACATTTGTGGTATAGTTGGTATTGTTCTCCTAATTTAATTTCCTTTTCTTTAGTGCTTAATGACCTTGAAAAATAGGTCAAAGTCACAGAACATATTGAAAGTTTGACCACTGATCTAATGCATATTTGGTATAAGCTTTGCAGTTCCATCTCAATTCATCATATCATGGGCATTGTAGGAAAATCCTTTCCTTGTATGCATTCCCTCTGTGACTTTGAGAAAGTAGCTCAAAGTCGCCCATATTATGCAATATCGAACTTCCATATATGGTACACATTTACGGTACATTTGGCACTGTTAACTTTCTAGTTTCTCAATATGTCAAATTTAGGATCCTTTACTACATCCTAAATGATCTTGCAAAATGGGTCGTCAAGGTCACCCAAAATTTTTGCAAAATTTGATCATTGGCCTAACACATATTTAGAGTAAATTTACATGTTCCACCTGAATTTATAATCAAAATTATAAATTTATGTATTTTTAATACCTAGGATGCTAGTTCCACTTTATACCACCAGTGGCACCACCAAGACTGCACACATCATAATATTCCTGTGAAGGTATGTTACTACATGTGCACAAGTTCAGATGTAAGGAGCATAACAAAGAAATAATTTCCTTAAATGTATTCTCTCTGTGATGTTGAGAAAGTTGGTCAAGATCACCAATATTATGACGTATCAAACTTTAATATGTCACGATACACTGTGTGGTACATTTGACATTGTTAGCCTTCTTACTTCTCAAAATGCATAATTGTCCTTTACTACATCCTTTGTGACTTTGACAATTAGGTCAAGGTCATTAAAAATTAAGCCATTAGCCCAACACATATTTGGTTTTAATTTGAGGTTGCATCACAATTCATAAGCAAACTAATGAATTTTCTATACTTTGAATACTTGGATGCTAGTTGCACTTAATGCCACCAGTGGCACCACCATGTCTCCACATCATTGACTTGTCTGTATAATATTCTAATACTGCTATATTGATAGAAGTGCACAAGTTCAAAGGTAAGAACTCCAACAAAAAGAAAAGAAAAGAAAAAAAATCCTGATATGTATTCATTCTGTGACCTTGAGAAAGTAGGTCAAGGTCATCCATATTATGCAACAAACAGCTTCTACTTACAATAAATATTTGTGGTTCATTTGGTATCATTAGCCCATATTCTTTTTCAACATAATGAATTAGTGTTTTCAACACCTTTTGGTGCATAATACTGCCAGAGGCACCTTTAAATTGTATTTTTTTTTAATTTTTTTGTTTTTATTTTTGTATTTTTGCTTGATCAACATTCCCACCAAGTTTTGAAATGATTCATAAAAAAATTGTTCAAAAAACAGCATTCCCAAAATTTGTCCATTGGTGGCCAAATATTAGATAATACTATATGTGGCCCAACCAATATTGAACTTGACATAGATTTTCATACCCTTTAGGAGTCCTGAAGGTTACATGGAGCTAACACGAAAACTGTTGATTGTATCATGTTCACAAGCAAAAGTTGACGGACGGATGAACAGACAAATAATCACATAAGCTCTGATTTTTTCAGATTTGCCCCCCAAAAAGAACAAAGCAATTCATAAAAAAAATTGAAAAATCAATGGAGCGTGACCATTTGAACAAATCTGGTAGAGACCCACCAAAGGTACATTGCCACAAAGTTTGTAGTTGATCAGGCTGATGGTTTTTGGGAAGAAGTCGAAAATATGAATTAGCATTACAATGCCCATTGACTTACATAGTGATCAATAAGAAAGGTGCATTTACCAATAAATATCCGAATTGAAAAAATTGTTAAAATTCAGCAATCCACAGCAATTCCACCTTGTGGACCCTTCCACAAGAAACACATCCACCAAGCTTCAGCTTAATCTGAGTGACTGTTCTGGTGAAGAAGTTGAAAATAGCAATAACATGCAAAAAAATCATAAAAAATTGTGAAAAAATTGCAGCACCGCCTGGTGAACAAATTCAGAACTAGGAGTCCCTAGTAGTGTCCCTGTGTGATATCAAAGCAATCTGGTGAGCAGTTTCAGAAGATTTTTTAAAATTTGCCCTCCCCCCCCCCCAAAAAAAAACAATGGAGTGCATCCATTTGAACAAATCTGGTAGAGATCCACCAAAAGTATATTGTCATGAAGTTTGAAATCAATCTGAATGACACTTTGTGAGAAGAAGTTAAAAATGTGAATTACCATTGGAATGCCCGTTGACTTACATAGTAATCAATAGGAAAGGTGCATTTACTGATAAGTACCCCACTTGAAACAATCATTAAAAATCAGGAATCCACAGCCGTGCCACGTGGTGAAGAACTTTGTTTGAACCTTCCACATGGAACATATCCACCAATTTCAGCTTAATTGGAGTGACGCTTCTGAAGAAGTAAAAAACGAGCAATAACACACAAACCCCCCACCCACCCCCAAAAATTAGGAAAAAATTTGCAGCACCACCTGGTGAACAAATCAGGAACTGGTCATGTGTTTCAAAGTGGTACCCCATTTTAGGTGGTGGTGTTACATGTGATGCATGTTGTCAGATTTTTTTATAAAAACATGATAGCAAAACTTGGATAATTCTTTTATGTTTGGTGTCAAATGATAGGCTATTAAGTCCACTTTTGAAAAAAATATTAATAAATCAATTTGCAATACCCTGAGTTTATACAGCTGGAAGCAAAACGCAGCAGGGTTAGGGTGGCGACAACTCGGACACGATGGTTCAGAATGGCACATGCATATAGCCATGACTGTAGTAAAGATTCATATTTTTGATATGAGGAGTCAAAATTCCATTACTTTTCTCTCTCTCTTTTTTTTCTTTTTTTGTTTGTTTTTGTTTGTTTTTGTTTTGCAAATTACACAAACTTGCTATGCAGCTGGCCTGAAATGTCACTAAAGGATACTCAATACATGTATATGTTCATGAAGTGGTAGCTATCAAAGTTGGATTGTACCCAGAAGTCCACTTAATAAACAGTCATGAACCTGATTTTACCACAGCCAAGAAATGAAAATTTTGTTTCAATTAATGGAGGTGTCATATTTTGAAACAAATACATATACGATTTCTATGGGTTTCCAGACTACACCTTAAATTTTATAGGTATTCCAGGCTTGGCATGCAAGGTTTATTTTCCATTTTTTCCCCCACAGATGTTCTAGAATGTATGAACCACGTGTTGGTTTATGAATTTGACAAGAACATCATGGCACGGCTTAAATTGAATTGACTTTACTAGACCTTTTGTTCTAAATAAAGGTTACCATGAGTGACCTATTGTCCTGTGGTAAGGTGGATAAAGGCCTCGTCTTGGGACAGGATGCACATGGCACTGCTACCTGACCTGAATGACCACACACTATAAGGCTTCCTGTGGCCAATTCTGTGCCAGTGCCATGCTATTGTTTTACCTGTCCTCAGTCTGGGACATCTCAGTGGTAAAGCAGGTGACCAGTGTGGTGGCACCATAAGTTGACCTGTCTCCATATATGCATCGTCAATCTACAGGTATGGTTATTTGAATGGGGCTGGGTTTATTCAGTATACAATTATAAGTTTAGCACTGAAAGAGTTAAAGTCTATATTTAACCAAATTTGCTCGAGACGTGGGATATTGTACATTTAATCATTTCTGTACTCATTTCATAATAATTTACAGTATTATGGTGGTTAATTTGACCTTCAAAATGTAGATTTTTCGCACTACTATGAAAGTCCTGGATATTTGGGGTTTAAAAAATGTATTATTTTGAAGTTGTCCTAAATCTAGGTCAAATGGTCAAATTATGGTCCTTATGTTTTCATCCATGAAAAATACTTGTTATGTGCTCATGCATTCATATTTTTTCCCGTTTTATGAGCATTTATATAATGCAGGATCAATTATGAGAAATGGCCAAAAAACATCTGTACTCCCCCATTCACTTCAATACAAATGACCATTTTCATGAATTGATAAAATAATAAAATAATAGGTTTTCCCAATGTTTTTTTGGCTGTATATGATGTGCCATGGTCTGATATTTTAAAAAATGAAAAGAACCAAAAATGACCAATTTTACCCATGTAACGCTAATTGTGACCAGTTCATTACACATGGCCAACTAGGAGTCCCTAAGAATGTTCCTGTGTGATATCAAAGCAATCAGGTGAGCAGTTTTGGAGATCTTTTAAGATTTGCCCCCAAAAAGAACAAAAAAAAAAAAATCATAAAAAATTCCAATAATCAATGGATCATGACCATTTGAACAACCTTGGCAGAGACCCACCCAAGACACATTCCTACCAAGTTTGAGGTAAATCTGGCTGACGGTTTTGAAGAAGTCGAAAATGTGAATTGTGGATGTTGGACGCACGACAGACTCTTACAAAAGCTCAGCTGATTGACAAGTCTGCTGAGGTAAAAAACCCACAGCCACGAGACATAAATTTAAATCTGTATCTTTATTTCTGAACATGAAGTAAAGAAACTGAATTCCCATGTTAAACGACATGCCACAGTCATTTTCAGTAGTACATTACAGATCAGGGCTGGACCATTGGCTACAGAGACCCTGTCTTCACTCTGCACTAGGATAGCCAAGTGTAATGGTCCAGCGTATAGCATGTGCTAGCCTGGATACAGCAATATATATATAATGCAAGTTAATATACAAAGAAAAACTGCCCCTTTTCTTGGGTTACATACTGATCAGGTCCAATAAATTGACCAATTTCTGTTCACTGGCAATATTGTAGTTGGTACTTTCTTGCTCAAAATTTAATTAAAAGTGGAAGGGAAAAAAAACTGGACTACATCACATATTTGTTAGGAAACTACCTGCATTATGGGTGTTTTATACATACACTGAACTGATGATCCTCATCAAATAAAAGGCAGCTGTAAGTTTACAAATCTGCTATAAAGCTGCTTAGTTCATCCTCTTCCAGCGATTGTAGGATGAAAAAAAAGGGAGAGAAATCTAGATTTTATTTGCTACATGTACTCCAAACCATATAATAATAATAGTTATAATAATATAATATAATATAATATAATATATATAGCAGATCGTTCAAACTGGCGCTTACACGACCTTGAAGCTGTCCAGGAGGGGTATCAAGAGGCCATAATGACCCGGTCTACTTGTACCCTTACAAGTGCCTTTTTTTCTTCCATTCTTGTTGCCACTGTCAATACGTGCATTTATACCATAGAAAATGTGCTTCACACATTTTTATATATAAAATACTGGTGAATAAGTTATAATAAAAACTCTACAAAATTATAGTGTAACATGTATTCAACATAATTTACAAATATACACCAATTATTTTGCTTTCTTAAAATAGAAATTTAGAGAATTCACGCATTTGAGGGGACATTGTGAAGTTCACACTATATCAAAGTTAAAAATGAACCCTTCTGTGCCTCCATACAGGTGTATCCACATGAATGGACTGTCCTATCCTGAGGCATACAAGGATGTAACATTTCACATTACACTCCCTCTCAATTCACTTTTCAATAAGCATACCACTGTAAAATACTGCCCACTGATTGAGCAGCCTGCATTCAAATCTAACAATGACAAAAATACAACTTTTTTTTTCACTAAACAACATGGCAACCCTACTTTTACTGTGGTTGCCAGTTCGTTTCACTACTTACTAAAAACTTGACATAAGCACATCACCTTTTATTTACATTTTTCCATACTGAGAAAAAACAGTAAATGCATTCACACACTTTTATCCTGGCACAGCAGGTCATAAAATTCGAGAATGCCTTGTAGTAAGTTCACATATTCCAGGTTAATTTTTCTTTTTTTTGCCAAAAAATATTTAGCTAAGAATTGCATCAATTCTTCACAAAAGGAGGTGTCTTTTCAAGTAACAAGAAACCTATGGCTACCTTTAACTCATTCCATACCGGTGTCTTTTCAAGTAACAAGAAACCTATGGCTACCTTTAACTCATTCCATACCGGTGTCTGATTTTTCCATATATTTACCTAGATTTAACACGACAATCGCACATTTAAATTCTTCACAAAAAGAGCTTTTGTTCAAGTACCAACATACCTATAGTCTTAAGTCAGTGGTTCTGGCACTGCCTGGCAAGTCATGCCGCAGCTGCAGCATGACTTGCCAGGCAGTGCCAGAACCACTGACCAAGGCCTGTGACCATAGTATGGAATGAGTTAAGTCAGTGGTTTGTTTTGCATTGCCTCTCAAGTCACACTTTGGCTCCCAAAATGGAAGACATGGCATGACTTCCCAAACAATGCAAACACAACGGCTGTACTTGATATGAAGGCAGCAAAAGCTTACACCAAGCAAAAAAATGAAAGTTTTAGTTAACTTAAGCAAAATTTATAGCAACATCTGGTGAACAAATCAATACTTCGGGTCCCAAGAAGTGTCGGTTTCATTTTGAAGCAACTAGGCCAGCAATTTGTGAGCTATTTAAAACTTTTCATTAAAGTTGAGAAAATTTTGTGACAATATCACAAGTGAACAACCTATGTAGAGACCCACCTACGGTAGACACCTAACTAGTTTGAAAAGTATGCAGTCCGTACATTTGGTGTCGCATCACCTGCTCAACAAATTGCTCGAGCAGTTTCACTGGAGATTAAAGTCCCCCTCCCTCCCCTTTGAAAAAATGCACAAGTCTTCCTTCCTTTAAAAATCACTCATGGATGACCAACTGTTAAAAAAGAAAAAAAGAGAAAAGATCCATTCAAGGTATGTCCCAGTACATTTGAATATGATCCAGCCAATAGGCTTCAAGATTAATTGAAAAGTGTCATTATGCAACTTGTTGATGGACAACAGATGGAAGTGGCTCCCACAAACTCAGCTGACTGGCAACTCAGCTCAACTACAAAAAAAAAAATTGGCGATGCCAGTGGAAAATTAAGAAAAATATGGACATAATTAATTCATGTTTGTATAGATCAGAAAGTCCAAGTGTTTAAGTAGAAAAACACATGCAGCTGCATGTTACTCAGCAATTCTGAAAGTTTCTATACAGATGTGAAATTTCTTGTGGCAAACATGCTTAAACAATACCGGTGCAAAGATTGGTTTTCAGATGGATTCTTTCCAGCTGATAAAGAAACCATTCATAACATTTGTCAGCTTTCTTGCATTTAATGTTGACCATGCATCAGCATTTTCATTGTGTACAGTTTTGTGACTGCTTGGGATCCTTGCATCATAATACACCCAAACTAAGTTGAGCACAACTTTAAAAACTTGCCAGGTGATTTTAACAAAATTATACTCTGTTGTTAAGTTGTGTGGATATTCTCATTTCATTTACACTTTATCTCAAAAGTTTTGTACCATGTTGTTTATGAACTCTCTCTGTCTCAGACTCCAACTCACAGCTTCATACAAACTGGAGATTCTCCCTCCTGGAGCACTACTGAAACTGGAGATGTGACAGAGCGCAGCGCCTGTGCTGGGGGATGGGTCTGGGAGGGCAGCTCCCCCTCCTGGGTGAGAAAATTTTGAAAAAAAAAAGGAGTTAAAATGGTGTATTTTGATGATTTTTTTTTACGTACTCCATTTTTTTTCTGGGCGGGAGAAAACATATTCTAAGCAGGAGAATGGGAGAATTTGGAAAAAGGGCAAAAAAAATGGGGATCTCCCGCTGAAAATGGGAGGGTTGGAGTCTCTGCGGTCTCTCTGCACCACCACTGGTGGCTAATTACGGATTCATACATGCAGTGAACACAATTTCCTCCCCAGGAAGTGGGCAACACCTCGGCCAATGGTACCCTGCCAGACTTGGGTCATACTGACATGAAAGAGCTATATCATCACTTGACCGCTATAGAGGGACACCACACTTAACGAGCCCACCTACAAAGAAGAAACTGGTCCATGTTTTCTGCATCACTTCTCTTAATCTTTAATGGTGGCTGATTTATCTCTTCTTTTTTCTAAATCTTTTAAAAACCAATTCTTGCACAGGTATTGCTGAGCATGATAGCCACACAAAATTTCACCAGCACTGAGGACAGTACCAGTTGGTACCCTTTTTTCAAATTACATGTATGTGACCAGCAACATCTTGTTTCTGGTGAGCAGGGGTACTGATCATGCAGACAGGAACTCTCTCTGGCATTGATCAAACAGAAACCATGCTTAGATTCAGCCAGTCTGCTCTACTTCCACACCCACCTCCCCTCATGGCTGCAATCTGACGCAGTGAGCAAAGCTGCTTCATGCTAAACTTCTTGTCAGCTTCCATGACTCCCCCATTTTAATATACTGTACAAAAAACAAAAAAAAAAAAAAGATATGCCCCCTCCCCCCATTAAGAAGGGGGCTTAACTTTTTTTGTACAGTATACATATCTATGGAAACAACAGCTTATAAAAAAAAACATAAATTGAAAGTCTGATATTACCAGAACAGTTAGGTCAGGTCAGTGCATGCACTTTTGGATTCAGGACAGACACTTTTGTGACAAGAGTGCAGAAATGATAATGTCTTAGTGCATGCAGCCAGGATGTTAACTGGTACACATGCACAAGCTAAACACTGCTGCCACAGAACAAAAATTCTTAAGCTACTTATGTACACCTCAGGATGGACAATAGTTTTTGAGGTTTCCTCCAATTTTCCATCATGTCAGAATTTGGAAGGGTTAGCCCAATTACAAATCAAAGAAATAACTGAAAATTGTTTGCAATGATAAACCTCAAGTATGATTCCAGACTACTACAATGAATTGTCAACTTGAAATGATACATATCCAGTCCTGATTATCTGATTTTAGTCAGATAAAGACTACATTAGTCATTAATCTCTTGCAGCAAGTGAAAATGTCTCATTCCCCCCTCCCCCCCCCCCCCCCCCCCTGTCCATATGCATATAAATGATCAGGACTGTATACATGGAGGTTGTATTATTTTGGAACATCATGCAGCAGTCTGCAACTTTGTTGCATTAAAATGGCAAGTTAAAAGAAATCCCAGACTTTGATTTTGACTCATTTTCAAAAATTAAGATGCAAAAAAAATGTGATTCTTAAATTTATTATTGACATATGTGGTATCAAAAAATGACTGGACCATAGGATAGAAGGTCTAGCGGAAAACCTGAAAGCTGGGGAAAAGCCTAGAAAGATGTAATCAGCCATGTTACTGATATTGGCTGAATGTACAGGAGTCAAGATGAGAAAGAGGCAAAAAATATCATTTACTCACAAGTGCACACAAGCATTTGCAATATATCATGATTAGAAATGAAAAATGTTCATTTAAAGTGGAAAAGTGTAAAGTGTTTTATTGATCTGCAATATATTATTTTAACTCTTATCCTGCTGAAAGCCAAGAAGTAACAAGCGAATCATGATAATCTTGTGCTTTGCTGACTTTCTGATAATTATACATATGCAGACTCGTCACTGGTTGTCACATGTATACTGGACAGCTGCTTCTGACAAAAACATCTTTCAATAATATGGCACTTGTACAGTAACCCAAAGATTGTTATAAACGAATTTCAGTCCAGTCTGAAGGATCATTTTGCAGAGAATGTTTCCTAGAGAGCAAAAACTAAATATCATCCTCAGACTATAGAAATGCATTCTAATGCCATGATCTGCAATTTACAGTTAACCATGCCAAGATAAATCAAGTTTTACTGAATACTTCTCCAGTTTTTGCATACCAACTGAATTTATCCATGTGACTTTGTGACTTTAACAGTGAGGTTAAGGTAACCCATCATGCATTTCCATGCAATTTCTTTTCAAGCTAGATAATAATGCCAAACTTCATAAAGTACTGTCAAATTCTCACAGAGTTATCACAAATTCAGTATATGGAATGTTCCTTCCGCTTTGAAAATTTGGTCAAGGTCACCCATGTGCACTCGATTGCAACTTGTTATCGAGGTACATCTTTGTACCAAGTTTTAGTGAATTTCACCTGATCTTTTCCTGGTTACATGAGCAACACAGAAATCAGTCTTACATATACAACCAGGTGAACTGAAAAAGGAGTTAAGATCAACCATATCCTATCATATGCAAGATCTTATCAAGTGACATAATCATACGAAGTTGTAAATTTCATCATAACTTCAAGTTTAGCATGGAGAGAGATTTATAAATGGCCCTGTGACCGTGACAATGAAATCAAGCTCACTTAAATGTAATTTCGTACAAAATCTTATGAAGGTACATAATCTTGCCAAATTTCTTTAAATACACATAAAACTTGCCTGCTGGTTGACTTTTTGGGTGAAGGGTGGCCTGCACAATCATGAATGCCCTGCTAACAGTTGTTGAACAGGCAAGCCAAATACAATAATCAGTAAAAAAAAATTACAAAATTTCTCATAAGGTTTTTGATGTCAAGTAGACAAAATTCACACAGTTGTGAAAATTTATTGAATAACCTTATAGACCATGGATAGTTTGCTATGCCCCCTTGGTCATTGTTGGAAACCTTCTTGAAATTTGGGAGACATACCCCCAAACATATTAGCAATTTACTGTGTTTCTCTCTACATCACCTTCTTATGAAAAACATTTTTGCTTCACTCTATGCATTTCAAATCCTGTCAAAAAAAAAGGGGGGGGGGGGGGATTGCTAAAAATAATCACTAAAGTGGGTGCACTGGAAATGTCACAGTACAGTGTAAAGTGTAAACAAAGTAACTTAATCTGTTGTTACCTGCTGGTAAGGCTGATATCCTACCATAAAAATTGATAAAACAGACATACTTTCAACGCAAAACATTGACTGACGGGTCCACCAGGAAAAAATGCTGCCATTTGCTCAAAGTAGGTCATGGTGACACCAAAAGCTAGTCAGTTCATTCTTGGCATGCTAGATAAGCATACTGCCAAATTTGAGCAAACTACATTGGTGCATCCTGGAGATATTGTGGTAAGGAGCCCTCGCAAGCACATAATTAGGCTGCCATTTGCTCAAATTACTATCATGGTGATACCAAAATCTAATCAGTTCATCTTGCTAATTGAGATATGCATACTGCCAAATTTGAGGAAAATACATGGAGGCATTCTGTAGATATCGCTGTAACGAGAATGTGCACATCTGGACGGACGGAAATCCAGACGGACAACCCTAGAACATAAAGGCCCCATGGGGCAGACCCTTAAAAAGTTAAATTAAATTCAGGAAAACTGCAGTCACAGCAAATGGCAGGATTTATCCATGTGACTCTGTGTTAGCTATTATCAAATGCAACTGTTCTAAGAGGTTCTTGGGAAGAAATTGGTTTTAAAACATTTATTCAAAAAGGGAAATTTATTTCATAAACATCATCTCTTTGGTAGACTTAAGTAATTGTTTGTCTTGAGCACAGACCAGCGTGATACAAAACCAAATGTAAGTCCGCCAGACTGAAGGACGAATGAGGGACTTCATAAGCTCTGCTGACTGACTGGTCTGCTGAGCTAAAAAATTGGTTCATAACATTTCAGATAACCTTCTGTGGCAAACACATGAAGACAGGTGTTGTTATGCTACCATAAGGGGAGCATTTTTGATGATTCTTCCCAGAGTTCCTTCCAAACATTACATACGAATCCCATCACAAACTACCTTTTCCTACATTTACGTCAAACATTTAAAAAAAAAGAAAATTTTTGTTGGTAACACGGATCCCTGTGGGGTAAGGGTTAACCAGACCAAGGCTTCAATCTTGAACTTTGAGATATGGAAATCTGCCTATCTCATGAAGTCACTCGTCACCAAATGGTCTTTCATGCATTTTATTGTTGAAAAAACATACTTTTTACATGGATACATATAAACATGAGATCTAATGACAAGTTGTAGCAGTATTTACATTTTGGTTGTCAAGCATACACAGATTGTGCAAAATATTTGATCAGCAGCAGCTGTGACTGTGAATCATTAAAAAAATCTCCTCTCAAGACATATACAGACATTTGAAAAAATATGTATTTGAGGGCTCACAAATTGTACTGTATACTGTTAAGCATTGTGTTTCCAGGGTAACTTGTCATAATTTAAAACAAATACCACACTGCAAGGTGGTTTGGGTGCGACAAGTTATCCTGCGAACAGGGCATTTCTGAAGTCCTTGGTTTTGACTGCCCTCTGAGGCCAGTATGCAACTTTCAATGGAAAAAGGGTACATTTAAGACTACGCAAATATAATATCTATATATTAAAGTTGAAATGATACAATGTTATACTTTTTTTTAAACTTTTTGCTTGGTCTCTTTTTTTTCCCTATATAATACTGATGGCATACATACCAATGTATATAACACAAAATCTTGAATCTACATGTATATACACAAATATATGTGGAAGTTACAAAATTCTACAACAAAATTTGTACACAATACACTATGCCAGTCATACATACTGCTAGTTCTATATGCTGGAATATGAGGAATTTAGTTTGTAATTCCCTTGTTTACTGAGAATACTTACCTTTAGCACCATAATAGATGGACCTCTGTGATGTACTTTTCCCATGAGAAATCAAGGTAAAAGCATTGCTAGGTGATCAAGAACTGTATCTCTGACCAAGCATGCCCTCTGTGGATCCCCACAGGCACTGAAGCACATAACCCAGAGCCCCCAGTTTTCTCCCAAGAGAAGGAGAAGTATAAGCCATAGTGCAAGCAATATTTGGACAGCTGGACAGATTCAGATTTAACCTGAATGACATAAAATCATACACGCCTTTCAGAAACCCATAGGTCTTCAGCAGATGGTGGCTCTCCTGAATTAGGCTCTGTATCTTGAGACTGCTTAACCCAGAGGGGCCAGTGTCCCCCCCCCCCCCCCCCCCCCCCCCCCCCGATCTAAAGATGTCATGATCCATGATGGCTCGACAAGTGTCCAGGCAGAAAACCTCCTTGTGAATCCTGTATCAGCCAGTCAGGCCTCAGCTGAGGTGTGACCCTATCTAGCGGGATGACAGAGTTGTTTTTTGTTTTTTTTTTCTCTCAGCCTCTTGGGTTGCTGCACAGGAGGAGCTGGACTGTATAGGAACATGGCAGGACTGAGGAGCTAAGGAATACATGTATATGCAGTCCAGCAACAGAATGACATAAACAATGACTGATAACTCCACTCTGTGAAGGAATGGGCAACAATTCTTTGCACTATAGAAAGCAATTGTGATTTGGCCTGAATATCACAAGAGAAAAACTGAGGGGATTCTGGGTAATGTGCTCTAGTGCCTATGGTGGACTTGAGATGGCATGCCAGGTCACAAGTTACACATCTGCATCACTAACCAAATTCTTAACCAGGACTTCTCTTCCGAAAAGTAATCTCAGAGATCCACCGACTGTGGGCCAAAGGTCTTGTACTCTGACATAAATACATCAGACCAAAACCTAACAAAATTAACCATAATGCATCTTCAGCATGTGTATCTCTGTAATCTTGACCTTGACCTTTTCAACTTTGACCCACAGCTTTCCATGGTAAGGTACAAATGACAGAGATGTAACCCTCCTATGATGCCTCTAACACATGATGATAATGATTAAAAAATATATATATGTATATATATATATATATATATATAGCTGCACTAGTTACTCTGGGTTTGGAAAGTCCCATGCAGAAATTTTAAAGCACAAAAATATTCACCAACCCTTCTTTAGTTGTGACTGTACAGGTTGGCAAAGTGTATGTGGTAATTTACCGACATTTACCAGAAGGGAAACTGTTTGAGACAAAACATGGCACATAATTAGTGACAGATGTAACAATATCTTTGGGCAAATGAAATAAAGACTGCTCTTGAATCATATTCCCATATAGCTGTTGACTTCTGCTACACCCCCCCCCCCCGAAAAAAAAAAAAGAATCACTGAGAAAAACTTAACAATTCTGGCTGAATCTATTTCTGCTTCACTTTTACCAGTAACACTTACTCATCCTCTGACCCTTTGCAGCCAATGAATTGAGTTGCACACCACACTATACAACAGTGACAGAGATGAGAGGGTTACAAATGTGGTGTAATTCATATGTCACAAAGACTATTTCTTCCCTTTGAAATGACTTTTTAACCACATCATTCTCTTTAAAATGCATTTTCCTAAAGTGTGAAGTTCTTGTACTCATTCACCCACAGAACATGCATACTTTCTCTTTTGAAAACAGTGCAATATAGAGTCTTCCCAGATCCCCCTACATGATACTCATTTGGTCTTAAAAACTGGCCTGCTAAAAAAAGCTGTATCTTATGAGTGGGAAACATCAAGTATTTTTTCTGTAGATCTTAGTACAGACTCCCTGTTCTCACTGGAAAAGAGTATCCAAACCTGGCACACACTACAGAGCCCAAAGGGAAGAATAAGCACACTTAGTTTCCAGGCTCTGCAGGGCCAGAATTTCGGCGAGAATTAAAGAATCCATTCTCGTAAAGATTCTCCTAAACTTGTCTTTCTTTAAAAAGAAAATAATTGACAAAAATCCAAACAGATTCTCGTAAAATTTTGCGAAATTCTGGCCCTGCTCTGTACCAAACAAATCACCAATAAGCTGTGGACAGCGACATAGGTGAGCTGCTGTCAACAATCCTCTGGTACCATGGGTGTCATTTTCAACTGAACTTGCATGTCAGTTTTAACAGCCAGAACTGACAGCCCTTTCTGAGATCTAGCAACATAACATAGAGTACAACAATGAATCTTCATCTTTTCATCAACAAGGCAAAATACCTAACATATGCGAATACGTGTACTCTCAAGATTTAAAATATATGCATGAGAAAACTGGTGAATATCAAAGCTTACAGCAATATCAACTTGTTCAACATGACCACTGTGTCAAAACCTTGGACAAAGCACAATGCTCTGCTTCATGTCCACTAATTTCTCTCCCAATGAATAAATTCTGTTCCTGATGGATTTACCCAATGATTTACATCAGCTCAAGGCTTGAAACCTGCATTTTTTAACTCATTTTGTCAAACTGGATAGTGACACGAAGATTTCACCAGCCAAAGTGGCCAACGATTTAAAAACTTACTACAATTTCTGTCCTGCTTTTAGCTTCTGGTTGGTGCAAATTTCAAGCCCAGGAACTGGTTTCCTATTCCATTAAGTTATCAACCTTCATTCTATATGTACCACTGAACCAACCAAGGGAAACTTACTCCCCGCAAACTTTGAACAATGTAAATGCCATACTTCCCTAAACTTTAAACACGTGGACTCACAAATATCAACACCATTCCTTACAGTATTTCATCAAAATATGCACTCATGGATTGTAAAGACTTTATCAACTGTACACCAGCAAGTATTTTCCCCACTGCTTTTCTTACAATCCAACGCACTCTGGACATTCCATAAAGTTTAAAAAATATTCTGCTGAATTTACCCTCTTAGAGCACCTACATTTTCTTTTTACAGATACCATGATGGCCAGTGTGTCAACTTTCACATACTTCTGTCTTTTCTGGTGCATCAAACTTTTCAGTATAATTCATCATACAGGAACAATGCACACTCCATAAATGGTTCTTTTTTTCATCTTAAATGTAACTTTATGATAGCACTGATAGTTCATTGCAGAATGTACATACAGGGTAGAGAAAATAGAAAGGGCCAAGACCAATCACTTTAGACAGCATTCAATTTTAACTCTTTACCCCTTAAAGCGACCAAAACCGGCCAGTGGTCAAATATCGTCTTCACTGTTTTGGACCAATTTCAACAGTAATGAAAAACAATTTGGATGATCAATTGTACATGAGACCTATCAAGACAACATGCCCCTGGTCAACAGCTTTCCTTGGTGTGGGCTGAGTGTTAAGTACCCAACCCACAAAAAGAAAAACATGCTGAATCAGTCTTAGCCTGAGAGGTAAAGGGTTAACTCCTTGTCATATCATGCATGTTGCTGCCATCCTTAGAATATCTTAACTCATTCCATACCAGTCCCTGATTTTTCCTTATATTTACCTAGAGTTAAGACGGCAATTGCATGTTTAAATTCTTCATGCAAAGAGCTTTGGTTCCAGTACCAACATGCCTATAGTCTTAAGTCAGTGGTTCTGGCACTGCCTGGCAAGTCATGCTGCAGCTGCCCTTGCGGCAGCTGCAGCATGACTTGCCAGGCAGTGCCTGTGATCATAGTATGGAATGAGTTAACCCTTTCAGACATACCAAAAAATTCTCTATGAACAGAAAGTGTGAAAGTTGGTGCCAAATATGGAGGGATTCTACCAGGTGAAGCCACAAAAATATTCTACTTGCATTGATGATATGCTAGGTAAAAGTTCCAATAAACTTTTCTGAGTCAGATGATTGCACTTATCATAAACACCATGTAACTAGTTTCAACTAAGCAACACGTAAATTTCTAGACAAATTTAAAAGACTCCTGCTTTGAAAATAGTCTCTTCTTCCAAGATGGCATTCTAACAGTCTCAAATAATTGACTTTTTTGGTACATTTGTAACATTTTCTGTGCAATAATTTCACCCATGAAAGATCATAAAACTGAAATTTTGAAACAAGTGGAACAAGGAAAGAGAAGACTTTTCCTTCAAGTCTATTTTACCTAAGTCAGTACCAGCCTCCAGTTAAATAATGATTTCAGCGACTCTTACATGACAAACACAAAAGAATGGTCACCATACTATACAGATAACACAGAACATGAAAAATTGTTATATAATCTCCAAGTAAGCAATATCAAACTGTGCACACTTTCAAAAAAAAAAAAAAAAAAAAAAAAACCCAATTAACAGAAAACTTGTACTACGCCAATTTTTGTATGTTTAACCATACGATCCAAAAGATTTTGAAAAATGTCATAAAGCTGATACACTAAGCTCTTGGGGTTTAGAAGATAAGATTTTTTTACAAAAAGTTTACACCATCTTGGAATGTGATTTATCATCCAGTGTGTGTGTGTGTGTGTGTGTGTGTGTGTGTGTGTGTGTGTGTGTTTTTATATAACTCTTGTTTATTTATTGCTTTTATTTATTCTATTTTTACAATTATTAATATTTTCGGGGTTACCAGAAGAGATAAAGCAATGGGTCACCTTCCATCTACATCTTCTTTGAACAGACAATTAAACCTCCTTATAATATTTTGTTGAGACACAATTATGGAGTAGATAGATAAAATCAATTTTTAATGTTAATGATATTTTGACTATACTGTAAACAAACAAGAGAACTTGTCAAGTCCTGAAGATTTGACAAGAATGGGAAAGATGAAGTGGTAGCCTTGGGCCCCGCAGACCAGCAGTGGCTGGATGTTAAGGACTCTAGTCCAATGAGATCATAGTTGTAATGACCCTTACACACCAAAAATACATACAAATCAGGAAATTATAATGTACATGTAGGGTACCTTCAAATCAATACAGAGTTTTTAAACTATACAGTATAAGCATTCATATAACTCGATAAAACTGGGATATACATGTAATATTGTGACTGCTATTAGTTAGTACTATGCCCAGAAAGTGAGATCTCGGTGGGGTAAATGAAGAAATGTAGTTATGTATTACTGTTTTATGACAATTATTAACAAGAGACAAAATAAGACCACACGGCACCTTTTATCACAGTCTTTGTATTCAGTGACTTCTTGGCAAATCACTGATTTTTTTCAGTGCAATTATGTAGACAAGTAAACATACTTGATTAATTCCTGGATCAGACTGGTTTCTTCTCAAATGTAAGAAGGGAACGCAAAAAAAGACCAAATCTTTTTGTTTACCGTTTTTATGGAATTTTAATTCTGATCTGTATGGAAAACTTATTTGAGTCTAGTCCTTTGTTAACCTTCCACAAAAATCCAAAGTCTCCTGCTGATGTAAGCTGGATTCTTACAGTTATGAATTTCACCACTAGATGTCAGCACTGTATTTGAACTTGGCAACTTTGTGTGACCATCATGGTGCAGTGAGTGACCTACTTATCCGAGACCACCCAAACAATTTCCTTTGTCCAGGGAAAAGTGCGACATTTATCTCTTAGGTGTCACTGGTCAATATCAAGCAACTGTGTACTAAGCAGAGGGTCACACTATTTTGAAATTCCTGCTTTATATTTCCAACCAGTGTGCTTATCTTTTTCATGCTGTACTTGAGGTGATGAGAAGCATACTGAAGGAACATACAATATTTTTCCTCGTCCTCAGTGAAACATGAGAATGAGAAAGATGTCGAATGTGATGTTTCCATCCCATGCCTCTCTTCCACATCAGTCTATCAATGCATGTATACAAACCTAGACCCTTACTCGGGCCAAACCAATTGACACTATACATATGGGAAAAAATGTATGCAATCTGTTGTATGTCTTTCAAGAGCTGTTCCTTGTAACACCAGGAGCATTGTGAAACCAAACCAAAGTACAATCCACACAACTCTTCAGTGAATTTATAACTTCAGCACCTTCAGTGATCTGTCTTGTCTCCCATTCCACAGCTTGGCTACCGCATATAATACTGAATGTACACTCCTCCTTACTGACTCTCAATACCTGCAGTGGTGCCGGGACTGGCCGGACTTTTGAGAACTAGCTCCGTGGATTGGCTGATGTAGGGAGAGTAAAGAGGACAGAAGGCAGAGTCCCTGCTTGGGATGTGGTACAGGCCTGTCTTCCTTATTGGACAAAATGGCAATGGCTCCTTCTTTGGGTCCGGTACTCGTCTACAGCAGAAAAGCACATCATTCTGTTAAAATTGACCAAATTTGTGAAGTTTACTCACAACTTGGGGCTTCAAATCACAAACATTGAACCCCAAGGTCTCTATCCACTTGGATGCTTTATGCCTGTTAAACCTACTTGTAAATCAGAAATGTGTGGAAAAACAGAGTTGCCACCATAGACTGTCTTCCCTCGTCCAAGCATAAAGAGTGCTATCATACACACCAATTCATCGAAATCTGTTAATTTTCTTTCCATTGAAATACAAGTTGTTCCTGCAAGTTCCAGGAAAATACGGCAACTTAATTAAAACCACAAGAAACCTTGACAGGAGTCTAATGAAACTGTCAGACAAAAATTACATACCCAAATGCCAATACCCAGTGCATAATACCAGAAAGCTGCTCAATACTACCTACCCAACCACCCCCACCCCCCTAAAAAAATGCATGTACCTGTCTTTTGACCATGGAACAATAGAACAGCTGGGTCTTGAACCAGCAATGTTCTGTACCAAACACCTAGCCAAAAATGGGAAAGGCACATATCCACTGCACCAAACCGATGCATGTGGAACATGAAACTGTGTCTCAGTGCCAGACTCTACATGATATGTTAGAGCATTTGGTGCTAAAAAAAGTTAAGTACACTGTACATCTAGTCAAAAGGTACCTTGCTCCATAGTCCACCTCGCATGTCTTTTGAAGATCACCCAATCATTACACCACAGAATATATCTCTGATAATTTACCTGCATTTTAAAGACCACCTACAATACGAGTTCTTTTTTTTTTTTTTGCAGAAAGGGAGGTCTTCAATACCTGGTGGTACTGCATACAACCTTGAATATATTTATTTCAGCATCACAGTAATTTATGATCATTTTGTGATACAACTGTCAGAGAATACTTCACTTCACCTAGGTTGTTTATAAATTTGTCCAAAGCATGAAATACACGGAACTATATTGTGTGGATGCAGTACAACAATATTCTTATTCAGTTAGGATAACATTATGGGGTTTTGGTAACTTGAACAGGTTGCTAAAAGTGCAGAAACAGCTATTCGAGCAGTAGTTGAAACCAAATATAATGCACATATGGATCCCACTCTAAAAAATCTATTAATAATGAAAGTTTTAAGATTTATTTCATTTTTCATGTTTGAATTTACCATAAATTTCGCAAAAATCAACTACTATATCACTTTCATAGTTTTCACTTCAATCTAGCAAATTGGGTTGGCCTGACCATAAGAAACATTCAGGCCTCCAGTATGTATAGAGATCAAATTACAAATATACCAAAGTTGAGACCTCACATACCTATTACAAGAACAAACAAAAATATTACTAGGAACTGTTTCAGATTTAAAATTTCAAATTTGATAAACTCTGATGTGCTCCCATCAAGTTTGTTGAGAGAGATAACCAGATGAGATTTATACACATAAAAGAGAATAGTAAAACATAATTGATCAACCATTATAATGAAAGGTGTCAACTAGAAAACTGTTATACTTCGAGACAAACTTAATATGTGAATGTTTACAGGTTATTGTTCCTAAAAAATTCGATTTGGAACCCAACAAGTTTTTCAACATAATCCTGGTGACTAACTCTAAGGCTGTCATTTCTGTGAAACAAAACATGATTCTTCTGTACCCCTGGAACATCCCAATATACTTACATATGGTATTTTAACCTCTATGGTCATAAGTCAAAACTTTTCTGTTAAATTTGTAAAGGTGGCTATCCTAAAAGCGGCTATACAAGCCTTAACGATCGTCTCCTCAACAATACCAGTACCAGATGGCTTCAACTGAATGTATTACAAGTATCTTCATTGTATACTGTATTGTTGGAATAAATAAATCTTGAATCCTATGATGCACAATGGCTCACCCTGCCCGCAGAACTTCTAACACATTTTACTTACATTAAACCCTGCAACAATTTGCTGGTCACTTATTGTGGTACTTGACGACACAAGTCAAGGAAACTATTGGCCACTGTGGACCTTCTGGTGTATTACCATATTATTCCTATTAAGCACCCAGCATGCTCAGCAAGTCTTCAAAATGTTCAGACTCAAATAAAGACTTACTTTCCCACTACTATAATAACAACGGTACTTTGCATAATTAATGGTAACAATTTTTAACACTTTTATTATTGCACAGCATTTTTGGAGTCATAAATTGGGTGGAGCACTTAAGTGGGTAGGGTGCCCCAAAAGATAATATCATATACTGTTTGTCACCTATTTCTGCTGTAACTACCGGGTCATTTAACATTACATGTATCTATAACTTAACATGTAATGTGCACTGAAAAATGAGAAAACTTGTCACAAAAAGTTATCCCATAGCACATTGATCATTAAACAAGTTTATTTTATAAGTGTTCATGGCACAGCAATCAGAATGGTGTTGGGACAAGCTGGAAAATGTTTCATCATCTCCCATGGATTACCTGATGCTTCCTGGAATATCGGGAAACAAAAATCTTGACAATTTGTGAGACTCTGCATGGCATACAAGCACACATACAATTGTGTAACTCTCACAAATATCCCATTAAAGTACTTACGTTGATTCATCCACAATCTTCACCTTCTCACAACCATCTGGCGGCTCACGGACAAACAAATAGGACTTGTTAGGCTTTGGGCTTGATGCATATTTTGACAGCATCTGCGAATCTGGGAAGTGACTGACCAGCTCCGCTGAAAGGTAAAAGATAATGTCATGTCGTGTTTTTCTGTGTATTATACTCATGTCCCACAGTATTGCAATGTCAATCATATTAGCACACATGTACGGGCATCATGTGACTGTGCAGCTGCACCCTATACTGCATGCCCGACACCATATTGCTCTAGACATTTCAGACACTACCAGGCCTCATACAATAGTGGCATTTAGGACATCAGGTGGCAGCACTTAATGGTGTTCATTTGCATAATTTGGATATTTGCTTAACAAAAGCTTTGAAGGGATTTATTGTTATGCAAATGAACACCCTCAAGTGCTGCCCTCTGGGGTCCTAAAATTGTCTATTTGAAACAGTGCCAGTTTGGAGATGTTAGTTGCCTGAACTTACTCCCTTGGCTAACAGATACATGACATATCAGATGGGAGAAAACTACAATCCTCAGTTGTGTAGGCTTCTGTGACAGTCCCATTACCGGAGTGTACCACCTTGGTTAACATATCTTTACAACAGTCCATATAATGGCATATTGCACTTCTCACAATACAATATTTCCATAATATAACATACAATGTCCTCGAAATCTGTACTCTGATGGCAAGTTTCAAAAACCTATTGACATGTTATGACAATGCATATTGTCTACATCCTTGTGTATTATATCCGGTGATGAAAAAGTATCTTTGTTGCACACAGTAACTCTTTCCCTCTTGAATTAAAACTGAGTCAACAGCTCCCCCTGGCATGGGTTAGAGACTACGTGCCCACCCTCTGCCGAGGAAAGCTGCTTACTTGGGTCATGTTATCTTGATAGGTCTCATCTTAAATTCTCAGCCAAATTATTTTTTATTACTGTTGAAATTAGTCAAAAACACTGGGGCAGATGACATTTGACCATGAGGCGGTTTTTTTGTTGGTTTCAGGGGGAATGGGTTAAGGAGAAAAGTGACCTATATTCCTGTATTAGAACTAATAAGACCACACTCTTTTCTTATCAATTTGTTGAGACTTCAGCATTTAGGAATGGACTATCAAAACTGATATGCATTTCCTTTGGGCTGACAAAGGAATGGACAGATACTACTTTAAACAGGTATTACTTTACACTATGATATAATCTCCTCACTGTGATGATATAAATATTCACAAAATCAATGTTGTTGTTTTCAGCTATTAATGGACCTTTCCTTCCTGTACAAAGGGCATAGTTTCAAGACTTAATAGAAAACATGGCAAGTGCTACATGCATGCAAAATTGGCTGTCTTTCACATGTCAGTATGACTCTAAAATGAGATTTCATTTGAGAAGGAGTCTGATGAGTTTTGCCTTCATCTAAGTTCATCAGAAGCTGAACTTTAACTGATAGACTACATTGGCCTTTAGTACTGATGTTTGTTATATGTTTAGTCTGATACATACATTGTACTTATATGTTCTTCCAGCTAACTGTCAATATCAACATGTTACTCTGAATATCCAGATTCACATGCCAGTTGCACATGTCTGACATGTAAGCAATCTATTCCCAGGAGAGTTAAAGGCTCCTATGAGCTTACCTCAATGAATGACTTCAGTGTAAGTTGTCCATGGGAAACAGAGTGGGTTAACAGCATCCATACATTTCATTTATGTACAAAGTAGGCTGGTAAGGGTTAAATCCATCAGAATTCATGGGGCCTGATATTTATGGACGCAAAAAAAAAAGCTGACCTTCAATTAAGTGATTTTACATTTTATGGAAAGAACTTTTCTGTTTCTCTTTTGTGTATATGTGTAATATGAACAATGTTAAGGATCCAGAACTGTGCATTCTTTGCCCATGTTTATACAGCAATCATAAAAATGCATTATCCCATTTTTCCATGAAACATGGATTCAACTTTTCTTATTTTCAGGAGTATTGTTTCAATTTTTGAAGAAAAAAAAGTTCATATCTTTGTCTACACAAGCTAGTTTTCTTTTTTGTATTTTTTGTCTTGTTACCATGATATAAAATTTGCAGTTGAACAGGCAATCCCACACTTGACATATCAAAGGGACTGGGCCTTGTATCCATCTTTTAACAAAACTTAGCTGTGCATTACAAATCCAAGACAAGCTTTAATCATTTACATTGCTTGGATAAGTTTGCCACAAGCCTGGTGTTTTTATGAGTATAAATATAGACGTTGAAACCACATTTTTGGGGAAAATGGGATGATACATTTCTAGGATTGCTGTATAAATGCAGAAACAAGAGGGCTGTGTAAACAGCCCATGCTCAGCTGACTTGAGGACCACCACCATGAACAACATTAAGGTCACAGCTCAAATGGTTCTCGCATTATCAGGTGAACAATAAAATTAAGAAAGGTGACCCTGTGACCTTGGAAATAGGTCAAGGTCACTCATGTACTGGCTAATTCTGATCCACATACAGGACCACCACCATGTGCAACATGAAAGTCATAGCTTAAGTTATGGCGCTAATGGTAAAAGTCATGTAAGTAGACCTGTGACCTTGAGAATGAGGTCAAAGTCTGTACTATGTAAGTCTTGCCCTTATAATTACTAATGCCCCCTATGCAATTTCGAAGCAATTCGCCAAGTGCTTTTGGAGAAGAAAATTTATATTTGATTTTGTCAAAAACACGAAGAAAATTAATAAACAAGAGGACCATGACAGTCCTGTGCTCAGCTGACTAACTTACCCTATGACCTTGGAAATGAGGTTAAGGTCATTGACCTATTCTGAATCTAACTTTCATAGAGGGCCATCCCCATGTGCAAGATCAAAATCACAGTACAAATACTTCTCAGGTTATCACGCAACCAATAAAATCCGTGTTAGTGGCCCTGTGACCTTCAGAATGAGGTCAAGGTCATTAACGCACAGTATCAATCTTTCCTAAATAGAGGACCACCAACAAGTTCAACATCAAGGTCCTACCTTCCACAGTTCTCAAGTTACAAAATGAAAAGTAAAATTCATGTAAGTGTCTGGGTCCCAGTGACCTTGGGAATGAGGTTAAGGTCACCCATGTACTGTCTAAGTCTGGCCTTTGCTCAGGACAACCATCATGTTCAACATCAAGGTCCTTGTTCAAATAGCTCTCAACTTGTCAGGTGAACAGTAAAATTTGAGCAAGTGGCCCTATGAATTGGGAATAAGGTCCAGGTCACTCGTCTACTGTCTCAGTCGGGCCCTTATTAAGGCCAACTAGCATGTGCAATATGAATGTCCTACCCTTAATAGTTCTCAAGTTACCATATAAACAGTGAATTTCATGCACCTTGCCTTGTGACCTTGGTAATGAGGTCAAGGTCACTCACCTACTGTACATATATCCCCCTCATACCCAGAAGAGTCCCTATGCAATTTCAAAGCAATTGGCTGAGTATATACAGGGAAAAAGACTTTTGAAAATTTGGCCACAAAATAAACAAAAAGATCATAAACAAAATAAAAAAATCATTGGACTTTGACCATTTGAACAAACTTGGTAGATACCCACCCAAGGAACACCCCAACCAAGTTTGAAGTGAGTCTAGCTGATGGTTTCGCAGAAGTCATAAATTGTCAATTAGCATTGCAAACCCTAATGACTTTGCAATCCCCATTGACTTGCATAGTGATCAATAGGCATGTAAAATCAACAAGAAAAATTCCTAAAAACCCCAAAAATCACTGGACCGTGAACATTTGAATAAACTTGGTAGAGACCCACCCAAGACACATCCCCACCAAGTTTGAAGTAAATCTAGTTAACAGTTCTGGAGATGAGGTCGAAAATGTGAATTACTATTGCAAATCCCATTGATTTACATTGTAAACAATAGGAATGTTGCACTGACCAACAGGTACCCGAATTGAAAAATTCGTTAAAAATCAGGGATCCACAGCAACGCCACCTGGTGAACAACCTTGAATGACCCTTCCACAAAGAACATATTCACCAAGTTTCAGCACAATCTGAGAGATTGTTTTGGAGAAGAAGTCAAAAAATAGCAAAAACGTACACAAATTCATAAAAAAAAGAAAAAAATTGCAGCGCCACCTGTTGAACAAATTAAGGTATGGGGGTCCCCACAAGTGTCCCTATACAATTTCAAAGAAACTGGCAACGCGGTTTCGGAGAAGAAGATTTTTTAAGATTTCCCCCCAAAATTAACAAAAAAATTCATTTAAATTCCAAAAATCACCGAACCAAGACCATTTGAACAACCCTGGTAGAAACCAACCCAACGTACATTACCACCAAGTTTGAAGTCAATCTGGATGACGATTTTGGAGAAGAAGTCAGAAATGTGAATTAGCATTAGAACGTCCATTGACTTACATAGTGATCAACAGGAAAGCTGCATTGACCGATAAGTACCTGAATTTTAAAAAATCGTTCAAAATCAGGAATCCACAGCAGTGCCACCCAGTGAACAACTTTGTTTGACCCTTCTACAAGGAACATATCCATCAAGTTTCAGCTTAATCTGAGTGACGGTTCTGGAGAAGAAGTAAAAATAGCAAACACACACAAAAAATCGCTAAAAAAAAAAAACAGGAAAAATTTGCAGTGCCCTCTGGTGGACAAATGCAGAACTAAGTGTCCCTGGGAGTGTCCCTGTGGGATATCAAAGCAATTGGGTGAGCGGTTTCGGAGTAGAAGATTTTTTAAGATTTCCCCCGAAAACGAACAAAAAAATCATGAAAAATCCAAAAAAATCACTGGACCGTGACCATTTGAACAAGCTTGGTAGAGATCCACCCAAGGCACATCTCCACCAAGTTTGAAGTGGATCTGGCTGACAGTTTTTGAGAAGTAAAAAATGTGAATTGTGAACGGACAATGACGGACAACAGATGACGACAGACGGACACGGATGCCTCATCCTCCTAAAAGCTCATCTGAATTATCAGCTGAGCTAAAAATCCAAAATTCACTAGGCCATGACCTATTGAACATACCTGGTAGGGACTCACCCAAGGTAAATCCTCACAAAGTTTGAAGTAAATCTGGCAAACGGTTTTGGAGAAGTCAAAAATGTGAATTATCATAGAATTCACCAATGACTTGGATAGTAATCAATAGGAATGCATGCATTGACTAATAAGTAACCAAACGGAAAAAAAAAATCATTAAAAATCAGGGATCCACAGCAATGCCACCTGGTGAACAAGTTTGTGTGACCCTTCTACAAGGAGCATTTACACCAAGTTTCAGCATAAACTAGGTTACAGTTTTGGAGAAGTTCAAAATAGCTAAAACAAACAAAAATTGATTTACATAGTATGCAGGAATGTGTACATTAATCAATAAGTACCCAAAACGAAAAATTTATAACAAATCAGGAATCAACAGCAACGTCACCTAGTGCACAACTTTCTTTGACCCTTTAACAATGAATATTTCAACCAAGAGAGAAACCGGTCTGAGTTATCTTAATTGATTTCAGCTTAGACTGCTACTGGCCTTGCCTAATCTTATCTATTCATACAACATTTCAACGGAGTTTCAGCATGATCTGAATGATGTCCCAAAAGTGCCCCAATGCAATTTCAAAGCAATTGCTAAAGCAGTTTCAGAGAAGAAGATTTTTTAAGATTTGACAAATGAAAATAAAAAATTACGGGAGGTTGACGATTTGAGCAAACTTGGTAGAGATCCACCCAAGGTACATTTCCACCAAGTTTGAAGTCAATCTGCCCAGTGGTTTTGAAGAAGTTGAAAATGTGAATTGTTGACTGGACGCCGGACAATTGGCGACGGACAAAGGACCAGAAGCTCCACTACTGACAAGTCAGCTGAGCTAAAAAAGACACATATGACTGTCATAAAATAAATTGCTGGTTTTTTAGCTTTCCAAAAATGTATAATTTGTAGCACTTTTTGTTCAAATCCACTGGTTGGTGGAATAATTTGTACATGTCTGTGCGAACCAGTTCTGGATACTTAAAGGGAATTAGACATGTGAACAATGAAAATTTATCATGAAACTGCGCATATGTGCCTATTTTCCTATGACATTCAGACCAAACGTTTCCATTGTGCTCAGCTAGTGGATCCAGAAATGTTCCCTTTGAAGTCTGAGTGTTCCTGTTTTTTTCAGCTCAAGTGGAGTGGATATGGGACAGGACCTGGACCTTCAGATTGTGTCCATCATGGTCCTGGTAGCCAAAGTGCCTTCCAAGTGGTTGCTTATATCCCCTTTACCAATGTAGTAAAAATGTTCTAAAGTCTATTCATGAGTGGGCGGCAGGTCTGGCCCACATACCTTTTTTCTGGCAGATGCCACATACTAATAAATAGAGCAGGTTGTTATGCCTACACATGCCACCACTGAATGCACTGAAAGCATGTTCAGTCCATGTGCTTGTTACTACAGTGGTCCCTCTCTATGTTGAAAATGTCATACTTTCTGCATAGGAATGGTGTTCTTTGTAAGAGGAATGGTCTCTGATGAAGGGGGCCTCACAAGATTGGACCACTGTACACCAGAAGTGTCGCTTCTCTCACAGTATCTACAGTTGTGTTGTTTTTTTTAAAACAGGTTTTTTTTTTTAAAACAGGGTTTTTCTGTTATCAAGTCTTACCTTCTTCACTTCTTTCTTCACTTTCTTCTTGAGTAAGTTCCTCAGTTTCCTCCGTGTCATCTTGGCTCTCCTTGCAGCCTGAGTTGGACCTGCTAGAAGGGCGGGACGTGTCCATTTGGAAAGACAGAGGGCTCTCTGACTGGGGCCTGCTGCTGCTGCTACTGGTTGAGCTGGCCGTACTGCTGCAAGTCACCTCTTCTTCCAGGAGGACTGCTGGCTTGCCATCTTCGTTGAAGCCAGATGGTGTCTGAGTGTCCACAGTGCGAGTTGTGCTGCCACTGATGAGCTCAGCTATTGGGGCCCGGTGCCCATCTGGGGTGGGTTCCTGAGTCTGAAAAAGTACAAAGCACACGTAAGACACTTTTACTCACAATCAATCATGTCTGTGGATAAAAATGGTTTGTCATACGTTTTTTGTTGTGTTTTTTCTTGAGGAACACACACAGACAACATTGTATTTACAGTGAAAATAGGAAAGTGTCTTAACACAATAAAACAAGACAAGAGAGCCATGACAGTCCTGTGCACTTCACTGATCTGTGCCAGTATGAATGATGACTGTATACATTTGTATGCACACACGCACATGTATATGCAAGTAGCTACCACATATGATAGAACAAGCACCTTGCAGTTGGCCAAGACCTTGGGAATTGGGTCAAAATCACCCCTAGAAACAAATTTGTCAATGAATTACATGCTCCTTGGATTTCAAAGCAATTGTCCAAATGATTTTAACAGAGTTTTGATGATTTAAAACAAAAAACAAAAAAAAAACCAGCAAACAAATTTATTAGAAATCCTAATTTATTGCAGCATGACCATTTGAACATACTTGGTAAGCTACATTCTCATCAAGTTTGAAGAAGCTCAAGCCTGCAGGTTTTGAAAAGTCGAAAATGAATGACAACCATGTTGACAGATGGTGGACACACAGTTAAGTCTCCTGCAAGTTCAGCTGTCTGACAAGTTAGGGGAACTAAACAATTCAGTTTCCTATTCTGGTTTTTCAGGAATTTTATCTGATAATGCCCTAGCAGCTTTCTGTACACTCTATGCATAGTTCTAATAACTCTGAAAAGTTGGAGCATGTTCATCACTGAATTGGTCACAGTAATCCCCAAATTGAATCAGTTCATTTTAGCCTCATGCAGTACTTTTGAACCGAAGGCAAAGTCTGTTCAGTATGTTTTATATACTAGGGTCATGGACTTTGACTGGACAGATGGATCGATGAACAGACAACCCCAAAACATAATGCCTACCCTCTCAGTATGAGACTTAAATAATTTTCTGCACGCAAAATGTTTTGACCACAAAAAACAAAGGCACACAGATAAATTGAGAAGAGATGGTAACTTACAACAGACTTCTCTCCTTCTGTCCCTGAGGTTGTCTTCATTAAAACTAGCCTTTCAATTTCCTGAAAAAGAAAACAATCATCAACTGATAAATGACACCTTTAATTACATAATGTATGTGTATTTGTTTGCAATTACACTCTTTTCATTTTTTCTCCTTTGTCATCAGATCTTTGGTTTCATTTTGAAGTACAAACTACTGCTTGGCAATATACACCCAATGTACAGAGCACATGCCCATCTGGCAAGGATAACTGAAAGTCACGCTCACATTTAAACGATCATAACTTACGACTGAGCAACTGTGATTATTGTCATTACTTGAAGGTAAGTTCAGAGCTCCCTGCTCACGCATGCATTTTGGACTATTACACTGGTTTCATAATGTAATGTGCAAACTCTATTGCAGGCTACTGCAAGCCCCTTGGTGACAAACTTTTCCTACCTAAAGCCTCACACAGAACAGTCATGACAATGCATGTATCTGCTTCTAGGAAAAAGGCCCAGGCATTAAAATGCAATAAATCTTACTCCAACCTAACCAAAGGCCCTATTGTGTCTGACATTTCATCGAACAAATAGCTATCCAATTGTGCATTTTATTCATCCAAAAGGCAATTTGGCTTTAGTTCAAACAGTCACCTGTCATGTCTATCTCAATAAACGTACATGGAAAAATCTGTTCTTAGATGCAGTATGGAATCAGTTGACAAATTAATTACATTTAACTTGCACATCAACTTACCTGATTCAGCCCCTCCACACTGCCACGGATTCTTGGCATGGCTGCCTTATTTGGAATGTGTGCAACAGGAATTGCCATAGCTTTGGATTGGATAAGAGCAGAAGTTGGTGGGGGGTTGGTCAACGCAAGGTGATTGGCATGGATCGGGCTCTGTCGCTGATTGCTTGTTGAATTTGTTTTGCTGCCATAATCTTTGGTACGCTGCAATCGCTGCTTAAAGACCTGTAACAGATTAAAAGTTTATAATTAATACATCTGTCAGCCCAAGCATCTTTAATTTAGTTCAAAAGTTTGAACTTTTCTGATAGTAACAAAAACAACAGGTATTGGTGTACAAAATTGGCAACTCCCATATTTCAATGTAACTTTATTTTGTTGAACATTATCAGGATGCAAAATAAAGGTATTATATCCGACCTGTACACTTTATGAAGGAATCCCACATATAACTGGACTATATTTCAATTATTGTTCACTTCCTGGTAAAAGTATTAATTTAGAACACAAGTGGGCCCTGCCCTCATTAACAATGAGTCCTGGCCGACTAGTCCCATGGTGTCCATCAGATGGAAAATATAAATTTACAAAACTTTTAACATAGCAAAATCTAAGCATTCTGATGTATTTATCATGAGTATTAGTATTTGCCAAAACCATTTTTATCCCTTGCTGCTATGGGTTATAAGCACTACTTAACCTTGTACTTTATATGGAAATGTAATAAAAGCGCCGTCTGGTGGTCCCAGAAAAATGAATGGATACCAATTTGTAATCACTGATGATCACTGATGTAGGCCATTCTTGGATTCACTGTGACATCACAGGTAATGAACTAATTATCACTTCTCAGACACATTTTTTGTTTTGCACATCAGTGATGCTTATAAACTGTACTCTTCTCCATTAGTTGGGTTTTAATGATAATTTGATGCTTGGAAAGTGTAGTTTGACTGTTTTAGAGACCAGAATATTAAAAAATTTGTAGCCAAAATACGAAATATAGGCATGATTACCAATGATTTTGTCATGAACCTTCAACAATTCATCTTAGAATATTTTAGCCATTAACAAATTTTATTAGCCAAATTTCAGAAACATTAGCATTTGGCTCATTGCCTAATGGTCAGAATGGTCCCTGGGTACCCTGCAAAGGGCACCTTCACCATACACCTTCAAAGGCCAGAGCAAGAAATAAATAATGAGCAAATACGCAATGCCAGTACTGCACATGACTGGACATAGAACCAGAGCATAATTATGAGCCACTAACTGCTGTTTACAACCTGGTCTAGTGTGACTGGCTGATAAATAGTGAAGGAAATGATGAAACCTGTATGAAAGGTGGCTGACTCACAGGCTACTAGCCAGACATAAAAATAGCATTCAGAGAACATATTACCCTTGGTGCCCATAATCTTTTTTCTTCAATTCTGCATTTTTTGTTGTTGACACTTTGCCGTAGAATACTTTACATACAATTTCCATATATGAGTTGTCTATGAAATGAAGCAGTACTTTTGGATGTGTTCTTGGGGCAAGTTCTGGTGACTGATACCACTGTACTGTGCATCACTCAAACGATCATCAAATAAATACTTCAAAAGTTTCATAACATGTTTAAAAATAATGAGAGGAAGCTGGTTTTCAATAGGAATGTGGTCCACTATAATGTGCATAGCAGAAAAAAAAAATTGGTGAAGCTACGTTGGATCCTTGTTGAGATATTATGGTAACGTAGTCCCCTTGTGCACCACTAAGACGGCCTTGAAGACAAATACTTCAAAGTTCATAAAAAGGTAAAAAATAATCAAGAAGCTGGTTTAACATAGGAACCTGGTCCATCATTGGAGACATCTCCGGCAAAAATGTGGTACAGCTGCGGTCAAGACTTTTTGAGATATCGTGGTAACGTTGTTTGGGTTGACACCACTCAGATGGCCTTCAATAAATACATCAAAAGTTTCATAAAAAGTTCTGAAAAATTTAAAAGAAGCTGGTTTTCAATAGGAACTTGGTTTATCATAAGGTCCTTCTGTGACAAAAATTTGGTACAGCAATGGTGAATATTTTTTGATATCACAGTAACATAGACAAGACGGATGGACGACGCAAGGGATGACAATACCCTCTGGCACTTTACGTGCCGAGGGTAAAAATGGCCTGAGAGTCAGCTGTCAAATCCGCAAGACACCTAGAATTCATTTTTGCAACAAAATATATCCGTGCCCAAAATTTCATGTGCAGAAACTCACAGGCTACCAGCTAGACATAAAAATGGCCTGCAAGTCAGGTGTCAAATCCACAACACGACAAGAATTCATTTTTGCAACAAAATATATCTGTGCCCAAAATTTCATGTGCAAAAACTGGATAGTAAGTTATAGATTAATGGCTTTAGAAACACATAAAAGGCTGCTCAATGGTAACTGCATGTAGGTTGAGAACACTGTCGAAAGACATCAGACCAGCTGTCTCTTCTTCTGTTCTTCCATGCCTTATTACATGTGAAACAAGGTAAAAATGGTGTGACAAATGATCACTTACTGGGGATAATACAAGTAGAATAAGCACTCCATTGAGTGTGCACGACAGCAGCCCCGATGAAATATTAGTTTGGATTTAATACATTACTCAGGTCAGTGGATCTGAGGCTTTCAGACTGATGTTGACTTAGAAGAAGTAGAGCTCATCTCCCAGTCTCAAGGGACTGTGTACAGGTACAAGCCAATACAGGTCAGCCAGATTGATTTCCTGGATCACATGACTGCGGATACCCTGAGGCAGTATGTTTTTATTGGCACATAAATTGCACCACTATTGGGGTACCTATCAGATTACGGCTGTACAAAGCTACATACAGCAATCATTGGTGACATTCTATTATACATAGAAATTGTGTAAAATCTCCACACCTATGTACAAGTTAAAACTCACTGGTCTAATAGTTTGAAACTTGTGCAGTTTAATTCCTCTATTTCCATATGCATAATACATATTACATAAAATTTATAGATGACAATGTTTCAAAATCACTTAAAACTTTTGTATGTATGGATGGTGTACTCCCTGTCTAAAGGTATATCCTTAAAATCCCATATCTTGGTCTCTGTATAACATTAATGCCAATTTTCTTTTTCAACAATACTTGTCCTATATTTGGATACCAAGAAAACTTGCTTGCAAGATGAACAACCAAGTCAACAACACCAACAGTTCAACTTAATAGGAAGAGCCTCCCCCCCCCCCCCCCCCGACATGTTTCAACCCACTTGGGCCTTCCTCAGAGTGTGGAGGGGCTCTTCAAAATTTTTATTAAATTTGCTACCTTACCCCTTTCCCCCTTGAATTAAGACTGAGCCAACAGCTTTCCTTGGCATGGGTTGGGCACTAAGTGCCCAACCCATGCCAAGGAAAGTTGTTGACCTGGGGCATGTGATCTTGATAGGTCTCATGTACATTTCTCAGTTAAATTGTTTTTCATAACTGTTGAAATTTGTTGAAAACACTGAAGCAGACGACATTTGACCACCAGCCGGTTTTGGCCCATTTGAGGGGGAAAGGGTTAAGTACCATAAAGAGGTGCAACTGATACGATGTATGCGGCTGAAGTGTTACGCAAAAATATTACATTATGACATCATTGAGTGACATCGTGAAGGATTGTGTCTGGTAACGGTGCCAAATATGGTCTAAAAATAACTGTTTATGCTTGCAAGACATTTTTCCCCACCATAATGAAACAAGGCTAAAAATTATTCATCGCATGTACAACAGTCAGTAACATATCCACAGAGGCAAAATAACACAAGAGATGGGGTTTTGGCAGATGTTAGAATTACATTTCTACATATTATAGTTTTTAAGTTATTCAAGACTTAATATGTAACAAATTAGCATAGTTTAAAATGATAGGGCTTTTGTTGAATATTAATTAGATGCACAATGGTGGATAACATAGATATAGATTACACGGTATCTCTGTATATATCACAGTTTTAAAAATATTCCTATCAATTGAAAATTTGAAATGTACCTAATTTACAGAATTTTCAACTTAGGCCCTGTCTACACAGATGTTTTTGTACCGGTTGTGTACTGTTTGCAACAAGTTTCATTGTGCACATGGGACGGTTCCGATCTGTCAGGTGCGATCACCTCAGGAGCTGGTTTCAGTGAATGCAATACGTGGTGGCCATTGGGTCATTCGTGTGTAGACAGCAAGACCCCGTGCAATTGATTCCCGTGTGACCTGACCTGGTCTATATTTGCCCTGACCTTTCCTGGTTCCTGCCGCTTCTGGTACACACGTTTCTAACAGACCTTTCAACTTCTCAATATTTTTGACTTATGTGAGGGAGAGAGAGAGAGAGAGAGAGAGAGAGAGAGAGAGAGAGAGAGAGAGAGAGAGAGAGAGAGAGAGAGAGAGAGAGAGAGAGAGAGAGAGAGAGAGAGAGAGAGGGAGAGGGAGGGAGGGAGGAGAGAGAGAGAGAGAGAGAGAGAGAGAGAGAGAGAGAGAGAGAGAGAGAGAGAGAGAGAGAGAGAGAGAGAGAGAGAGAAATAATAGGTCATGGTCATTCACATGTCCAAAACCTTGACCCTGGACCTGACATACATTTGTCCTGAAGAATACAGTGTATCACATGAGGCACCACCAGTATTCAACATGTCATAGCAGCCTTTTGCATGTATGATGTGCTTGTAACCTGACATGTACATGACAATATGTGCACTATTACAATTGCATGGATTATCTGAGGGGAAGGGAGACACACTTCATCTATTTCATGCCATCAGTAACCTTGTATATCAAGCTTATCCAGCTACTAATAGTGAATAGATTTCATGGTGATTTGGTAACATTAGCTTTATTCCTTCTGTACATTATGAAATACTTGTATGTATATTTTAACACATTTTGGCCTGTATTTTCTCTGAAACTCCACGTGTTACCAATAGTATTACACACACTTGCATATTTGCCTGCCCGACACTCCCATCAAATTTTATAACAATCCATATACCAGACAGCTGTTGGAAAAAACCCATACTCAGTCAACCTCAATACATTCACCCTTAGCCTGTGCTAAGCTTGACTTTGAGCTCATATATGGAGATCAATGACATATACCACCCAGACAGACCTAGTTTTACTGAGATCCTACTAACATACAGCTTTCAGCATGATCAGGGTGGAAATAAGAAAAGAACAAAATAACTTTTTGTAAAACTAAATGTCTATTGTACATATATATAACTCTGCAGATTCTCATCCACCAGACAGATTTTACAGAGAATGTAGTATACTCACATCTTTCAAAGTGCTCGTGTCTTTGAGTGTGTCTCCATTACCCATTGAGGATGACCTCTTGTGTGACCCTTTCTTCTTGCGGTCATATCCTTGTTCTTCCCACTCCTCTGGGGTCTGAAAGTAAAGACCAATCACCATTAAGTCATTACATCTATATCAAACAGTTGAACAGAACTGCAACCTGTACCTGAAGGTTTGTCAATTTATTACTAATGCCAATGTACATGCTTCCCACATTTTGCCAGTAAACAATCACAAAACAAGAGCACTTCACTTCGGATTATCCTTGGTGCCCACTATCTTTTTTACCTCAATTTTGCAACCCACAATCTTTTTTCCTCAATTTTGCAAATTTTTTTTTGGAGACTTGCCAGTACAATACTTAACATACAATTTCCATATTGTTGTCTATGAAATGAAACAGTACTTTTGAATGTGTTCTTTGGCAAGTTCTGGTGACAGAGACCACTGTACTGTGCATCACTCAAACGATCATCAAATAAATACTTCAGAAGTTTCATAACATGTTTAAAAATAATGAGAGGAAGCTGGTTTTCAATAGGAATGTGGTCCATTATAATGTGCATAGCAGAAAAAAAATGGTGAAGCTGTCGTCCCCTTGTGGACCACTCAGACTGCCTTGAAGATAAATACTTTTAAGGTTCATAAAAAGTTTATAAATACAAAAAGGAAGCTGGTTTTTAATAGGAACCTGGTCCACCATGAGATGCATCTCTGACAAAAATTTGGTAATGCTGTGGTCAATATTTTTGAGATATCGCAGTAACATCATCGGAGTTGCCACCAGTCAGACTGCTTTCAAATAAATGAACTAGAACTATGGCCTGAAAATTGCAAATTAATCATACTAGAAAATTAACTGAGATATTAACCCCCATGAACAATAAGAAATTTAAACGTCCAAGTCTGAGTTGGTGGAAAGTTGTCAATCCTCCAATAAAACATTTGGCTTATTATGTGCAGATTCTTCCAAGATACACTTAATGCTTTTCAGCACCAACTGGATGGCTGTTTCCACTTTTTCCAGGGTCCAATCATCCTGGCAGTCTGTGTCTGAATCAGGATCATGATTTACTTGGGTCATGGGGGGGGGGGGAGGGGGGGGGGGTCTCTGGGGCTGAGTCATGGGTGTCCTCATCTGAAGAACTCTTATCTGTCAGTCTTTTGTAAAAGTTAAACACAGGCGGCCTTTTCTCAATATCTAAAATCATTCCCTACTGTAAAGTCTTGATGTTTCATCATCTTTATCAAGTAATTCTAGGCATGAAAATGAAATGTTTCTTTGATTACATGCTCTCATAATTTTATGCCCAGTTGGAGAATTTCTACTGATCCACATGATTCTAGTTTCTTATTTCTTGCTCTCTGAAACTCAACACTTCCCACATGGTCCCTCACCACTGGTACATCAACTTTTCAAGAGACTATCCAAACCCCATGTGACTGCTGTAAACAGTAAAATTTCCATCACTTCTTAGGCCCACATCCATCAAATTTGTTTTGAATTCATTCAGTTGAAACTATATTTGCCTGTTGAAAATACAAACTGCAGTAAATCATAACAAAGCTAATAAACCAAATGTTTTCCTGTTTCTGGTTGCCTTGGCAACAGGACAACACCTAGGCAGAAGTGGCCTGGTATAAATATACAAAAGCAGAGCTCTTCAACTCTTGAAAAAATGCTGAAAGCTTCCATCAACAAACCTGCCACATGATAGAATCAATAGTTTATGTAAAATATATATATATGGAACAAGATTTATAAAATCAGCATTAAAACTTTGTAGAAGTTGTTGTGAGAACTGCATAGTTAGGTACTGTAAAGAAGACACATCATTTGAATAAACCATCTATGTGGAAGGTTTCTTCTCCACACTTTGTTACCCAAAATTGAAGTTCTTAACCCAGTCTCCCCCAAATCAACAGATTTCCTTGATGTGAGTTGTGGCCCAACCAATGTCACTGCCTTAACACATGCTGTTTTGATAGCTCTAATCTATGAATGTTGAAGCAGATGATCTTTGACATCCTGATGGATGATTTCTGGTAGGGAAAAGGTTATATTGAATGAGTCACCAAATTAGATTATTTTTTTTCTGCACTTCTCTACCTGAAAACTGGTTTCTTAAGCTTTCAATCACAGTCAACTTAAATTTGAAAGTACAATTACTCACACTGACGCATATGAACACTTGATACTATGTGTCTGTTGTTTTGTTTTTGTCTTTCACCATTTTTTATCAGTGAGTGAAGAGTTCTATGTTGAACTTTCAGCATCTATATATGTCTGGCTATTTTCTACCATGTGTTGACTTTTGGGGATTCCTCGCTTCTGACAAGTGTTCTGAATTGACTACACAGGAAACAGGAAAGCTAACATCAAAAACTAACTTGGGGAGCACAGCTCACTGCACAACTGTGGCCCAGTTAGGAAGACAGAACTCTGTCCATGTGATAGGGGTGGGGGGCTGACAATCAGAGCTTCTCTCTGTTATCAATAGCATGTCATGCAACTTTCAATATCAATTTGTTGGAACGCCTTCCATGGATTAACCATTGCCCTCCCTGGCACAATTTTGAAGTAACCAGTTTTATTTTCTGTTTATAATCTGCTTACGGTATGAAACCACTAGTTATTTTTCTGATAGATTTACCTTTGGCTCAAATTTCAACATTTTTCAAAAATCTGAAAGCTATTTTCTTTTTTGCTTATTTTAACAGATCCATGTCAAATTAACGTCATACATGTATCTAAAAGGAACCAGGCACACAGTACTGCTGATTTTTCACAGGTGAGCAATAGATGTCACAAGAGCAATTTTATGTGTATTTGGCGGAATACAACCCAATACACAAAATTCATGGGGGGGCTAGAGGTGCATATTCCCATAAAATTCTATGTGAAAGTAACATATAATATATTGAATAGTTTTGCAGCAAAAGTTATCAAACTTGTAGACAGGAGTATTTTAACTAGATGCAGCCATTTACCATAAGCAATTTGGTGTCTCTAAATGGAGCATTTTTGAAGTTATATTGGTGCAAATTACAATGAAAACTAATCGGAATATACACATACGTAGCCTGCCTGCCCACAGAGCCCTCCACTGAGAACCTACATGAACCAGTTGATCTTGACCTTACCTATGGTAAGCCCTGAGCATGCCCATGTCTGAACTGAGCCAAGTGCATATAAATGTTCATAATTGAAATACTAACTCCTTCGCTGAATGTCAAAAGTTTACTGACGATGTCCAGCAATGTACTCTTAATGGATAATGAATCATAACAATTCTACAGAAGATGATTAAAAACGTATAGTCTTGTGGTGAACAGGTTTGTGTCCATACACTGTTCAATCTTGGCCAACCTTATCCGTTACTGTACCATAACATTTTACAATCCCAGTGGAATTTAAAATAATGTAATAATTTGAAGGAGTTTGCTTTCACAAATTATGCCCCGGGCTTTTTAATTAATAAAACTGAAACTGTATAAAAGCTATGACAAAAATATACACGCTGGAAATGGTCTTTTAAAACTAGGGACAATTATCTGTATGTTTAAGCACAGCGTGCAGTCCCCTTTGTCACTGATATACAGTCAAATGAAGAGGCATTTTGTTTGTGATTGGAGTACCAGATAATAGTGGCTGTAAATTATTTTATTTTGTGTATCATATGGGTATGGTGGGCACCCTCCTGTTTTTATCAGCATAATATGTACCAGAGCCATGGGGAGGGGGGGGGGCACGAATGTCTTGCCAGCACAAGTCAAACCACAAACCACTCCGAAGTTTTCCTATAATGCTCATTCAAGCATGATGTAACCAATGAAGTGTGACAGTGATGGTACAAATCTGTAGTGACCATCACTATCAATCATTTACCCAAGTCAAATGGTGTGCATCATGGTAGTGTTCTCTAGTGGAAATTGTTTAATGTGTATTTGGATGACCTTAGTCTAGAATTAAATTCTAAGTATGTTAACTGTAGTGTAGTCTTGCTGGTACTATATTTAACCATCACTTATATGATGATGACATGTTATTGCTCTGTCCCTCTGCAAAAGGATTACAAACTTTGATAAATTTATGTGCAGGCTATGCAACCAATCATGATATTGCGTTCAATCCTTCTTAAACATGCTGTATGTTGTTTGCGAAACAAGGTAAAAAGTGTACCAGGTGTATATCTCAATGGAATCTATTTAAAGTTTGTTGAATTCACAAGTATTTGGGTATAAAATTGCAGAATTCATCAAAGGATAACTAGGATGTGATGCGCCAAACACTGTAATTTTATATGCAAGCAAACATTTTGATTAGAAAAATTTCCAAATGTAGTTTTGATGTAAAGATCGAATTATTTCCTTCCTATTGCTCAGCTATGTATTGTGCTCACCTGTGGACAATGCCAACACACAAAGTTTAAACAAGGTACAAGTCAGTTACAATAATGCTTTTAGGAAATTTCTTGGTTACACACGACAGAGTAGTGCTAGTGGCATGTTTGTCAGCAATAGGCTTAACACTTTTGACACACTTTGGCGTCATCAGATATACAAATTTTGTGAAAGAATGGAACATACACATAATATGATGGTACAATTGATCCTTTCTTCAGATTTATTCCCGTGTTGTGCTCTCAGATCAAGGTGGCGCAATCTTTTGTATATATAAGAATGATGTACCTAAGTGGTGAAGCTATGTAACATCAATATTCCAGCTACATGTACACACCTTTGTATTTCTCTTTCCTCTCTCTCACTCTCACTCTTCCTTTGATACTTTGTGTGTAGAGTGAGAGGTATGTCGGTTTTAGTGTTTTTGTGTGCGGTATTATGTATATGGACTCTGTCTGGAATAAACAATATCATTTCATTCATTCAAGTATGAAAGCTCTACCCAGTACAGTTAGTGAAATAATGCCACTCTGAGGTTTTTGTATAATGCTCATTCAAGCATGATGTAGCCAATGAAGTCTGATAGTGATGGTACAAATCTATAGTGACCATCTCTATCAATCATTTACCTAAGTATGACACCCCTACCCAGTGCCAAGTTTTTTGTTGAAGGACATCTCTAGTATGATACACTTATGTTGAAAAACATGACCCATATTCATGAATATCAAACCTAACAATGACAGCAAAGAGATTCCAGAGTTACCAAAGCATCAACATTCATCTTCCAATACCAATGTTAAGAAACAAATTTCACTCCTGACTTGAGACAGGCAGTCACCCACAAAAGGCAACTGGTGGTTAAACCGGTCCTCTCAACCTTTGAAATGTTCTTCATTAAATACAGACTATAGTGTTTCCAATATGTATAGGCCCAACCACTCAAAATCCAAATTTTATCACTTCTGCCAAAAATAAAAAGAGAATTGGTAGGCCAATCACTTTTTTGGTTCTTCTGACTAGTTCGTCAGCTGAGTTTATAGCAAAAGTAGAAAGTAGGCCTGTATCATTTTTGTGATATCTATGAATCTGGAACATTATGTTATTAATAAGTTAAGTGATTGAATCAGTGTTATAGAGTATCAAATGCAAGGAGCAGACTTCTACAAAACCCTCACAATACAATTGAAGTTCTACAGACAGAAGACTCTAGCATGCTTCACTTATGTTGAAAAACATGACCCATATTCATGAATATCAAACCTAACAATGACAGCAAACAGATTCCAGAGTTACCAAAGGATCAATATTCATCTTCCAATACCAATGTTAAGAAACAAATTTCACTCCTGACTTGAGACAGGCAATCACCCACAAAAGGCAACTGGTGGTTAAACTGGTCCTCTCAACCTTTGAAATGTTCTTCATTAAATACAGACTATAGTGTTTCCAATATGTATAGGCCCAACCACTCAAAATCCAAATTTTATCACTTCTGCCAAAAATAAAAAAGAGAATTGGTAGGCCTACAACTTTTTCAGTTCTTCTGACTAGTTCGTCAGCTGAGTTTATAGCAAAAGTAGAAAGTAGGAACGGACAGAAAGTGAGTGCTTAGTCTCACCAACAGCTTATGCTGGCAAGGCAATAATGGACATATCACGGAATAGATAAAAGCTTAATCTGGACCCCATTGTACCCAAGTGGGCTTTTCATCTTCTGTAGATATGGAGCTCTTCTGCCTTTAAACAGTTGTCTCCATCATGTAACAGCTTTACGACTCCCTCAGCCTGGAATGATCCCTGGTCACCTTGAAAATACACCAAGGTTACTGAATGTATAACCCAGCCAAGCCTTGAATGAGATGCATCTATAGTGCAAATTTCATGATAGTAGCTCCATTTGTTCAGAAGTTACTGTGTCAGCACAGATGAAAATATGTTGGCTCCTGGTGACCTTGTAAATAGGTCAAGGTCAATGGATGTCAAACTAAGCCAAGTGGTCCATTGAGATGTTTCTACAGGAAAATTTTCATGATAGAAGCTCCATTTGCAAATTTACTGCCTCTGCAAGGTTGATGGATGGACAGACACAGACACACAGACACAGACACACAGACACAGACACAGACACAGACACACAGACACACACACACATACACACACACACACACACACACACACAAACAGAACACTATCTCAATGGGGGATAAGGTCAAGGGGGCAAAAAACCTGTTTTTCCTTGACATTTTATCTGACTTTCTGACTTTTTTGTTTTTTAAATGTAAAAACTGAGTAGTAAAATGTAATCTAATGGCAACAACTCTCATATTTTTAATGTGAGAGTCCCTTGTTCTTTTCTGGCTCTTGCCTCATTCCACTGAGTCATGAAAATATGAGACATGCTACTGGAAGGGGTACCAACAAAACATTAACCTTTTGGTCATGATCAGCAGTCAGCCCAGCTGCTTTGGAGTGGTTGGTTTTTGATGGGAACACAAGGGGACCAGCAGTGACAGGCATTGCCTGTGTCTGTTATGATGACCTGGGGTCAAGTTTATACTCTTCCGTCAAAATATTAAACAACCCCATACGAACAAAGGAATTTCAAGCTGCCAGCCTTGTAGAAACATGACTCTGATGGCTTCATAGTGGCCAGTCGTGGCTAGGAGAATCCTGTGTGTCATACATAACCCTTGTCCTATCAAGACCCTTGTTCTCTGCCCTTGGGTTATCTTCTACAAATAAGAGTTCATCTGCACAAACAGAATGTCACCCCCCACCCCCACCCAACACACACACTTCAAGAGAGGTTCATATAGGGCTGGCCCTGTTCCTTGATTGCATTAATAAAATATATTTAAAACAAAAGCACACAAAAGGGAGGAACAAATGCCTGAATGAGATGCACATAAAATTCATAGAAAGATAAAATGTACATTTGATTTATCAATAAAATTGATTTCTGATGAATTTGCAGCAATTGTATGTTGTTGTAATCAAGATTGTGCATGTGTGTATGCATGCACACACGTGCACATGTGTATGTGTTCACAACTGCAAGCATTGGATATGGAACTTAACACTTGAAACCAAGAAAAGATGCTTTTCAGTTACCCATTTCCAAAATCATTTGGCAGCTGTTTTCAACACTTGAAACCAAGAAAAGATGCTTTTCAGTTACCCATTTCCAAAATCATTTGGCAGCTGTTTTCCACAAGAACTTATACATGTACATATTTTTAGCTCTGCATGTTTCAGAAAGCTGCAGTTCAAGACACAGTCAAAGAGAGTCACCTTTGTCAAACTTTATACACAGTGTATAATGTGTATACCACAGATATGATTCTTTTGGATGATGATGATGATGATGATGATGATGATGATGATGATGATGATGATGATGATGATGATGATGATGATGATGATGATGATGATGATAGCTTTATCCCACCTCTGTAAAATGAAGAAATCATATATAATATAAAGTATGCTTAACTTTGGGACAATATCACAAAACATAGGTTTGTAAATAAAATGTAATGTCACACATTATTGTAACAAGATAACTGAGAACAGATAAATGAAAAATACATGTATAAAATGCCAAATAAAATACTACATGGGCATCAGGCAAGGGCTGTGTGAGAGGCAATGTGAACAATACCAGGTAATTTATCATTTAATGGTACTGTTAATATTTTCAGTAATAATACAGAAAACAACCAAACAGAACGCACAAGAACATTATACATGTGTATGTCCTTGCAGTAAAAGTTAGGGCTGTCATTGTAGAGACTGCTTCTTCTTGCATACAGTGTCCTAAAATTGTTTGGATTTAGTTTTAGATGTCCAAACATTTAACTCATTCCATACCAGTTCCTGATTTTTCCATACATTTACCTAGATTTTAGACGACAATTGCACATTTAAATTCTTCACGAAAAGAGCTTTTGTTCAAGTACCAACATGCCTATCGTCTTAAGTTAGTGGTTCTGGCACTGCCTGGCAAAAGTTATGCTGTAGCTGCCACAAGGGCAGCTGCAGCATGACTTGCCAGGCAGTGCAAGAACCACTGACCAAGGCCTGTGACCATAGTATGGAATGAGTTAAAGAAATTTCCAGGTGAGGGCTGTGTTACCACCCCGTACAGTGGTTTTGTGCCACACCTTGTTCAGTGCCCACCTAAACACCTTAAGGAGAGCTGCAAAACTCTAATCAACCATCTCCTTATTCCAAACACTGTGCCCAATAATAAATAAATAAAATAACAGAAATCCAGCATATAACCAAACCATGTATGTTGTTTCAATAATAATTTCATACCTCCAGTCCATCCTTCCCTAAACACATTCATTCTCTCGACTTCCTCTCCCATTCTTGGGTCAGCCCCTAATCTACAAGATATAGCTTAGGGATGGGCTGTGTTATGGAATCCTGACATCTTCTATTTCTACACCTTTTCAGTCATATACTTTGGCTATGCCAGGTGTCTATATTTATGACAAGAAAAATAACCCTGGGTCCAACGATGCCTTCCAGCTCAAACTGCCCTAAAACACTAAGGTATTATGGTGTTGGCCTTCCCTGTTTACATCTAAGTCTTTCTTGAAAAGAAAATATTTGGCACAAAAATTGTAACCAGAGACCAATCATCAGAGAATGCCACATGTTAATCCTTTCCCCCTTAAACTGGCGAAAACCGGCCGGTGGTCAAATGTCATCTGCTTCAGTGTGTTCAATAATTTCAACAGTTATGAAAAACAATTTTGACTGAGAATTTTAGATGAGCCCTATCAAGATCACATGCCCCAGGTCAACAACTTTCCTTGGCATGAGTTGGGCACTTAGTGCCCAACTCATGCCAAGGAAAGTTGTTGACTCAAGTGTCAATTCAAGGGAGAAATGGTTAAAAGCCTTTCTTGAATAGCAGAGGTGCTAAGCACCCAGCCTGCTGCCCTTTTTATCCCACTATAAACAGGTTAAATTCCATGATGTTTCACACTGAAAGCTTGATATCAGCAAGAGACATTGACAGCAACCAACCAGCTGGCAGGATGGGCAACCTGTGTTCAGTGACAACCCCTAGCTTCTATATTTACTGCACTTTGTGTCACAATATACATAGGATTACTTTCATATGCAATAACATTTATGCAACTGAATGTACTGAGCCTACATTTATACCATGATGACAGGCTGTATATATCTAGCTCCATGAACAAGATAGCATACATGTAATGCTGACAGGCTGTATTATCTAAAGTATTACATGACAGATGCACTGGAATGCAGGTTTATCTGCGTGGCATGCATGCTTATATATGCTCTCATATATGAATTGTTTTGCATTTGAAATTCAAGTTTCTATTTTTATTATGTGATAACGATATATATATATATATATATATATATATATATATATATATATATATATATATATATATATATATATATATATTAACTGAGATATATGCCAAGAAACATGTATGGAACATGTGTTCCTGGCTTGTAACCTGGTGCTACTTTAAAACAAGGAGGCTACACAAAGCCTCCTTGTAAAATATAAGTAAACTATGCAACCATTTGTTTAGTACCATTCTTGGCCACCCGAAGCACTGCAGTAGCTTAAGGTCAAGGTCTGGTCCTATAATTGACTGCTTTCACAGAGCCCAGCACAGCATAGAATTTTCTTTGTGCAAGTTATTTTGGTTTCAATTGCCCTAATTCCCTTTCCCTTTTAATCTGAAAAGCTGCATATGTACATTAGTTTACTAGATGCAAGTGTTGCAAGGCCATAATGCATTTCACTAGAGTTTTATCTTTTATCAATATAAATTTGCTGGATGTGAATAAAGTGTATCAAGTACGTGGGACAACTACGATGTGTCCAAAAATATGATTGTGTCCTAACTGAAGGCATGGATCTGACTTCTCAGAGCTTGCCTGCTCAACAAGTCAAGTAGACAATATTTAACAAATTACTTTTAAAAATATATTTTAAGTCTCAGACTCTCACTGCCAATTTTGACCCCCCCCCCAAAAAAAAAATTGACAAAATTCAATGTGTTTGTGGTCTGAATTGATACCAGATTCATATACTTCTTGTAAACTGACCTTTCACTCAAATACCAGCATATATCAGCAGTTGCTGACATCATGCGAATTTTCCAGGTCAACAGCTGTCCTCCACAACCTTTGGGCACAATGTACTCAAAGCATGCAGAAGAAAGTTGAAGACTCAGTCAAAACATATCACTGAAACAGTTAGACGAATATATATTCTACACTGAATGGATGGTTCACATCTGGTTAAAATTTGTCAGTATATAGGGTATACCAGCTGGTAGTAAATTGATCAGGTTTAAAATCCTAGTGTACTAAATAAATAATAGGTCCAAAGAACTCTGTTTAACTTCATAGACTGTCAGTGTGTGCGTACATGTATGATGTAAAGAAATGAACCAGACATTGCTTGTCAGCAGAAACTGTAAAACACTGGTAAATGTCAAACTATATGTGACCTATCTACTGACTAATGAAGTTACTAACAATAAGTACACAGAATAGTTGGACCTCCTTACACAGCCTAGCCCATACGCAGACCTTAGCAATATATACAAATGTTACTGGAACCTACCAAACCTTACCTAATTTGTAAAAGAAAAATAGTCAATGCTAAACTAAAAATGACACCTTTGATCAAAAATAAATAAAATATATGCGAGTCTAATCAAACATAATTAAACCTGTATGAAAGTCCACTGTTTTCATTCCACAAGCAGCCGCATCATAACTTAAATTCACCATATATTTGTTAACTTTCATTAAATCCAAATGTCAAAGTTGCAGATCTGGGCAAATACAATTTTTGACCAATATCTAATGGATGTGGAAATGCACAATACAATACAGGTAGAAGCTGGAATGAAGTCTGTCTTCAGGATATAGTTTTGAACAAACTGGAGATTCCAAACTCCCTTGATTAACATAATTTAGAATGCTACAACTTTTGGGTTCTTTGTTTGCTGAATGTCAAATCACCTATAAGTGACAATAGATATGGGAATGGTATCTTTTTCTACTCTAGTTTTGAAGATATTAATTCAAAACGTCCATAATTAGCATAAAATGCTATGATTTTTGCCTATTATTCATCGGACAATCAATGGTCAATACCATGTTCATGTATAATAAATCAGACGTAACACCCAAATATTATTGAAGCACATGACTGACATCTAGCAGGTTGGGCAGGGGCAGGGGGAGCCCTCCAGTTTCAAGATGGAGACCAGGCCTTGCCATCAGCCAATCACAGGTGAGCTGCTAATAGCTCACCCAAAATCTGATCAGGTAAGCCATCAGGGGAGCTGCCCATACTATCTCTTTATGCTCACCTGAGGACTGGGGTGTTTCAGGTGTGTGTGGGTGTGAAGGCAAGTGATCACTAGCCTCTTATGGCAAGGCCTGGAGACCCTAAATTAAAGTGTCCACTCCCCATGTACATTAACCCTATTCCTCTTGAATTGACACTTGAGTTAACAACTTTCCTTGGCATGAGTGGGGCACTAAGTGCCCAAGTCATGCCGAGGAAAGTTGTTGACCTGGGGCATGCGATCTTGATAGGGCTCATCTACAATTCTCAGCCAAAATTGTTTGTCATTACTGTTGAAACTAGTTGAAAACACTGAAGCAGACGACATTTGACCAGGGGGAAAGAGTTAACCCTATCCCTAGTCTGCGAAGCAGGCCGTCTGCTCTCTGGTCTAGTGCTTTCACAAGCAAAGACAAAAAATCAAAAACAGTAAAAGTAGTCTCTTTAGCATGCAATCCTAGACCCTGGTACAAGCCAAAATCAACTGCCAGGAGTTAAATGACATCTGCTTGGTTTTGCTTCTTTATTTCATCTTGATATAAAAATTGTTTGAATGAAAACAGTAGATACATGTATATGATACATGTCTGGTTACATACCTGACACATTGTATCAACAGCTTTACTTGGTTCAGTTCAAGTTACAAAATACCCAAGAAAAGCTGTTGACACAGACTCTGTCGAAGGAAGAGAGGCTTAAAATGTATTTCCACAATTTTATGGTCCCCCTCTCACCAGGGGCCACCCTACATCTTAATTCCTGTGCATAGTGTGACATTCCTATTATATTGCCCCCCTCTACAGAGGCCACCCTCTAAAAAGGCCACTTTTAGGCAGCATAACTGGCCTTAAATGCAGAGGACCACTGTATTTTTTCTCTGGTCTTCCCCACCATGTCTTTGTATTGATGGGACCAGGGTTTCCCTTTTGATTTTTTTGTGAGGGCCATCTGTACTCTTTCAGATCATTTTTTGGGGGTATTCTCAGAGGGTCACAAGGATATAAAGTTTTGATCAATCTGTTTAACTCATTCCATACCACTCCCTTATTTTTCCGTATATTTACCTAGATTTAACACGGCACTTGTATATTTAAATTCTTCATGAAAAGAGCTTTTGTTCAAGTACCAACATGCCTATAGTCTTAAGTCAGTGGTTCTGGCACTGCCTGGCTAGTCATGCTGCAGCTGCCCTTGTGGCAGCTGCAGCATGACTTGCCAGGCAGTGCCAGAACCACTGACCAAGGCCTGTGACCATAGTATGGAATGAGTTAATTAACATTTAGGGTCCTCTGTCTTCTATGATTTCAATCAGGTCTCTTGTACCCTTTAAGTTCAAATTTGCAGGTCACAAGTTTGTTTTTAAGCATCATATATGCACATTTTTGCCTAAAGGGAAACACCATGGGACTATTTCACAGACACACCAGGGATGTTGGAGCAGCTGATCAATTCAAGGAAAACCAACCTGTCTTGTGAAGACAGTAACTGGATAACCATGCTGATTGAGGTACATGTACCACTTGCATCAGCAGGAAATAGGATATTTTCAAGGAAAATGATAATGGCTTCTTATGGAACTACTTACTTAGAGGTCATGAAGAACACAATGAAGCTGATACCCAGATATAGCTCCTGACATATGACACCAGATACTGCTGAAGGACATCTCTGAGAAGACATATCCTACACAGCACTTCACTTTGGTGCGGTTTTAGCTTCATTCCCTTCTGGTTTATGCTCAATATTCAGGGACTGTTTATTACATGTGTATCCTAAGTGTGCTGTGTGCCTCAGCAAGTATCTGGCAGTATAAGTAAATTTTTGCCCTTTTTGAATCACTGACAGATATCAACCATAAAATAACACCACACAACCAGTGTGCTGCAGTGTTCTTACCCAAGTCAACTGTGTTTTGTAAAAGACAGATGATTAAAAATAAGCCCTCAGTACATCACCACTGTGGTTTCGATTTGTTTAAGGGACATGTATGTACCAATTTAATCATTTGATTTATTTTTCCTTAAAACTATTTAAACTAGAGAAAGGATAACACTCACACACACAATTCACATTTTGTAATATTTTACCTTAACTCATTCCACCCTGATAGAAGACTGAGTCAACAGCTTTCCTTGGCGCGCTCTGGGCGCAATGCGCCCAGAGCGCGCCAAGGAAAGCTGTTGACCATGGGCATATAATTTGGAATGATCTTCCATGCAAGTTTCATCCAAAATATAGAAAAATAATCCCTAAATTAGTAAAATACAATTAGCAGACGACATTTAGATATTAGCGGGAAAAAGCGTCATCAGGGTGGAATGAGTTAATATTGAGCTGAGTGATCTATTAAAAATTTTTCTTTATGCTCTATGAAATAGTATGTAGATCATGACCAAGGGACAAATTACATTTTCAAAACTAATGAGCTTCACCTTTCATAAGAACATAATGGTTGGCCATGCATTCAAATTTCCTCAAAACTTATCAACAATCTCTTCAGTTTAATCATCAAATAACCACACAAATCCAGGTGTATGGTGCCTCACACAGAGAATCCAGTGTGGATAGCCCACTGAGGATAACGTTTGGATCATGAGTTGTAGGATTATCATGAAAAAAAATCAATGAAAATCCAACAAAGAGTGATCCCAACATTATCCCCAATTGGCCATCCATACTGGACTTTCCTATATCTAAAAAGGGCAAATACACATCAATTCGAAGGTCTATCAGAGAAATAAGTTTGAAAACACCATTTTGAAAGTGGGAGGAGTCAATATTTGATCTCAAATGCACCATAGCCTCTCATTGATTTGTCTACTACTTGAAATCAATTAGTGACAAATCAAATGAAAGATTACAATTAAAAACTTACCCTTCCTACCCATGTAGGATAACCCATTCAGGATAAGCTTCAGACATAGGAGAAAATACAAGTTGGTATGCTGATTGACATGTTATTTTCATCCTGGCCACGGTCAACATGTAAATTTTGTGATTATTTTCATTTTGAAGTTCCCAAAAATGTGGAATGTAAAAATTCATAAACCAGCAAAATGTATTGGTGTGACCTCCAATTTAATACACATCCTGTATCCTTGGCAAGATAGCCACCACTGAGGTGAAGAGCTCTAACCTTTCAAAAATGCACAAACGTAGTTTTCAATCAATGCTGACTTCTTGGCAAACACACCCTGGTAATTGCCTGCACGAATGATAGTTGTGTGTGAGTTTGTGTGTGTGTTTGTATGCATTTGTGTGCATGCATGTGTGCATTCATAGGTAGGCATGTGTGTGGTGAGATAACACTGACTGCCACCATTCTGGGCTTTAACATCACTGCAATCAAAAGCAGTTTGATATGGGAGTCAAGGCTCCCTCATTCTGCTGGATGTCTACTGAAATGATAGACGGTTGATTAAATCTGCTTCAGTTACCCTGCGACCTTGATATTCAGGTCAAGGTCACTTACATGTAATCATAATTCAACATTTACAAAGAATCATCAAGTCCAATATCCAAGGTCTAGTTCTTGAGTTAAAATTCAACTGCTACCTAAGTGGTTGTCCCATGACCTTCTGAATACTGTCAAGACACCAAAATATGATCACAATCTAGTGCTGAAAGTGGACCATCAACATGTACAATATTAAAGTCCCCAGCTTCATTTTTCAAATTATCAAATGAACAACGAAATTCACACAAGGCATCCCGTAACCTTTGAAAGTAGGACTACATCAAACATACTAACTATAGCTCTACATGATGTTGTTAGTGCATGTATATAAGTATGCCCTTTTCTCTTACCAATACAATACAGTCAAATTCAAGTGTTTGTTGAACACATTAATCTCTGTCCAACCAAAGATACTTTTGCTGGGGATAGTATTACATCTGTCATCAGGGCAGTTAACAAACAATAATGGTCTCATTTATTGTCTAATTTATTTGGCCAACTTACTCAATGTGAATTGCGTTATTGATCATAATTTTCAGCATACAGCATTCCAGTATACATAATATATATATATTTTTGTATATACTATGTACTAGTACAAGGCTATGAGTTGTCCAACACAGGTTTGTTTCATAAGGAAGAACCATGGGATGGAAGCTGCCCGTCCCTGTGCACAGCTGGCTTTACCCCACACCCTCCACCCTTAAACTATCAAAAACTGGCTTGGTGCCAATTTGGTCTGCTTCACTATTTTTTCAATTTTCTAAAATCTAATTTCATCATTGATGCAAAACAGTGTTAAGGTAAAATATAGGAGACATGCCAGAAAAGCTTGCCCCAGGTCAAGAGCTCCCTTTGGCATGGGTTGGCAGTATAGTGTCCACCCCTTACTGAGTTAAGCTGCTAATTCAATCACAATCAAAACAGATCTGATTAAATAATATGAACGAAGCAGTACACTAGAATTGGCATTGGTACGCCTAATCTAGCAGACGCCAGCAGGGTTTGTGAAGAAAGCATGACCAGACTTAGCAACGTAATGACAGCAATATAATGTCAGGTGAGCAGCTGGAAAAACCACACAAGGGTCACATCAAAAGTTTTGTTATGCTCATCTTTTTTAAACAAGAGGCCCATGGGCCTAATGTTCTACTGACCACCATCACCAAAAAGCATTTCCTGAAATATATTCCCTCCACAATCTTGAAAAATTAATCAAAGTCATCAATATTATACAATATCAAAATTTCACATGCTACACATTTGTAGTACATTTGATATCATACATCTTTGTTAAATAAGATGCCCATGGGCCTAATGCTCTGCTGACCACCATCACCAAAAATCATTTCCTGAAATGTACTTCCTCCACGATCTTGAAAAATTAATCAAGGTCATTCATATCATACAATATCAAAATTCCACATTTGTGGTAAACTGACAAAAAATTTCTGTCAATATTTTTTTAGATATCATGGTAACATCATCTGGGTCGACGCCATACATTAGAAGTTTCAAAATAATCAGAGGCAGCTGGTTTTCAATAGGAACCTGGTCCATCATAAGGTCCTTCTGTGACATAAATTTGGTACAGCCTCAGTGGATATTTGTTGAGTTTGCGGTAATGTCGACAAGACGGACGACAATACTCTCCCACACTTTATGTGCTGTGGGTAAAAGTCAGTCACAACGTGATCAGAGATTTTAAGGTACCCCTTCCCTCACCTCTACCCTAAAAAAAAAATCTGTACAAATACAAAAATCACCGAAGTAAGACTGGCTAATTATGCTTGATAGAGACCCACCCAAGGTACATCCCAACCAGCTTTGAAATGGATCTGGTGTGCTGTTTTGGACAAAACTACATTTACATGCAAGTGCATTAGTTTCCCTGTAGAACCACCCAAGGTACATCCACATCATGTTTTAACCTGATCTGGCCAATAGTTTTGGAGAAGTTAAAAATGGCAAATTGTTAAGGTAAGACCACCATAACAGACAGATTGTGGACAGACTGACTGGCTTCATGTAATCTCAGCTGAAATCAGCTGAGCTAAAAAAAGTCCAATTTGAGTTGGCGTCTATGTTACAATTTTTTACACAAGTCACCCTTATTTTCACATGTCAACTATTGTTACCAATAAAGACAAAAATTCTGATTTGTTGTTGCTTGTGTTTATTTTTTGGGATAATCTTGTCCCAAGTATTTACTAGAATTGTGTGCTGATGATTGCAATAAACAAAATGATCCACTATGATGCCTCCCCTGCGATGCTTGTTGGTTAACAGACACAGGTAAATGGAAAACCCACCTTGTATTGCTTCTCAAATCACCCTGCCAGTCCTACTTGGTGTTTTTTTTATGTGTACTTTTAATCAACAGCAATGTAGCCATGATGTCAACATCACATGTGCTGAACTTTGCTCCCTCAGGTTTCAAAGACATATAATCAGGATGGCATTTTCATGGCTTCATTTGATCCAACTTTGCATTACTTTTGCCCAGACATGCAGCACCTCCCACCACCACCTAATGCTCACTGGCACGTCAACACTCCAATGCACCAGCAAACCTCCTGTCAATGAAGAAGCTTGCTCCTATTTCTGCACTACACTGCTACATACCTTCTGCCATTTTCACAAACATCGAGCATCAGTGTGCACAGGACAAGAGTTTCAAGTACGAATGCTTACTAAAAATTTGAGGCATTCTGTAATGTGGCATAAAATATCTGTCAGGTAGTGTTTATTTATGAAGGAGGTATGGAAGCATTTGACACACACTTTGAAAAAAAATTGGCCTCTCTTGAGGAAACAAGCGAGTCTCCAAATTGGCCCCCCTATAACAATAGAAAGGAGATTCATCAATGTCTGATCATAAAATTACTGGGGGGGGGGGGGGGGGGGGGAGGGAGAGGGTAGATAGATCCATAAATTTCCTCCTTACAATAACTGTGAAATTATGGTTCCAATTTGAAAAGTACAAGGGGGCCTGTGCACCCTTTGTCTTTGAAACCAACAATAAACACCGATGAAGCCGAAAGTGGTGATACATACTTTACAGGGAGACATCATTGCGTTTTGTCAAATCTTAATGATTAATGATCTTACTGATGAACAGTGACCCTGTCCTAACAGACTGCTCCTGTAAGACCACCCTATCTTCAAACACCCCTATCACCTTTTTTTTTTTTTAAAGTAAATATTTCTAAAATCAAGTCTGTATCTTCACTACCCCTGCTATGCCACTGAAAGTTACAGGTGCAATACTGGTAGAGTGCTATTTGGGTAAAATCCAAATGTGCTCAGGGGAGGCCGATGTGCAGAACATTAACAGGGTAAAGCATGCTCTGCCAAAATGACACATTGCTGGAAAATGATGACAATGTATTGGCTGAATACAATGCCTCTCTGCAGCATTCTGATGGAGTCTCCAGCTTGGACTGCACTCATGTCTCTACAGGATGAGAAAGCTGCTCCCCTAGTCATGATAAATCATGACATGAGATTTTCCGAGTAAATCCAATACACCTACAGCCACCACTGCCAAGTCCTGACCAGCTGCTTCCTGCACAGACAAAGTTTACTCAAAGGACACACTAACTGCATACTTGTGGTGAGTGCCTTGCTGTATATTATTATGCCTGTGAGCCTGCAAACTGAAAACCTCTTTGGAGGACAATGCATCACATGGAAGATCAAGTCTGATTTCAGCTCTAACTGAGACTGACAAAACAATATCTGGCACTGCTGATTCCACTCTCAGGGCTTCCCATTTGACCATAACAAGGCAATCATTCACCAAGTCAGTGTCCAAACACTCCATAACCTTCACGTAGAGGCTTTTTATCATCCGCAGGGTATCACCTTGCCTTTGACTAATACCTCTGTGCTATTAATATTGTGCACTTCAACTGACAGGACTGTTACAAATCTTTTCACCCTCAGTCACAGATCACACACAGAGTGTGGTGAGAAGGGTCTGTTAAGGCAGCAAGGCAGCAAGGTCTCACAATGAGGATTTAACCCTCTGGGCAAAAAGTCAGTAGCTTTCACTAAGGGAAGCTGTCCTCTAACCACCCATATAATGAATGAATGAATAAAGAAAGAAAGAAGCAGACACCATTTATGACACTTGTCATTTCTGATAGGGTATTTTTTTCTTTTTTCTTTTCTTTTTTTGTAGGGAAATCTTGCATTCCGATGCACTAATGTTTCATACCTGAGGGTTAATGGTAAATTGGACAAATGAAACAGGAATTAAAGAAGAGTCCAACTTTCATAGATCGATAGGAGGTCTCTGGCATTGGCATATAATTGTGAATAAACAAGGAAGGATTTTTTTTCTAAACGTTAAAAATGATGTTAATGCTGTGACATTTCGAAGTCTCTTCATATTTATCATACCAAGTGAAGTGAAGGTTGAAAGCTCTGTCCAGCCAAATATACAGATACATTTACCACAAGATAACACACATCAAAATTGTGTTATTACACTTATGAGCATAGGCTACATTACACAAATTACTTGGAAAATGACCTATAATCATTTGCGATAATCATTACATATGTGTATATTACACTCTTCTTGGTAACAGCTAGAGAGCTACATCTTTTTAATGATTATATTATGTAATTATTGGTGTAGTAACTTTATGCTGTCTTCTTGCACATATATGTTATATGCTCATTCACATAATCATATACAGTGAAAACTCCTTCTAATGACACCATCTGTTCGCAAGAAAATTTGTCGGATATCTCAATATGTCAGACAAACACATAAATGAGTCAACTAAAAATGGAACTAGACCTTAAGTCCCTCCAAATTTGTGTCATTATATTGAATATGTCAGATATTTCAGTGTCGTTATGATGAAGTTTCAAGGTAGGTATAATAATTTAGTAATTTGATGATTGATTCATGCAGAAATTACCTCTATTCTGGTTGTAGTTCAACCAGTGAAGGTGGTACTGAAAATAGCTAGTTTCTCAAGCTGGCTGGATTGCAGAAAGTTTTTCTGAAGCCGTTACCTTAGCTATGGCAGGAAAGTTTCTGCATTTTGTACCCCCAACTATGAATGGTGTTAATTTTCCAACAATTGAAGTATTGGATTTGTTTTTTTTTCCGTTCACCTGGATGGAAACCGGGGTGATCCTTAATAAAAAATTCATGTGATGAGACCCTTCTCCCTGGATTCTGAACCTTAAATATTGCACAAATCTGGGGAAGGTCAGACATCAATTTGCTTAAGAACTATCCTTAACCTCTGTCTTTGGAAGTCAATGATCAGGCTGCCATTTGCCATTGCTCCAGAGGTCCATTATCAGATGTTGAGGACTAGGCAATGAATACCCCAGAGGTCCTTCAAGCTTGGAGGCAGTATGGGACTTTCCTTCTGTGCCTCCTCCTGATAAGAGTTTACCAGTCTAATGTTGTGACCATGGGTGACTTGCCAAGATTGATAGTGTACACTATGCACCTTGCCTACATCCCCTGCCAGCATAGCCTGTTAGCTCTATAAGCTACCAAGTCAGTTTGTCAGGCCAGGGGTAGCAGTTCTTTCTTCCAGAACCCTCTGCTCCTGTGCTAGTGCCTGTGATAATCACATCAGATGTGACCTCAGTGGTCCTCTTTCTTTCGGCTGTTTCAGACAGCAGCAGCATCCTGAACTACAGGACCATTCCCTACACTCCCCAATGCAGGATGGTATTTGGTTTTGATACGTAGAGGGTGTTCCTGTTATTCCTGTATCAGTTGATGAGGAAGAGATGACAGAATGGGTTCACTCTCTTGACTCTGGTGAGAAAGAGTCCTCCATCTCTGAAAAGGGCATCACAGATGTCCATTGATGGGATGAAGAATTACAGTGACAAAGAAGAGAAAATGTGTTCTTTGTGTACAGCTCCCTCTTCACATGCTGTCTTGCCGTTCATGAAGCCCGCTTTACTTCAGCTATCTCAGGTAGCTAAGCCTGTGCGACTGCTGGCACACAAAGACAACAAGCTGACAGATTATTCCATCTCTAATCCTTACCTGGCTTACAGCCTCATTTTAGAGACTCTCCGGAAGGTGACAAGTGATTGTCTGGGGTCCCCTCATTGGGCTGACCCCAACTGACTTAATGTTCTGTTGGTGCCCCCAAGACAGGTGAAAGAAAAATCCATATGCCCTTCTACTTTGTACCCAACAAGATAGTGGAGCTGTCCTTTAACCTAAAAGGGAAGGGCATAACAGATTTTAAGGAAGCTTTAAAACAATTGGAGCTGGATCTGCTTTTTTGCACAGCCAAAATTCAGTTCAACATGGTATGAAGTCCTTCTCAGAATCTGCATCTTTAGGTTGGTAGACTTAAAACATGGATTTCTTCCCTTTGCCTAGGTCTAAAACCTTTTCTGCAAATGTTTCAGACCCAGCCTTGTAAGAGAACTGCCCCTCACTCATCATACTGTCCTCTTTTTTTTTCTCTTTTTTTTTGATGTTATTGGCTCTGCCTTTGATGTTATTGGCTCTACCCATGTCATGGACAAGGTTCTCCCGAACAAATGCCTTGCCATAGAGGTCTCAGCTTCCTTCTGCAAGCACACCTCTCTGTCATCTGTGTCATCATCTGTGTTGGCTATCAATGGATTCTCACAGCCTTTTTTCTCGTAGGTAAAGGTTTCATTGATCTGCTTGTCCTCCCTGAGCAGGAACAGTTATTAACAAGATCAAGTATCGCAGAGCAATACATAGTCCCCCACCAGAGAATAGATAGCAAGGTTGACTGTACTAGTATGAAAATTGTTTATGTGCGATAACTACTGAAAAAAAACTTTTCAAAACTTAGTGACATGTGATAGGATGATATACCTGGGTGGCTGCGGGTGTTCCAGTATAGGAAATATAGCTCATACAAGCTAAATCTTTATGGGTGGTCAAAGGTCAAGGTCACAGGGACCCAATTTTGGTGCACAACACACCCCTACCCCATAAATTATTCACCCAACAAATTTGGTAGCTGCAGATGTGATGGTATACAAAATACGGCCCGCACAAGCTAAACCTTTCACAGGGTTAAAGATAAAGGTCAAAAGTCACACTCACAAAATATTGGTGCGGGACACACCCCTATCCTCTGAAGTGTCCACACTCCAAATTTGGTAGCTGTAGGTGTTATGGTATATGAAATATGGCCCAGACAAGCTTAAACTTAAAGGGAGGGTCACAGGTCATAGGGACCAAATTTTGGTGTTTAACACACTCCTATCCTATGAAGTGTCCACACACCAAATTTGGTAGCTGTAGGTGTTATGCTATAGGAAATATAGCCTGGACAAGCTAAATCTTTATACATGTACGGGGTCAAAGGTCAAGGACACAAGTGGCCCAATTTTGATGCATGACACCCCCCCCCCCCAACCCATGAAGTATCCACGCACCAAATTTGGTAGGTGCAAGTGTTACAGTAGAAAAAATACGGCCCAGGCAGCTTTGCCGGACGGAAGGAAGGACAGATGGAAGAATATGGTGCAAATCTATAGTCCCTGGTGAGGGACTAACAAATATTATGACAGAAAAGAATCTGTATGACTTTATATGCTCAATATGGCTCAGTGTGAGACATTGTCTACTGCTTCTAAACTTGGCTTTACCTTAGGACTTTGGCTTCCCTTGCTACAATTATGATTGTCTTCTAGACTTTTCTGGGTTGGTCTCACACTTCTCAGATTTGGTTTTGTCTCAGCAAATTAAGTGTCTATTAGTGATACTTATCTGTGACACTAGCTCTTCTTTAGTTACATTATTGTAAGAATAAATTCGACCAAATAGCAATGATGCAGAAAAGAGATTAGGGATCAGAACATGGTGGAAGCACTCAAGAGGGCAGGGTCATTTACAAGGGACAATATGGTAGTGTTGAAGAAAGATATTAGCGGGGACAGGATGCTATGTCATCACTATTGCTTTGTGCAACACAAGACATGCATATCTATTACTCATCAAAATCTGTCCCTTTCACTGGCCAACGGAGGCAATCAGCTGCCATGGTACAGGCATATTGGTGATTACACCTAGGCAGTTAATAACATTTGCAGAAATAAGGAATACTCATTCCAAACAGGTGATGTTTCCTTCTTATATCAAGCTTAATATAAGTTTGCAGAATATGACTGACTTTTAAAGGGTTAATCATTTCCAAGTCACCAGTTTTTGAGACAGGAACACATCTTGTCCTGTTTGATAAAGGGATCTACCCATGCCAATGATTTTCGGCAATTGCAGAAAACGGACAGACAGAATTCATAGAAATGAGAACCTTATACAGAAAAACTGATTTTAAACGGAATTAAACTGAAACCGTCAATTTTATTGAAATTGTTTCAATAGATATATTTCTAAATATTTAACCCCGAGCTTACCGTTGTCAGGCACACCTGACATGTATTTGAACATTGTTTGCCACCATTGTCAATTCAAGCCACACGCAATGCAAGCAAACCTGCACCAGCTTCCTGCTGGCCTGCAATGTTTATTTACCTGCAAGCATGTGCATTTTATCATTGACAAACTTAAATACTTGCAGATGGCTATTTCGATTTTGTTTTTTAAAAAAGTATATTTTTATTAAATGAATAAAAATCAAACAACTGCCCATTTTTGTGAATTACTGAATGATACAACTGCAAAATTTATCCCAAAACTTAGTACCTTTGCATCTTTGAGGTTATGATGTTTTGCAGCATCTGCTATTATGTTTTATATTGCTTCAATCCTCTTATTTTCATCTTTCTACATAACAAGCTCCTTACTGGCTAAGAAAAAAATATTCTTGGGGTATCCCAATAGCCAAGAATGGGAATGGAGACATCATTTTTCCTCATTATAAATGCGCTTGGGAAATTTCTAGGCTCCTCATTGCGTGGATTTGATCACGTGCTGCTCACTGTCCAATCAAACTCATTGTTCCCTATCTGCATGTCTCACGTCCACAATGTTGGGAATGTAAACAAGTCATATTCATGCAAAGAATTTTGGACCAAGATGCTAAATTTTCACATCCTATTTTCACAAAAAGACTTTGATTGAACAAATCTAGACACTGATAAAGGTAGGGGTGAAAATTCCTAATGGATGGCAAGGACAATATGCAGATTAGTCACAGCATAGTGATGAAACAAAGATTGGCATAAACATGATGTGTAGTTGATTGCTGTATCAGATGCACCACATGGTTATTGAGGTCCAAGGCATTGACATTCACTGATATTTTCATTGTGTTTTTATTATCAAAACTAATAATATAGGTGAAACAGAATTGCAAAGACATCTGTAATATGCTGAAACGGAAAATAGAAAATTATGAAACGGAAAATCATTGGCCCCACACGTACTTTCATATTGAGTGCTGCAGGCCAAGGCAGCACTGCAGTTAATATGAATATCCTGTACTGTATGACTGTTGTATGTCCAGCGGTCTGGTTTGCACCATATCCATCATACTGTTCTTTCTGTTAAACAGTTTCTCATGAAATCATGTTTTATATGCCTTACTGTGGTAGTAATGAAGAGGCAACATATTATTCATTCCACTGAATGTGTGCATGCATGTGACATAATTCACCTGAGTGCTGAGAAGCGTGATATTTCCCTTGATCACTCAAAGTGTCCTGTTTATCCAATTTTGGCAATATATTTAGTACACAGTACATGTACACTGATGCACTTTCATTTCCAGACTAATAGTGCCTTGACATTAGCTCAGAAAATCAAGTCTTCTCTTGTTGCAGAAACTGCTAATCACATGTACTTTCTGGTCAAATCTCATGTGAGAGATAGCACAAACAATATGGTAGTCCTCCTGTAAGAGACCATCAGTCTCTTAAAACAGTGTTCATTAGGTCCCTATTGCTATCGTCTCTATCTCATTTGACCTTAATTGTGAGACCACCTGCTTTATGTGACCACTTTTGGACCTATTGTTGTAGGCTCTTGCAAAGGAGGAAGACTGAACTGATGTTCATAATATACAGTGGTTACTGTCTTAAGAGGCAACTCAAATAGGAGACTGCCTGCACGGAAAGACCACCATTTCAGAATACTTTGCTGCTCTTAATAGTACTTTTCATGTTATTTGTACCTCCTTTTAGGGACCACCTGTCCTGAGAGACCATAGTTCCTTAATCCCTCTCAGGTGGTCTTTAAAGACACGATTTCATTGTACTCAGAACTCAAGCACTGGATTCATATTCTGAATAAGAAATCAATCATGATTTTTGAGGGGATGATTGTGTAAAATATATATGCCTCAGTAATGTTTCAATTGCAACCAGGTTAAAGCTGCACTTTGTGCAGGTGAGAGCCAGGTGGCAGATAGATCAATGGCTTCCCAGTTGCTCATATCACAGGACCTCCTCTCAAGTGGCTTCTCAATTTGATAAGTGATCAGACTCTTTCTGGATAATGTACACAAGGTCTGAACAGGCAAGTCAAAAACCAGCAAGTAAATTATCTGTAATCTTTCCAGGCTCATAGCCAATGTTTTTCTCTAATCTCCTGTCTAATTCAATCCTTGGCAAAATGCCAAGTCATGAAAGCATTAAAAAAAGAAATGGGGCCAGGGTGAGGTGCACTGCAGCATAACACCCAGGAGCACTCTCAAAGCCATCCAGGCAGCACTCTCCGAGACTCGCCACTGCGTAAATCTTCCCCACTGTCATCTTACAACAGTAAGCAAATCCAGCACCTGTGTTATACTGTCAAAACAAAATGTATTTTCCATAGCTTTCCCCTGCAGGTTGCAGGAAGTTGTCATTCCTAGGCTATTGATTGCTTGTTTAATAAAGTATATACACTTAGGGTTCCATCTGAACTGACGCAACTTCCCCCTCTGATGAAGGCAACTGCTGGGTTGTCATATCCACACTTCAATGCCTCCTTGATGCAAATATACACCACATCCTTGAAGCCACATAAACTTGTATCTATTACTCAGGGCAACATTGATTTTTTCATATGAATATGCTGTCATTGCAGTATTATTTCATACACACAGGTCTTACATTCATAAATATATAAACATACACACACACACACACACACACACACACACACACACACACACACACACACACACATGTATACATATATACATATTTGAAAACAATCCAATGAGTTCAATTTTCCACAACATATAAAACTGATGGTAGTATAACCTTTGTATTACATTTCAGTACAAACTTTTTTACTATCTAAAACTTACAGATCTTCATTTGATTAACTAACCATGCATCATATTAGAAATTAAACCCTTTCCATTTCTCAGAACATACTTCCACTTTCTTATTCCACATAACAATTTGAACTTCAATATCTCATGTTTCTTGTATGTTAAAAAAAATCAATTGAATGTTTAAAATTGTCTTGATCTGTTGATGGCAATCACATGTGTATATTTATTTCATAGCACACAGTATAAAAAGATCATATTGCATAGAAATACACAATCCCCCACCAGAGAATAGATAGCAAAGTTGACTGTACTAGTATGTAGTTGGTTTATGTACAATAACTGCTGAAAAAACAAAACTTATATGATAGGATGGTGTATCTGGGTGACACCTAAGTTGGAATATTATCTGGGTCACCTTGTACTCATTTCAAGGTTACAGGGTCACTTACGTGAAATTGGTCACAGATTGGCTATATTGGTAATGGTGGATCCCAGGCTTGTAGATACCATTAAACACTAATGGGGAAATATGTCTGGAGTGTCTTTTGATGATCACACAGGTCATATCAAGGTCACAGGCATAATACTGGTTTATACTTGGAAAGCAGTGCATTTTGGGACCCTCCCTACTACTAACATGAATAGGAAATGATAAATGTGAAATCACTTGCAACAGTTATATCTGATCTACAGTGAACTTGAAGGTCATATTAATGTCAGAGTGAGCCAACTTTGTTGTGCAACACCGCCCTATCCTATGAAGTGTCTACACACCAAATTGGGCAGCTGTAGTGCTATGGGTGTAAGAAATACTGCCCAGGCAACTTAAAACTTTACGGGACCAAACATCAAGGTCTAAGTCACAGGACCCAATATTGGGTGCAACATGTCCCTATCGTATGAAGTGCTCACAGACCAAATTGGGTAGCTGCAGATGTTACGATAGGCAGTTTGGCCCAGACAAGCAAAAACTTTATGGGGAGTCAAAGGTCAAAGTCAAGGTCATTTTACTATGATACAGAACACACCTCTATCCTATGAAATGTTCACACACCAAATTTAGTAGGTGTAGGTGTGATGGTACAGTGAAAATGGCCAGATAAGTTTTGACAGAAAGAAGACAGGACATGAATTAGGTACAACCCTATAGTCCCCGTGGGGCCTTATGACAATATCACATTCTTTAATAACTCTACATTCATCAAAATTTCCATAATGAAAAAATTGACATGGATGCAAACATATCATCCCAATTTACATGAAAACTACACAATCATGACACAATGATCATGATAATCCTGTGTTCTGCTGACTGGAATCTGCTGCTTCTGCAAGTGCAGATGTTACTGCTCTCTACATGTGTCATGTAAGTGCTTGCCAGTACATGTAGTTGACCAAAAGTTTGCCATTACCAAGATATCAGCCATTATGTCAGTTTGACTTTTGAAGGTCACTCACGGTCAAAATTAACAACACCAAAGAAACAGTAGAGGCACTTTCCTATTGATGTTTAATATTAAACATAGGCTTAGGATCCACCATTACTAAGTCGTCAACAATTGATTTGCTGGGTCAAAAAATTTTTAAAAAGGAATAAAGAAAAAAGCGACAAAATAGAGAATGTGCTGTACATCTCCATGTTGCATTTTTGTTAATTCACAAAGTAGCAATATGTTCAAAAGTGTATCCAATGCCACCTTGGCACCTGCAACACAAACAATTTCCAACTTAGCTTCAAAAACAAGAAGCCTATGGGCCTAGTGCTATGCTGATTTGCAACGTATTACAACAATATGAAGACCAAAAACAAAACAATAGCAGGTTGGGTGAACTAATGTGTTTATTGCTTCAGTCTTTCAAATTTACTGGCCTGGTGACCTATTGTAAATTAAAACTCAATCAGAAATTGCTAGATCTATACGCCCCCCACTGGCTCTGTGCCCTTGGCCTAGGAAATGGATCAAGGTCACCCATCTTCAAACTGGCCTTGGGAGTTGGGTCAAGGTCATACATGTTCGAACTCCTCTGAGACCTTATGCCTGACTAAAAGCATGTGCAATATGAAACACCTATGCACAAAACTTTTCAAGTTATCGTAAGAAAACCAAATTGTTAAAATAGCTCTGTGACCTTGGTTATTTGGTCTAGGTCACCCATCTTAAAACTTAATTAAGACTGGACTATAAGCATGTGCAATAAGATAAAACTTTCAAGTTATGTGATAACCAAATTCACTGAAATGGCTCTGTGACCTTGGGAATTGGGTCAAGGTCACCCATCTCCGAACTTCGAACTTGTCTGAGACCTTATGTTGGACTGTAATCATTTGCAGTTTGACAGGCCTATGTTAAAAACTTTTCAAGTTATCTCGTAAAAACCAAATTCACTAGAATGACTCTGTGACCTTGGCAATTGGGTCAAGGTCATCCATCTCTAAACTCGTCTGTGACTTCATTGAAGACTATAAGCATGTGCAATATGAAAGCTCTAAGCAGAAAAATTTTCATGTTTTTGGGTGAAAACCAAATTCACTAAAATGGCTGTGACGTTGGGAATTGGGTCAAGGTCACCCACCTTCCACCTCATCTAGACGTTCTTCAGGCCAATAAGCATGTGCAATATAAAAGCCCTTAGGAAAAAACATTTTGAGCAGCTGCATGAAAATTAAATTCATTACAATGGCTCTGTGACCTTGGGAATTGGATCAAGGTCACCCATCTTTGAACTTGCTTTAGACCTTATGCAGGACTATAATCAAGTGCAAATATGAAAGCCCCACATCCAAAACTTTTTAAGTTGTTGCATGAAAACCACCTTTGCAATAATTGTTCTGTGACCTTGGGAATTGGGCCAAGGTCATGCATCATCAGACTCGTCCTAGACTTTTTGCAGGACATTAATCAAGTGCAGTACAAAAGCCCTATGTCAAAAACTTTTCAAGTTATCCCGTGAAAACCACATGCACAAAAATGGCTCTGGGACCTTGGGAATTGGGTCAAGATCACCCATCTTTGCACTTGTCTGAGACCTGATACAGGACAATAAACATGGCCAATATGAAAGCCCAATGTCAAATATTTGTGAGTTATTGCATGAAAACCAAATCAATTAAAATGTGTCTGTGACCTTGGGAATTGGGTCAAGTTCACCCATCTTCAAACTTGTCTGAGAGCTGGTGCAGGACAATATGCATGCGCAATATGGAAGCCCCATGTCATTCGAGTTATCGCGTACAAACTGTCGGGATGGACAGATGCATGCACGGACGCACAAAGTATTTGCTATATGCCCCCTCCTATCTATCTAAAATTAAGAATGCTAGACTGCTCACAAGATTTTAACATTTTGACCCATATTCTATATAATACTATATGTAGCAGCACCAATATTAATTTCAATCTACATTTTCATACACTAGATTAACCTGGAAGTTCTATTCACTAACTTAAAAACTATGGACTGGATTGTGTTCACAAGCAAAACTTAAGGGACGGACAGATGGACGGCAGACTGTGGTCATAAAAGCTCTGCTACTTAGGTCAGCAGAGCTAAAATTGGGTTAGATGGTCCAAATAGAACCCCCACAGCCATATTTACATTACCAAATGCACAGCATAAACACTGAAGCAAAAAAAAAAACAAAAAACAAAACACACACACACACACACAAACAAAAACTCATATGTGTGGTTGCATTTATGGAGATACCAAGACTGATCATTAAACAACAAGAGCTTAAGTGTTCACTGCTGGTGCTATATTGATTAGTCAAGTAAACAGGTCACTCAGAATATCATCAATCACATAGCTACACCATTTCTTAGTAATTTCATCACAAAATGACACTCTTTTCATCAGCTGTATTATTGAAACATAAAAATATACCTTATTTATAGTAAAGTAATGGTAGGGGTGGGGGGAGGGCATAATAAAGTAGCATCTGTACTCAAATCACAGCAGTAGGTATCTGCTGCCTAGGGCATATAAACCTGCCAGCCAAATATGACGCCAGAACTAGACACATGCACACACAAGGTTACAGACTGACCAGTGAAGAATTTAGGAACGGAAAAAACTGAAAAGGGATGATCCATCATCATGATTACTGGGAAAGGAAAGTGCAGCAGTAAACTCAGACCTCAACACTGATATTATCTCTAACCTTTCCAGGTAAGCTACCAATGACCCATCCACCTCTGATAGCCAATTGTTACAGATTTATCGTACAGAGGTTTATCAAAGAGCAAAGATGCCCATATATTACCATCCTTTATAGCAACACTTCAGTTTACTGGACACACTAATTGTGGCGAAGATTGGGTCTTTGCCATAAAAACATCTTAGTGTATCTTATACATTAATGGAAAATCTAAAGTGGAATCTGCAAGTCTCTGATCTGTGGAACATAGTAACTGATTTCAATTTCAAACGTTGACTTTCCGAGTCAGAGACACTGCCTGATGTGATGTGTAGCTGTAATGAGTGTAAACTTACCATCATTAGATGTTATTTGGGATTGGCGTGTGACAATTGATAAATATCCTCTGAATGCTGGGTTTTGCAAAAGTCATCCAAAGTTCCTATGGCTGCCTTAACCCCTGCATGACAAAACTTATCTTTGTTTCAGTTTCACAAAACAGTCCTTGGATAAATGGATGTGACCCTGGTTTGCATCACAAGATATTTCCCTGGGCAAAGACTACCAAAATGGGCAGACACTGGGATGATGGATCAGAAGACCAGTTGACAAGTCGTCAAAGTCAAAAACATGCAAGGGAGACAAAAAAAAAAAAAAAGAAAAGAAAAGAAAATGTAGTGCAACATGTTAAACAAATTAAAGTCTAGGGTCCAAAGACATGTTTCTGTCCTGTTTTGGAGCAATTGGCCTAGCAACATCAGAAAAGAAGATGTTGAAAAGTTTTCCAAAAAGAAACCCATCCTGTGAACTAATTATCATGAATGTAATATGCCCAGTGCATGGCACTTTTTATCATTTAAGGTGATCTGGCTTGACAGGCCTGACTGCGGCTGGCACTATGCTGGATATGAGGCTACCCTGTGCATTAGTCATATGATAGCACAGGATGTCATCTAATGTATGTATCATTTGTTGTGTGGTCATGCACTGATTGGGACTAAGGTGCTGCCATCTAGTGATCACCAACCCAGACACAAATACTAGGATGTGCATAGTTATTGTGACTCAAATAGCTGACCTAGTGACCTTATTTTATGACATGACACATACTTTTGTCCTCATACATGTGATTATCATATCAAGGCTCATGTCAATGTGTCCAAGTACAAGAAAGTTCTAGTTCAGATACCGAAGTGAATGGACAGACAGACACACAAACATTACACTGACAAATGAATACCCATTCAGCCTTGAGGAACAGACAGTAAAGATATAACAAACTTGGTAGAGACCCATACAAAGGACATCCCCGCCAAGTCTGCAGAAAGTCCAACCACAGGTTTTCAAGAAATGGAATTGTAAACAGCTGAAAATTAACTATGATTGGATGAAAAATGTGAGGAAACATTTCATCAGACAAGAAAATATACATGTATAGGCATAAACATTTATATCTCATACAATGCTCTGCATTTGTGCTTTCCTTCAATACATTTTTTTTTGATTCATTAAATCATTTCAATATTTTCTCCCCTTACAAATTGAGCTGCCAGCATGAAGACCTGCACACCACTGTCAAGCCTCACACACAGCCTGAGCATAACTATGCGGTGGTATGTGCCCCAAAGACCTCTCCCGACAGACACCCCATTTATGACACTGAAGTCTATTTCCGTAATAAATTTACATGCATTTGAAGACCACCTTGAATATCAGACCACTTTTTACTGGCAGTAGATGTTGCCTTAAATCATACATCATATACCTGCATGCTGACACAGATATATACATCCATAAATACCAAAAGATATATACAGTGGTACCTGCTGCATGCAACCACTGCCGTGAGCAGCCGCATCGCTTTTTTGTGGTCACTGGGCTCAAACATAGGAGTCAATTTCTTAGTAAAATTTACCTGTGGTGACAGGTCACCTGCTGTATGTGGCCACGTTTTCTTGGCAGAACGGGTTGCCACATACAGCAGGTACCACTATATATATATATATATATATATATATATATATATATATATACACACACACACACACACACATATACATATGAACACATACATGAATGTATATATGTATGTGTGTACATATGTACCAGCATGCAGGTATTTGGCATATTATGAAGTATATTGCGCTACTTACTAATATTAACACCAGTTTCCTTTATACCAGCATTGCTGCTATAATTAATCCTAAGTTATGAGCTTCTCATATGTGACCACCATGTACACAATACATTGGGACAGAAATAGCAACTCATCATATTGTGTTACTGAGCCACTTTGGGTTGCTGTCCCATTTTGACCCAGCCATGCTACTCCGTTGCCTGGCCAGTGTTGTCATTATGTTTCTGCTACCTTACTCTTTTAGGAAACACCAAATGGCTCCAAGATATGAGTATTTCTGACATCCCATAAGCCCCAACCAACACTGTCCACGACAGTAATTCCAGCACCACATTGATTCTTTCCCATGAGTGTATTGTCACTTGAAGATATTGTCATTCCATACATACAGGTACCAAAAGTTCAACAACATGGGAAACAAGATTTGAAATCGTAACAGGAGCATCATGGAAGTATTATGCTTACCTGACCTTGCATGTCAAGACTGTTTAAAAACAAGAGGCCCATGGGTCAAATGCTCTGCTGGCACTGTGGCCATATTGCACCTCTTTATTTCAAAGTTGTGAGTCCTTAAGTGGTTTCTGAACATATAAAGCTCATGTGATTTTAGTGTCTTGTTTGTCCACCACATGGCACAACCAATGAGTGAGTCCTTAACTTTAAGTCCTCAGTGACCTTGGGACAGAAGATCAAGGTCACCCAGATTATGTAATACAACAGGCCCATAGGCCTGGTGTTGTGCTGACATTGCCTTTGATGTCCAAGCAATACCCCGTCATGACAAAATCACATCTTTAAACTTTACAGGCATGGTAACCTCACAAAAATAGATCACGGTCACTGATATTATACAAAATTCTAGTTTTGGACACTGTCTATATATCCAAAAATTTGGCAAGTTTAATCCAATTACTTTTCCAAATATAAAATTTTATATCCTGAAACACATTTTGGCTCATAATTTCCATTAAATTATAGGTGGCACCTCTAGTTTATTTAGCAACTTAAACTTTGACCTCCCTCACAATCCCACCAAATTTGGTGAAGATCCACCAAAAATTAAAGAGGCTAGATTGTTCACAAGATTTTCACATTTTGACCCCTATATTACATAATATTGTAAGTGGTGCCACCAATATTGCAAGGGGCCTAGACTTTCATACACCCTATAAGTCCTGAAAGTTATATTGTGCTAACTTGAAAACTGTAGACGGTATCACGCTAACAAGCAAAAGTTTACCGAAGGATGGACAGACAAGCAGTTGCATAATTAAGCTCTGCGACCTTTGGTCAGCAGAGCTAAACAGGGGGCAGGGGGTAATGGGCTTTCTGCTTGTCATATAAATAGATGGAATTAAGTCCATGGGCTGGAAAGTGTTTGTGTGACCATCTGGATAAGGGGACCTTATGAGTATCATAGGGAATCAAGATTTTGACTCCCCTCTACAATGTTAAGTTTTATCAAGATTCAGCAAAAATTAAGGATGCTACTGTGTTCACAAGATTTGCACATTTTGACCCATACATATTCTACAGGTGACACAATCAATATGCAACTTGGGATTTTTACACACTTGAGAAGTCCTGAAAGTTATATGGGTCTCACTTGAAAAACTGTGGACTGTATTGTGTCCACAAACAAAAAGTTTATGGAGGAATGGTTGTCTTTATAATATTAGTTACTCACAGGTCGACCAGATAATCCACGAAAAATCTCCCACAGAGGGAACTGGTATTATCTGAGGCATTAGACGCCATGGGTAATACCAGTTTCCTGCCAATCAAATGGCTAGAAATTTTAACGCAAATGGGATTAATCTTTATTGTATTTGTGTCTTTTTGCCCAGAACCACTTCCTAGTAGTCAATATCCTATTCCGCAGTTCAACTCTTTACTCTCCATAAGCTAACCTGTCCCTGTCTAACCTGTATATATATGGAATTACTATTGTCTATATTGTACACGTTCCTCTGTAAAATTTGGACATAGGCTGTATCAGCCCAAATAAATTAAAGGGTCTTCAGCGGGTAACTACTCAACATGTTTCGGAGCCTTTTACCCGTTTATCTATACAGGGTGCCTATATTAGTACATTAGTAGAATCATTAACATGGAAGTACATGTACAACTATTAGAAGGAAGGACAGACAGACATGTGAGTGATCATATAAACAGTGCAGCAAAAAAGCCTGTAAAACACTTAGCATAAGAAAAGAGTGCACATAAGTGTGACCCTTTTTAGAGTTGCCCCTTTATACTGTCACAAGATTTGAGTTCTCCAGTTATTCCTAACACTTTTCTTTTCATTTTCACTCAATGGAATGGTAGCCAACAAGGAACTTTGATATTGCACTCAGGTTTTTTTGTTTTTGCTTTTAATTTGAAACCTGGCACATAAAGTCTCTGAGATTTTATGCTTTTTTTTCTTTGTTGCTGTTGTTGCCCCCCCCCCCCCCAAACAAAAATATATTCTCAAGTAAAGTGTATTCACATTATAACACTTTAGTACATTCACCAAGTGCATCAAATAATCAGTTGGTTATGGTTCCATCATCAAGCTCCAAAATCAGGACCAAACCCTAGTGCTATTGGTTGGCCTCTGACCTTGAGAACTGAGTCTAAGTTACCCAATATACAACCCTGAAGTTGCTTCTTGATTCTGAACTGCAAAGGGGGGGGGGGATCCTGTGACCATGAAAACTGAGTAATAAAGTCACCAACACATGTAATGAACCCTGTTACCCTTGAAATTAAGTCAATACCAGCCATATATGTAATCCCAACATGGATCTCAGAGGAGTCATTAATCTTGCCAAACTTAGGAATTGCCTTGAGATATTAAAGCATGATCATCCAGAAACTCTATTTGATGAATGTACTGGCAATGGAAAAGGTATTTCCTATATTACATGTACGTCCTTCCACTTTGATGGGAAGATGGCATTATTGTGGAAGCAAGTTGAAAGTAAATACAACACCCAATTTTGCACCAGTTCATGCTGTCTTAGTGCCAGTTCCTCAATGATAGCGCATGTACATGTATTTGCATCAGGAGTACAATGTGTGTGCTACTACTAACCAAACATCATCAGCCCGAGCAGTGAATTTTGTTACACTTACAGCCTGGTTGCTGAACTAAATAATAAGCCTTTTCACAGGAATCTGCCCCTTACTTTTTTTTTTTTTTTTTTTGATATTACAATAAGCATGGGAATGCTTTACTTTTCATTGACGGTACACATGCCAATCCTTGTTAATGTTCTGTTTGTTTGTTTTTTTTTAATTCAGTCACACCTTACAAACTTTATTTCATCTGGCCATGTGACAGATATGTTTTATGTTTGGTGAAAAATACCAATGTTAAGATGTAACCTCCCATTCGAGTTATTTCTTTGTGCCAAAGATTGAGTGTCTGTATATTCCAATCCAAAAGTCCTTGTCAGGCATGCCACAACTGAACATCATGCCACCAGGTTATTTCAGCATAAACATACACACGCCATTGCCTAATGTCTTGTATTGACTTATGTTGGCTCAATGCCAAATCTGCACAGAAAAATCGTGACAAAATGTGACAAATACAGACAGGGCAAGTAAATTTTCCCAATACATTTTCCATATTAACCTTGTTGCTAGATAGTGAATCCAGCCAAAGCCTGAACAGGATATGACTCTGCAACCAGAACCTAGTACTCTTTCCCTTATATCTTGTATAACATTACCAGATATTGTACCTCTGCATACAGGAATCACAATAAGTGTTACAATAAATAAATGCATGTATAAAATTATAGATACTTTGTAAAGGCCTCTCTTGATGTGGTCTCATAGATAATTAACATTTTTTATGGAGATCTGATCCCAGTACAGAAAGGATCATTTCAAGTATCATGTATATCTGAAAGGTTCTAATTCATTTTTCCCTCCAGTTATGCCTATACTGGTTCCAAGAAACATTTCAAGATGGGCGTGAACAAAGGTGGCATGGTGCATGTGCCTTAATATGGAAAACATACACTTGCAAACATTTTGCATACATTCCCTATGTACAGCTGTGGTAAGGATCAACGAGGGGATCTACCTGTGATTTATTACAGGTCAGCAGTTAGCCTAATGACTGCTACCCCTGCATGGTACCCTACCCTACAGTCCATGTAAAGAAGCTATAAACTGTTTAAATGCAAAGCTGAGAGAGTATGACTTGACACTTAACTAGGAATATATACCATTAAGTTGGTTCATCTAATGTTGCTGACCATTCACCCTTTACATCGCTAATGGCATGGACCAAGGGTAAGGGCACACTGAGAAATACATATAAAGTGTAAATGTTGGGCAAAAGCGGGATAGAGACATTCATAATTTTTATCATTTTACACTTGGTGACACATGATGTTTTACTGAAGAAGAAGGAACTGTGTTTCAGTTCCTGCAATGATATTTAATTTCAAGCCAGAGGGACAGGTACACAACACCTTGATGCAAAGGGTGAACAAGGCCAGAGGACTTCTGCTTGATCGGACATGCTGTAAATTCACTTTATTTATATTTTTGCTAATGGCATAAAACCTTGGATATAAAAGCACATGAAACTATAACTTCAGTTACATGTCTGATATGCACAAACTGTGGAAAATTATATACATAAAAATAAGTACAGTTACAGTGCTTAGAATTTTTGTGTATGGACAGACATTTCTTCAGTAAATGGTAGCATGAAAGTTTATGTCTATCCAGTTACAATGGACAGACTGATTAAACAAGAGGATCATGATAATCCTGTGCTCTGTTGACTGGAATCTACTGCTTCTTCAAGCCTGGATTTTACCTCTATATACATGTACTGCATTAGTGTTTGCCAGTCATTAACAAAAAGTTTGCTGTTAGCAAGCAAATATGTGAGTTTGACCATTTAAGATCACTCAAGGTCAAATTTAGTAACACCAAAGGAAACCCCATAGGTACGTTCCTTTTAATGCTTAACAGTAATCAAGGGCCTGAGCTTCACCATCACTAAGATTTAACCAGTATGTCAGATTTACTGTGCCCCCCCCCCCCCCAATTACTTAACACTGTTTATGCAACCCTCAGAGGATACTTGATACTTGCATCATCATCTCCTTCACAGATTTGATGAAGGTCCACCTGGGGAAATGTCTATGTGCAACAGCAAATTATTCCATTAAGCAGTTTTCAAAATATTGCAGTACATGTAGCACTGTGTTGCTACTAAAATTCACAAAAACAAAAACAAAAAAAAAAGGAAAAGAAACTAGACATACCTTCAGCGCAAGCATTGACTGAAAGGTCCGCTATTTGCTCAAAATAATCTAATCAGTTCATCTTGGCATGCTAGATAAGCATACTGTCAAATTTAAGCAAAGTACACTGGAGCACTCTGGAGATCTTTCCGTAATAAGCCCTAACAAGCATGTAATTAGGCTACCATTGGCTCAAATTAGGTCATGGTGACACCAAAATCTAATCAGTTCATCTTGTTAACTAAGGTAAGCATATTGCCACATTTGAGCAAAATACATGAAGGCATTCTGTAGATATAGTGGTAACGAGAATGTGCACATCCAGACAGACATCCGAATGGATGGATGGACAAAGCAAAAACAGAAAGGGTCCCCTCTATGCGGCGGACCTTAAAAAAAAATTTGCAGCACCACCTGGCCGAAATGTGGACTACATGACCCAAGTGACCCTGTTTGGAATATCACAGTAATTGGCCAGCAGTTTTCAGAAGAAAAATTTTTGATGTTTTTCACCAAATTTTATCAAAAATAGTGAAATTATATTATTATCATTTCTTTTGCAAACTTGGTAAAAGACCACCTGGGGAACATCATGTGCAAAAGCAAAACACTCCATGCCATTGTTTTTCAGAAGTGGAAAAGGTAAAAAGTCTGACAGATTGACTGACCGACTGACAGACAGACAGACAACAGACGCAAACAGATTTCATTAACTCTGCGGACTGACAAGTCAGCAGTGCTAAAAGCTATGCAGACTGTAAATTGTGCCAACTGGTTATGACAAGTCAGAAAATATTCTTTGTACACCTTTAATGTAGAATCGCTCTCGAGATACAAAATTGTCTTCTGCTTCTCATATTTCCATGACGTAAGTTCAAAAGTCTGCGGTCAATATAAAATGAGGTAACCATGGTAACTGGTGAGAAGGATCACAATGAATGGCTGCATTTTATTGGATGATCGCCGATTTGGCTTTGGGAAGGAGAACAGACTTACTGAGAGTCTATGAGAAGAGTCACCAATTCAATGCATTTTGATGAAATGTAACTAATAAAAAACATGAAAGAAACAGGATGCTTACAATGTTTTGTTAAATCCCAACCCAGTTACCTTGAACACCAAATTGTCATTCAGTGCAGGTACCTTGCAAATAAATGGTACAGTGCAGTCTGATTTGGAAGTTTCCTCAACCCAGGTGACCCTTTCATGAAATGACAGGTTTTATTTGTGCCTCCATAATGCGAGCATGAATCAGTTTTAACATGGTTGATGATCAACCTCATACCAGCCAACTCTCAAGTTTCCAAAATAGTAGTACTTTTTGTAAAAAATAGTAATAAGTGATATTTTTATATTCATTATTAAAGCAAACTTGTTTTTTAAATATAGTACTTCATCAATATTTACTCAGTTTTAATAAAATTTTAACTCAGAAATAATAATTATTACTCTTGAATAGTAAGACTTGGTAGATATGCAACCTGGGAAATTTATGCTTTTCATATATTTGTTAGTAATACTTATCTATCCACCAGATTCGGTATATGATATCTCAGATTGTATCCAGTCCAAAACTTTATCCCATCACAAACTATTTCTCCATATATGTTCCAATGGACTGGAGGGCAGCAGGCCAACCTCTGTCAGTTGACCTCCTTGCTCTGTACTTGACCTCCAGTATTAACCAATCAGATCAGTTTTTCACAACAAACTAAACCCAGAATAATCTTATGTGGGGTTGGTTGGGTGTGCATTGGTTCAGAGGATAGGTAAGTGTTACTGACATATATGGAAATTATGATAAATTTCCCAGATTTGTGTCATTATATGTTACCTATCCACTATATTTTGTAGATTTACCAACAGAGTGGAGGAAGGACATCATTCAGATTCCCGAACAGAGGAATAGCAGGTATTCATAAAACTGCAGACTCGCTCTAGTCCCCTCAGTTTCCAGGCAAGGACATCCATCCAGGAATAGCACCTTATCTACTGAACTAATGAAGTTTTCTAAATATGTTTAATATCTTGTATCTTTTATAACTTAGTGAATTACTTTTCTTTCACTTTTTGTTTTCCCCAGATGTTACTTGTATCATAAAAACTAATTTGGCTCTGATTAGTACATGAATCTACCCTCCTTCCTGTCATGTTCTTTGCTGCAGGGCAGGGGGCAGCACAGGATCCCAGTTGATACGATTACCTGCTACCGTTTCTAAAAATGCTCCCCCCGAAAGAACAGATCCCCAAAAGAGACAATTACACAAACTATTGTCTGAATAAAGCAGCCCCTGAGGTCATGGAAGCCAGAGGATCCTGAGCTAGATCATGGCTTACACATTGAGGGTGTTGGTATGCTTTAAGTGCCAGTTGTCCCTCGACTTCAGACCCTCTCAAATAAAAGTAGAAGAAAGTATTGTGTGACCTGCACCGGCATCCCAACATTATGTTGCTAAATGCGACCTACTTAAAAACACCCCATGAGGAGGCAATGTCCCTGACCTCCTGAGCTCTGCTCTGGTGCAACTGTCGGAGCTCTGGGATTTTGTCTGCTGCCATGTAGACCAAGTTGATTGCCTTGGTAATCCAGTGAGAGATAGTGTTGAAACAGATTCCTGGAGAAACCGGCCAAGTCAAAGTTTCTTTCTTCAAAGGCTGAAATAACTGACATCTATCTTTTCTGATGGGATCTGTTCTTTTCAAATAGAACTTCAGCACTCCAACTGCCACTCTACATTCTAAGCAGACAAGACCTTGATAGAAAATCCCACAAAGGCATGGTAATGAGCCAATCAGCAGCATGTGTCTTATTCATGAACAAAGGGTTAGGCTTCAAAATACTTCTGTGCAGTCCTCTGACCAGTAGCCTAACCAAGAGTGGTCAAGGGCATGATTCTCATCCACCTTCCCTCCACCCTCACCTCATCCCACCCAACATGACCAAAAAGACTGTCTTATGTTCACTGGCTTTGCTGCCCTATCCTCCACTATGCAGGAACTTCTTTACTAGTCTGTAAAAGGGCCTATGACTGCCTCCTCCTCCTCCTCTTCAGGACTTTTCCCGGAGGCGTCGCTGGAGGAAAGACTGTTGTAGTTGAAAGTGGGATTCTTGAGGATTCTGTTGAATGACTGACCATAGGACCTCCTGATTGAACAGTAGGGACTAGCCAATGGGTGATGTGTAGAGTCACAAGCCCAGGTGTTGGTTTACCACCGACATGCTGAGGTACGCTAGGGCCTGTATTTTTCCGTTTTTAACGGAAACGGAATGGAATAATGAATTTCTGTCACCTCTGAAACGGAATTTGCTGTTTTGCCTTAATGTGTTTTACATACAAAGAGGGCTACTCAAATGGAATTTCTAGTTTTTTGAAACGGAAAAATACAGGCCCTAGTACGCCTGTCCAAGTATTAACAATGAGTTGACCTCCAGGTACACTATGTTCTCCAGGCTGTGGTGTAGTGATAGAGCTCTGCACTGCTCTATCTGGCTCAGGATGTTGAGAACCTTGAGCACATCGGGGTCCACATATGAGCAGTTGGCAAGTCAACTCAGTAGCTTGCTTTGCATCAGGGCATCGATCTGTGTCTGATCCGGAAAGCACCAGCAGTATGGTCCTGAAGTCTGTAATGATCCTTGTGAGGATCCTTTGTGTTGGGTAAATGCCAAGTGTAGCCTTCTTTCCGGGGCACAGGGTGCCAAATTCCTCCTACACCAGGTGAGATTTGACATCTCAAGTGCAGGCCAGCACCTTATATATCTTGGGCAGGTTACTTGGTTTGGGGAGCAGTTCTGACAGGTGGAAATCATGTGACCAGCTGGCTGTTGAGGACTTCAACTGCCCTGACATTCTCCTGGTCTGCTCCCTGATGTACATGGAGAAGTTGATGCTGTTCCTCTGTCATCTGTCACACTGGCTTGGAGCCAAGGGCTGCAGCTTTATTGATGATCCCAGGCTCTCACTGTGGAAGTGATCCATGATGGGATCTGTATTGTGGCTGGTGACTGCATCAGCAGGAAGCACTTCCATGTCCTCCACATCAAGAGTCCTCACATTTCCTCTTCCTCATGCGATGGCAAGGGATGACATCCCTTAACATCTCCCTAACTGTCTTACCTGCTGACATGCTCAGACTGACTGGTGGGTGCAGGCAAAGTTGTTGCAGGAAGTGTTCAGACTTTGTGTTCAGGAACCAGGTCTTACATAGACAGGACTCTACCGATTCCTCTTGATCTGATGGCATAGAGCTGAGGAACATGGTCTGTCACGTCAGCTAATGTTTGTCTCCAGTGACATCTGTTGGTCTGGTAGTGAAAGAACAATGTGTCTGTTCATAATGTCTGGTTCCTGCAGATCAGGAGCCAAAATGACCTGGGATGGGTGGTTTAAGGCCTGGGCTTCTGATCCCCTGGAGATGGGTCCTGGAGGTAGTTAAGTCAATGCCAGTGTCTGCAGGCTGTTAGGCAGAAGCACAGGGCTCGTTCCATAGGAACTTTTTCTCTGGTACACTTGACAAGTCTTCTACTCAATCGCTGAAGGGATCTGCAGAGTTGGTGAGGGTGTACTATGATGCTCCCTTCTCAGCAACAGTGGCAGGTGAGGGCGTGAAACATCCTGCTGAGGTGTGGTGTCCTTGGTCAGCAAGGGAAACCAGATCAAAGATTGAACCATCTTGCCCAACTGTCAGTGCTGCAGATTGTCTGCAGGTAACTATGACCAGCGAAGTGAAGGAGCTAGAGAATGGTGGCACAGCACTGACACCATACACCAGAAGGCATGCAGTAGGTAAGGGAAGAGATGGGGCCCTTGCTGCACAAACTGGGTGAGGCAGGGACTGGTCCAGAGAAGATCTTCTTGGTCTATGGGGTATGCATTAGGCAGCTGGAGGCCTTGTCAAACCTGAAAAGACAAATTCACTGGCCAAGGTGATAAGTAGGACCAGGAACATGACCTACTTCTTCCTCTTCATATGTTTGCAGCAGTGTCACTGCTCACTCCTCTGTAACCTCTTCCTGGTCCATTCCTCCTCAGAAGAAGTCACAGAGGACGGCCGCTGATAGCCAAGCCGTGGTCTGCTGTGATGAGAGACTGGGAGGCAGTAGAGACTGGGCTTCCCCTGGGGCCTGCAACTGATCCTGCATAGCCTTGAACTGGGAGAACAATGGAGGTATCTGCCAGTTGTTAATTCCCATAATGAACTCCAAGCAGTGTTATCCATACTGGGGCCCACAGACACTGTAGGTAGAGGTCTGACAGGCACCAGAGAAGTGACTGTACATGTATGAGGCAAGGATCTGTCCCCCTGTGCAGCTGTTGTGGTAAAAGGCCCCAACAATTATGAACTTCACAGACCACAGTTGGCCTGCTGGCACTGGAGTTGGAGACTGGGTGCAATGATGAAAAGCAGGCTGCTGCATCCTAAGTCATGGCCTGCTCTTCTGCTCTGATTTTTGGTCTGCCTTGGACACTTTCTGCTAGTATTCTGGGGACAGTCCTTGCAGAAACTGCAGGGATTCTCCCAGGAGCATCTGATCCAATATGCTACCAGCAGTGACGACAGTGTTGATGAGGGTCTCAATTGGCCATGGCATGTCCTTTGGTATTTCGTTTGACAAAACCATCACTGGATGCCATTTTTTAGACAATGATGAGGTTTCAAGTACCTCAGCAAATTGGCTCACGCACAGAATGAACACTTGACAGAACTGCAAATTTTTTTCAAGTCTGTACATGCAGTAGCCCATAACCTTCAACTTGACATAGATTAGACAAGATAACAAACAGGAGAATTGAAACTGCATAAACACTCCATGGAGCACAAAATCACCTCACTGCAGAAGCAACCAAAGAGAGAAAACTGATGTGATTTTTCAATACTGGAGGCCAACTAATAGATGCTGAGGTCAACTGCAAGAGGGCACCATGGGCTTCCAGTTCAGAGGAATTTATACTGAGAAGTGTTTCCTAATAGGATGAAATTTTGAAGTGGATATGGCCTCAGAGAAATCATACCAAATGTAGTGGACAGGTGATCTATTATGACACAAATATCAGTATTTTGCCATTCAACTACAGCAATAAACATCAGTATTTTACCTTACAAGCATAAGCATCAGTATTACATCATACACAAGTACAACCAGAATATTTTACAAGTACAAATATCAGCATTACACCATGTACACCACAGAAGTAAAAATATAAGTATGGGGCCATACTATTACAAATATCGGTGGTGCACCACATAAGCATAAACATCTGTATTACACAACACATCCACAATCAGTCTTACACCATACAAGTACACAACAGAATTACATCATTCACTTACAAACACAAATATCAGTATTACACCACATAAGTACAAAGATCAACAGTGCACCATACTAGCACAAACATCATTGGTATTATTTCCACACCAGTATGCCCCAACACTTGTTCAGTAATTACCAGTTTGTTTGGCAGTTCACACAACACTGGGTGTCTAGGGCAAAACCATTTTCCTATCTTATTTCAGGGATCTAGTTCACACCATGCATGGCATGTAAACATATATGTGGAAACAGGACATGAACCAACTATATTTATCAAGACCAATCACTTTCCATCTAAACTAGTTGGTTCCTTTTCAAAGATTACATTTGTAGCCAGTTTTCAGTTTATTCAATGTTGAGTATTTTTTAAGCATTATTCATGTGTGTGTGTGTGTGTGTGTGTGTGTGTGTGTGTGTCTATATATATATATATATATATATATATATATATATATATATAGTGTATCCTCATTATAACAAGACTCAGATATCCGACATATTCAATATAATGACAAATTTTCATGGGTAACAGTTTATTTTCTTTGCTTTTTGATTCACTTATCTGACATATCCAGTTATCTGACACATTTCTTGGGGAAAAGATGGTGTCATTATAACAAGTTTTCACTGTATATAATATACATATGTCTGTCTGTCTGTATGTATGTATGTATGTATGTATGTATGTATGCATGCATGCATGCATGCATGCATATATATATATATATATATATATATATATATATATATATATATATATATATATATATATATATATATATATATATATATATATGTAAATAGGGACACACTTAGTACCTATAAATCCAGAGTGTCCTTAATAACCAAATATATTGTACCCCCATTTTTAACCCTATTTCACCCTTACCAAGTCAAAGCTCACACAAGACTGACAAGATTTTTTGGCCAGTCCAGAAACAACACATAATCATCACAAGAATCCTCCATTTATCTATCAAAGACCCAAAATTTTAACAGACATTGCGGTTCATTCAGATATTAATCCTCCTAGATCACCTTCAGGTGCAGTCCCAGTCTTCTCAATGACACAACTGATCACTTTACAAAGTTAATAAGTAAAATTAGGCAGGCAATATCTTGCCACTTACCATGCAATTTTGTTAATTTATTGTAAAAAATGTTGCACTCAAATACATAGGCCAAAGCTGTCCAACTATCCATATGAGGCTCCAGAATAAAAGGTCATATGTAAATATTTAAAAGGATCTCGATTTGTCTCGAAGCACTTCAATTTAATGGATTATAACAACAAACTCAGGTCAGATAGGCATAACTTTAAGTCATGTAAAGCAGTGCAACTAGCGACCGAAAGTTCTTGGATTCAGTAACTACGTACAGATATCCCTTTAGGCCTAAATGACCACTCTTAATCAACATGGCAGCCTTCCATAGGACAACATTATTTGTTTCAAAAGCTACTCCACAGCAACTAATTCTTGACAACACCTGAGAACCCTTGAAAGTGAAACCAGGCAGTTATTGTGCACTCTTTTCCCAGCTTTTTGGGGGACAACATGTGCCACTCAACAACCAGCAGGAGGAACCCCTTGTGGACCCAGCTCCTATGATCAAAGAAACCTGGCATTTAAAGCATAAATTACGACACCAGAGGCCACCCTTAGAATAAACTTCAAAACCAAGTCTATTCTCAGAGATATAGAGGCCACGTCCATCACTGAAAAGAGATCAGCTTACATGGTGGCACCACAGAAAGCCAGCTATGAAGTCCCTATTTGCCAACATCTGCTCCAGGCAATTTTCGGCTTTCAGAATAAGGTAAAAACTGACATCAAGACTCTCACGATCAGAAAGAAAAACAAAAGTCTCCACAAATCAGTCCTGAGCCAGCCAACAAAATTATTCCTCCTCATTTATTTGCGAGGGGTCGCTACACAGTGTCAACCTCAGTGACTCATGCAATGGTGATGAACCATGGCAGTCCCTCCAGTGCTGTTGTGCACAAAGTCTCACCCCACAGATCATATAACTTACTTGTACTCAATCTTTCCTCCACTTTGGATGAGTAAGCCACACTTGACATTTTAAATGGGGACTTATTTTCTTCCTCAGAATATTTAGGACAACAATTGCATGTTTAATTTCTTCATGAAAAGAGCTTTCTTTCAAGTACCAACATGCCTATAGCCTTAAGTCAGTGGTTCTGGCACTGCCTGGCAAGTCATGCTGCAGCTGCCGCAAGGGTAGCTGTAGCATGACTTGCCAGGCAGTGCCAGAACCACTGACCAAGGCCTGTGACCATAGTATAGAATGAGTTAAGTGTTCAGATTGAATCCGAATCTGCCCAATCTTGGACTTCGGGTTTGGTAATTTACAAGTTGAGATGTTAGGATTTGGTATGATATGTATCTTGAATTGGCCCTGGAATTTTACCATTGAATGCCTGTTAAAAACACGGGTTCCACTACTGAAGAATACAAATTGCTAGTTTATTTTCCCATGGTTCTGTAAATATGCTCCACTAAGCACAGCTCATTAATTATCCAGCAGGTAATCGAATCGATCAACTTGACTGAAGCAAACAACATGCTGATTGGCCAGACCAGCCTGTACTCACATTATTTTATTGAAACAAAGATCATTCAACTTTATTGAGTACTTTGACTGACATTCATTCCCTAATCCCTGACATGGCATGTGTACATGGTTCTGGACACAGCCAGCTATGGATTACATGGCGAACAATTAACCCTTACAGTGCAAAATTTTAGACTGAGTCAACAGCTTTTCTCGGCATCCATTGTGTGCAATGCGCACCCAGAAAAGCTGTTGACCTTGGGTATTCTCTCTGGAACTATAGGCATACTGGCACCTGAATGAAAGGTCTTTTTACTAGGACTACGAATCTGGGATCCCAATGACAGACTAGTTTGACTTAAGTAGATCAACTTAAGAAGTGATTGAAGTTTAGCAACCCTGTTTGGTGGTGTTTAAATGTATTGATGGTAGGAGTTCCCAATATGTGCTGACTTGGAAGACTCACAATGTATAGTATAGTGTGGTGTTTGTCTTTGAAGCTTAGTTATGGCATTAAGTTTGTGCAAGATGGTGCCAAAATGTAATAGCACTTCAGCCACTGAGTGTATGATGCATCCTATATTTTTTATTCCCATAATAATAATAATAATCTCAAATATTACAAGAAAACAAAAGAAGAGTCAGCTTGGAATAATTTGAATCATCTTCCTACAATGCATCCATGCAACCAAGCTGTTGATGCAAGAAACCAAACTTTCTTTTGCCATGTCATTCTACATAAATCATCCTAGAATGTTTTTTTATTCCTTTCATTCTCTGCATTGGGTCAGAACAGCATCCCCCTCCAAGCTAGAAATGTCAAAACTGTCTGTTGGTGTCAAATAAAGGTTTCCATGGGGAGATTTCTAGCTCTGCAGCCCACATGCATGGTATATGCCTCCCGTCTGTAGTATTTTTTCCAGGCACTAATTTAAGTGAGACAGCATACACACCCAAGTTTCTGACTTAAATCTTGTAAATGACACCATAACACTGCTCTGTCATCCAAAAGAAACACATCCAAAGACAAACAAACAAAATAGGCCCAAGCTTGTCTTTTACATGTGCTTTTCACCATCATATTTTAGTCTGACTGATCGTTTTTATCAACATTATTTGCACTTTCATTTCCAGTGCCTGCAGTGTCTCTTTACCTTGCAATGATTGATAATCTCAGCACTTACACGATCTCTCCTTTAATCTTTCTCACCGGCTTTCCTTCTAATATGTGCTGACATAGTCTGCCCCCCTCTCTCCCACCCACACACACACATACACAGATATAGACACACATGCATGCACACAAACATAATCAAAGACATACTTGTAGAAATACCTAAGCCAGCGCTTCAGAAAGTATCACTTGAAAGAAGTAATTCTTTGAATTTGATGCAGTCAAAGTATGGATTATGGAGCTATGACTTTTGTTGTGCCAATCTTAAGTTGCTTTTTTACACAGAATATACACTGACTGGCAAGATTAACACCCACTTCTGTTATCAGAGAACTGTCCCAACTTTAGGACTGCAAGCAGCAATGTAGCCTCTCACGGTCACAATATGTGACATTGATTAATATTTGTGCACCTAGTTGGGATCACATTTTGTTGTTCAGGTATTTAGAATAGTAAAAGAGAACAATTGTAGCATTAAACACTCGAGACCACATATAATCAATAAAATAATTTTACACATTGAAAATATAGAAGCCAGTTGAAATATTGATAATTGGTCTGTGAGGACAATGTCATATATAAACAGCAGCAGTAACAGTGTCCCATCCTCCATGTAGTTCTCAACCGCCACCCCCCACCCCCAAAATCACAATCCAATCTCTGTACTCTCCATAGCCAATCAAGTCACTGTCAATATCTGTACCTATAAATTATTTACCATGTTATCATGTTTGATTCAAAATTTAGAAAGTTTTAGGCTTCAACAGCCAAATACATTTACAAATGGGCAATGCTTGCTGCATTATGGGATTGGCTGACACCAGTGTTCAGGCAAAAATGTAAGAGCATAAGTTTCATTTGATCTTAACTTCTATTTCATTTGTATTATGCTTACATCATAATATTCCTATTCTCAGTGGACTTTGTAACAGCAAAGATTCTTTTCGGTTTACTTCTCCTTCAAGTGGGCCCAACCTTGTGCCTCCTTGATACAAAGGCTTCTGTAATTCACATTCCTGTAACTTTTGTTTTGGTCCAATTTAGCTGCTGAAATGTTATTAGTTTTAAAACTTGTACACCATGATGGCCTTCTTCTCTGGCCTTGGTTTCCTTCCCATTTCAGTTACAATTTCCATCCATACCAGTGCTCTCCACCCAAACAAGTGCCAACTTTCCTTTTTAACCCCTTCCATACCACATCTTTACATGTATGTGAAGATCTTGTTCACTAGTTTTTGTGTTGCCTGGCAACTCGCATTGCAGCTGATGATTCATATAATGATGGAAGAACCAAGAACTTTAGACTAAGCAGATTGGTAGAGTGGTTGAAATCTTGTCATATGAAGAATCTGAATACGTGATACCATAAATCTTGCAAAATCTAAAGCGAAATCAGGGTTCTGTATTGAATAAGTTAATAAAGTTACCAAGAAGCTGTTTCATTTCATCATCATGTGGCTACTTCCTATTACAACACAGTCTTATCTCACATGCATGATCTGTCACAACATATTGGTATAACACTGGCCAATCTGAGGATACCTGACAACTTCCAACCAGGCAATCCATTTTCATCTTCAGTTTACAAGACATGCTATTTTTGATTCCTTGTAAGTCCTATCCCTGGAGAGTATACCACTTCCACCCAAAATAATGTTCTTGAAGATATGATGCTCAATTTTTTATCATTCTTATAACTCTAAGAAGCAGTCTGCCACACTCACTCAGCTGTTCTACCATCACTACTCCACAGTGGCGTTTTTTTTTTTTTTTTTTTAAATTAGATCTAAGCAAAACAAGACATGCTTGTAAAACATATATAGTGTATGCTCCCCTCCATCCTTTTTAATATGTTGATGGCCAGTGGATGCTCTGCTATGCTGAATAACCGTTTGAACATGGGTTGCTTGGAATCTATGTCATCATGACCTTGACCTTTACCCAATTCCACAATCAATATGGGTCATCTACTAGCCATGATGAAATACCCTCTTAATTTTGAGGAATGTAGGCACAACCATTGTCAAGTTATTAATCACACCCCATTTTAACTATCAAGGTAACCAGGAAAATGATCTTTGACCTGTTGACCAAACAAAATCAATAAGGATTACCTGCTGACCCTGATCATTACCCCTGCCAAATTTAAGGCTGATACATCTAACCATTCTCATATTATTGATCAGACTGGACTTGGTCTGTCTACTGACTGACCAACATGTGCAAAGCTACGTCCTCCACTTCTTCAAAGGGCGACATAATCAACCCTTCCTCTGACCAAGTGGCAGGAATTTCAACCTGGAATTTGACCCAGGATCCCCAGTGGCCAATTCAGCTAAAAGCAACAAAAAGCCCCCAGCCATGCAGAATTTACATTGCTGAAGGCACTTACCTCTCTTTTCTTTATGTGAAACATTTTGTGATTCTTTTAGGTACATTGTGTAGATAATGTGCCTAATTCATTTTCAAACTTCTGTCCACCAACACAACTCTTTAAACAAAATGTTAAATCAGCAGAAATGGTAAAATTAAACATCCAAAGTAGTGTAGTCTGCTACTCAATACCAAAGATATCTTTTCATTCACAATTACTTTCTCATCAATCTGGATAGGTGGCAAAGTTTAACCCTTTCCTCCTTAAACCTCCCATACCTCACTGTGGGTAAGTACTCTGCTTCAGTGTTTGTGACCAACTTCAACAGCCCAAAAAACTTGAACAGGAATTATAGATGAGTCCTGTCACAATAATCCACAACAAAGAAAGCTGTGCCAGGGCATACCAATGTGCATATCTGCTCACCCATGATACCTGAAATCCCAATCATGGCAAGTTTGAATTTCAAAACACTCGCCCTATGAGCAACAATACTTTTTCCTGTTACAAGTTGTATTGAATTGATGAATAAGTTTGAACAGTAGATGAGCAAAATATCAGAACAACCAGTCCAAAAGACCTGTGCAGAAAATTTGAAAAAAAGGAACTGGTGAAACCTGTGTGGGCTTTGTCTTACTCCACAAAGGAAATGGTCAAAGAAAAGAAAATCTGACAGTGTTTTGCCATAAAAAAACCCCACAGAGAATATAACAGATCTGTTGTAACCACCCAGGTACCCACAACAAAATAGTCTTTCAAGACAGATAGTCTCACATGACTGGTGAAATTAAATATGGAGGTACATGATTTTCTTTTTGGACTGTCATTTGTTGTCTTTCTAGAGAAGGATTACATATACATGCTGTATGTAGTCATAAACTATTCATTTACTACAACTGGGCTTTTGGGCAAAAATGCACATAAAAACTGGTCTTAAAAATATTATTGTGCCAATAACTTTCTGTTTTGAGACCACTCAAATTTTCTTCAAAGAAAAATTTCCACTTACAGAACTTTATATCTATGAATCATCACCTGTCACTATACATTAACTATTGTTGATATATGAATGCATGTGATCATCAAAACACGTTTCACAGAAGAAATTCTTACTTTCAATTGAATAAATATATACTATATTCAATTTTGACAACAAATACATCATTTTCGAAATGTAATGTTCTTTCCTCTGTTGACTAAGGCTGAAGGAGTTTCATGTAGTGTGGTCGAACCACTCAGATCCACACGTCAACATTAAGGGGTAACACTGACAGGCTAATTGTACAGGTATACTCTCTGGGCCTCAGGGATGGAAATGGAAAAGATGGTTTTTGTTACCATGACAGCAGGTGACACAACAATCTCCACAGCAGAGAGCACATTTTCTGCCTTAAAAGCCAGCTGTGATACAGTACCAGGTACCCGCAGGACTAAGATTTTTTTTTTGTTCCCTGTCAGGCTTATTTCATTTCAGATCTGAATCCAGGATTCTACCTGCCACAAAATCAATTAGTTTTCAGGCAATTCACACATTGACAGCTGCAAAATCAACAGCTGAAAAATGCAGAGTCAGTAATATTTCCTTGAATTGGAAGCTTCATAAAAATATTGCCCTTATGAATACATGTATACCCATATGTTGTGATCTTAAACATAGACATTTGATGCTGGATAGGTCTTCTATATGAAAAACAATTTTCATATTTTTCATTTACAACTTCAAAGAGTAAGACCTTATACAGTGTATTCTGAATCCCAAAGCCACCCCACATTACTTTTTGGAAGTTTACGTTCCTTGTTCACAGTCAATTTTGTCTACTTTAAAGGCACATCTTTTAGTTTTCTACACTTCAATTACAGAGCAGAGAAAACTAAAACATGGTCAGATTCCTAGACATTTATATGCCCCCTTCGCTGTATTGCTGTGACCCAGATATTTGATCTAATGATACACCCTCAAGTCCAGATACACCTGTGTGTGAAGTTCCATGATTCTAAGTCAAATGACAACAGAGTTACAGCCTGGACACAGTGTCACAGACAGACACACAGAAGGATGGATGCATGCACAGCAAAAGCCTTTACAAAATGCCTCTCCTGTGGCAGGAAGGGGACACAAGAAGAAGCTAGCTACTTGTTAACTCATTTACACCCAACTGGCAAAGTCCAAGCAAGATAAATGTCAACTACATAAGTAACTTGTCTAAATTAACTGTAAACGGAAACCAATCTGAGTGAAAATGGAAGGACAAGCTTATCATATGTGGATAGCATGCTCCACGTCAACACCTTTCCTCAGCATGGGCAAGGTGCTTACTGCGCACATATGCACGCAGACAGACACACATGGCCTGTATCATACAGGATTCAGGAAAACTCTGCATGGTCAAGATTCAAGCACTTTTCAAAGACTGAAGTGCAATCCAAGGTCTCAGTATTTGGTCTTCAAACTCTAGTTTTGTAAAATTTCATCCATAAACTCACAAAGCCTTACAATTTTGCTGTCTTTGTAACCGATGCCAATGGCAATGACAAAAAATTGTATTATTTCCATGATTATACATTAATATAAAAGAAAAACTTTCATTGTTTTTTGTTCACAGATACAATATGTGCACAGGTTTATTTTCTCAACAACATAATTTGGACTTTAGTGCTTTTGCAGACTCTAACAAGAAAGTCAAAGGTTTTCAAAGTAAATGTATTGACATAACACTTCTGATTTTCAATGCTTTCATGAACCCTGTCAAAGAATGTTGGTGACCCATTCTCAATCAAAGGGGGAAAAAGGTTAACAACACTGCGTAATGAACTGATCAGTTGTGAGCTGTGCGATACTTCCACACAGTGTCACCACACAGGTGTGCCAATACCAAGAGGTCTGCCAAGTGTGAATGTATTATTCAATAACGAGACATTTAAACACTTCAAATTTCAACTTCCATGACTGAGCAAATTATGGATCTTCTGCTATTTTTCCCTGGACTGGGTTTTGGGACGGAGCTATAAAATAATCATGGCAAACTGAAACTCTGGGTCTAATGGTCATTATATGATTTATAATCCCCCTCACACTGTAGGCCATAAAATAAGAGCTTTTAAATGGCAAGGGTATTAAAAGTGACTGCAAGTTCAATAATTGATGACAGTGAACATCCCTAAGCATCCAAGTTTAACCCTGTATATCTTGCTGGCAAACTTCCAAATCACAACAATTTTTCTTACAGTGTACCAACATGGTAAGCATGCCAACTACAAACACAAAACAGATAATTTAAGGTATATGTATGTATAGATACATATATACATATAGCCAATGAGAATTGAGTCACAAAATTCACCCCTTTTACACTGATAGTTTAACTGTGACTTTGTATTAATGTGAAAAAAATGTGTTCAAGTATCCAGATACATATGACACGTCCAATGGTGTGCATACAATGTTAAGTTATGACAGGCCACCCTCTCACTGTACATTGGCCCATTGCCAGGCCAATAGATTAACCTAATATTCCTGTCCAACATATTGATTGGTTCAATAAAAGGATTACACAGTTGATGTCAGTGCCTCCATAATGCTAGAGTGGATTTTCCAGTTGGGGCTGTCTTGTCCAACCTGAACTGGCTATGATCTTACATTACTCTTTGTTGCACACTATCCCTGTCTACCCTACCCTTCCCCCACCCTCCCCTCCCCCAGACCAACACTGGCCATAAAATGTGTGGAACTCTGCACATTTTTACAGTAGTGCAAGCCTAGTCCTGGACTATAATCATGCCAAACGTACTTTTGCGCCTGATAAGTGGTCTTTCAGGCAAGTTTCAGTTAGAACCTCAGAAGTACCAGATGTGCCTGAACAGAATGGTATCACAAAACAGGGTGACTTAGTCCACCATACATTTTTCAAGACATGGTTCAAACCAAAAGAAAAAAAAAAAAAAAAAAAAGAAAAAAAAAAGGGGGGGGGGGTGATGGATGGATCACACCAAATGCTCTGCTGTCAACAAACATTTTCACAAGTGTGCAATGAGATAGTACTTTGTGTGCCATACATCAATGAACTCAGCCTATATTTCTTTTCATATCTAGAACAAGTCTGTAAAATCATAAGATTAAAGTTTACAGTTGGTAAATCTATAAAGCCTAACTCAATTATTTCCAAATTTCAAAGATGTTTTATTATCTGTCTTGTGTGTGTGTGTGTGTGTGTGTGTGTGTGTGTGTGTGTATATATATATACAGTAAAACCTGTAAAACCGAACACCTCCGACTACCGAACACCTCTCACTTCCGAACACTTTTTTTTGGTCCCAAATGATTTACCTGTTATTTAATAGGAGACCTGGGTGTTCAAACCTGTCACTACCGAACACCTCTCACTTATGAACACCGAACACCTGATTTGGGTCCCAAACCCCAAAATGAACCTGTCACTACCGAACACTCTCATGATATTTTGTAATACCAGCAGTTAAGTAACATCAGGAAGTCTTTCATACACAAAAATTTAGTAGTTTTGAACATAAATCTGTAAATCTATTTAATTTGTGTGCTCTTTTTGTTTGTTTGTTTAAATTGTCATTGTACAAAGTTTGAATTAAAAATATGTTGACCAGAATAAACTCCATAACAGTAGATTCTTCTTCCCCCTGGCTAATTTACTCATTTATCTAACTTAGACTCATGTGGATTGACTTTGACATGTTTATGTTAACTGAGTATTCCTTTTAAGTGAACAAAAACATTTCTGATTCCAGCTATTCTAAGCAGGGACAGGATTAAACACCTATAGGTATCATTCAGGCATTATACTCAGCTCTGTCTCTAATTGAATAGGTTTGACATGTTCCTTGTTCACTGATTATTTCTTCAAAGTGATCAGGGTATGGTGTCCATTGCAGCTTGTTTTAGGTGTTCTAAAACACAAGACAGGATTAACACAAATATCACTCATGTGTTAAACTCAGCTCTGTCTCTGATTGAATGGGTCTGGCATACTCATTGTTATCTGATTACCCCTTCAAAGCAATTAAGCTCCACTATCCACAGCTTAACAACTAGGCCTGAAAGACATTCCGGGTACATGTATGTAGTCATATTCCCTACCCTAATTACCAACCCTCCGACTACCGAACACCTCTGACTACCGAACACTTTTGCTGGGTCCCCAAAGTGTTCGGTAGTGACAGGTTTTACTGTATATATATATATATATACATATAGCCAAACTCAATTATTTCCAAATTTCAAAGATGTTTTATTATCTGTGACGTATATATACATATATAAAAGGTGTCTGTAGACCTTAATAAATAGGTCAAGGTAGGTCATGAATGTTTCTGTAGAATTTGACCCTTTGCCTATCACACATTTTGGTATAAATTGGGTAGTGCTAATAATGTGTGCTCAAGATTGTGAACTTTATGCATTTTAAAACTCTGTGTTTGTTCTCAGAATACTACATGTAGCAATACCAGTATTCAATACATCACAGCCTTAAGTATGGTGTGGGTATAATGTGCTGTCAGGTGTAAAATTACATCGGAATGTTAGCACTACTAAAGATGTGATTACCATCAAAAGAACTTCAATTTCATGCTATCAATGACATTGTTAAAGTATGTCAAGGTCATCCATGATATAAATGTAACATCAAACATCCAGAAAGCAAACATGTCATACATACATTGGGCATAATATATTTCTTCTTGTGACAATGAAATTGGTCATCAAGTGTTAAAAAGCATCTGCCTGTATAACAGTTACCATCAATAATGACATTTTTATATGTACCTGGAACTCTGAAAGTAGGCAAAACTACAATGACAAAGTACTTCACGATGTAGCTTGGCCTCAAAGCAAATCGGTCTACATGTTTGTGACCACGGAAGAGCCGGGTCTCAAACCAGCAACCTTCAGTACCAATCACCTAGCTGAAAATAGGAAACACATATTCAAAATGCACCAAATACCCATTCTTAAAAAGAATGGTTCCATGGAGGCCAGTATGGGTGAATGCCATAATCCACACGGCCCAGTTCAATGTATTGAATCCAGTACAAGTAAAGTATTTGGAGTTGTTCCAGATTGGGGACCATACATGCGAAAGTCCACCAGCATCAAAGGAGCACCGAAAATATATATGCTTGTGACCATGGAATGGCCAGTCTCAAACCAGCAACCTTCGGCACCAATCACCTAGCCGAAAATGGGAAAATGTGTGAAAAGTCTGCATGTGTTGACAGTAATGCCATGTCATGGTCCTTTTAATTTCCCACTAATATGCTGTTGGCACCTTTCCCTTAGTGTTAGTCACTTTATATACTCAAAGGAGATAAATCATGTTTCTATCCCTAATCTTATGTCAAAAATGAACCAGTTAAACTTTCAAATGCTAATGATTTACATATACCTGTCTCTGTTTGTTGATTGTGTGCACATTTTGATCCTGACAATAGTTTGACATGATTTGTCAAATATTCAGTATCCCCATGAAGCTGGAAACTGCCCTATCTGCAGCCACTTTTAAAACTGGCTGTCGAAAGAAAACTTCAGAAGGGTACCATGAGGTATTTAAAGAGGGACGTAAAGGAATATTTTCCCACTGGCATACTGGGGAATTTTATTTTCTGTACCATCATACTGGATGCCCTCTCATTTTCTATACTTTGTACAGGCCATTATATTTTATGTATGCTGTACAGGGGCAAAATTATTTCCCATACCAGCGCCGTGCTCCCCTCTCCCATCCCCTTTCATAGTGCATGGTCTGTAGGGCTAATAATTGACTCTTTCATTGCCAAATGTTTCAGTGAATTATCAGCTTTTCTCAGTGCGCATTGGGCACAATGCGCCCATGTGCCCAATGCGCGCCAAGAAAAGCTGTTGACCTGGGATATTCTTTCTAGAACTATAGGCATGCTGGTACTTGAATGAAAAGTCCTTTAAAGAGGAAAACGCATCTGGGATCCTTATGATAGTTCAGACTACATGTAGTTTGAATTGTTAAGTAGATTGACTTAAGTCGTGATTGGCACTGAAAGAGTTAAGCAACAAGCCTTCAAATTCCACAACTTTTGATCATATGTTCATCAGCTGAACCACAACAACACAGGGTATTCATGATACCTACAAACTTTTCTTTCTGCTTTAATCTTATGGGGGAATAAAACTTCCACATGCTGCCAATTGCGTAAATGTCTGAAATATATCAACTCTGGCAATGCGATCATAAGATGTAACACCCAAACAAATAAACTGGTACACCTGGTGCATGTGATCACTGCTGTGAACAGCCACACTGCTTCCTGTGGTCACTTGTTTGACAGAGGAGTCAGGTTCTTGGTATATTTACATGCAATGATAGCCAGCTGGTGTATGGTCACTTTTTTCTGGGCTGAATGGGAGGCCAAATACAGCAGGTACCATTGTGTATCAATAGAGTAGTCCATCCTTAGAAAGACCATTATTAGGGCAGCCCAAAGTGATCACATACAGTAGGTGCTCACTCAGTTTAGGGTCATATAAATGAAAAATAGAGCACTGTGGACATCATAATCATGTGATCTTAATAGACAGGTAGTCTGTAATTACATTGGTTTTTTTCTCTTCCACATAGCGCATGGAGTCCATCACTCCATCAGCGCATATTTGATACCATGGCATGCAGGGTGGTATGCCACCTACTCCCAATAAAGGTTTCCACATAGTCCATACGGTCTTCCTTTCCTATAACCAGAGCCCTTTTCCTGAACAAAATCAAATAAATAACCATTTAATAAGTACACTTTTTAAAATGCCAACCCACAGAATCTAAAAATGTTCACTGAAATTCCTTTAACAAGAGGCCCATGGTCCTAATGCTCTGCTGGCACCATGGCTATATTGTACCAACATCTTCATTTCAAAATTGCAAATCCTCAAGTGGCTTCTGAATATATCAAACTTAAGTAATCAAGTGCAATTTTGATCTGGAGGCTCAATTCACTTTGCTATTGATGTCCAAGCTGCAGCTCACAATTACAAAATCACCTTTTGGACTTTACAGGCATGGTAACCGAACAAAAATAAGTCAAGGTCACTGATATTATATAGCATTCTACCTTTGGCTATGGTCTATATATCCTATAAATTTGGCAAGACTAATCTAATTACTCTTCCAAATATGGAATTTTATAACTTTAAACACATTTTGGCTCATAATTTGTCAAATTATAGGTGGCGCTATTAGTATCATAAGCAACTTAGACTTTCTGCTCCCACACAATATCAGCAATCCAAAGCAGTGGCCCCTGGTGAACAACTTTGTTTGACCCTGTCACAAAGGACATATCCACCAAGTTTTAGCCTAAGCTGAGTTACAGTTCTGGAGGAAATTTTGAAAAAAGCAAATACACACAGTAAAAATTCATTAAAAAACAAGAACTAGGAGTGTTCCTGTGTCATATCAAAGCAATTGGGTGAACGGTTTCAGAGAAGATATTTGGAAAATTTGCCTCAAAGGGAACAAAAAAATTAATAAAAAATCCAAAAATCGCTGGAGCATAAACATTTGAAGAAACTTGGTAGAGACCCACCCAAGGTACATCCCCACCAAGTTTGAAGAAAATCTGGCTGAAGGTTTTGGACAAGAAGTAAACAAGAGGGCTGTGTGAACAGCCCGTGCCTCAGCTGATCTTGACATTCATCACACTTGCAGCTCTATGAACTTCGGAAAGGATCAAGGACACCATGTTCTGAGTAAGTCTCAACTTTATAGAAGAACACTTACATGTGCAACATCAAAGTTCAAGTAGTTCTCAAGCTACAATGAAGAGTAAAATTCATGTATGTTGCACTGTGACCCCACAAACGAGGTCAAGGTCATTCATGTATTGTCTCAGCATGACCTTCATACAGAATAATTAACATGTGTAGCTAACTCAAAACAGATCGCAAGTTATCAAGTAAACAGTAAATTTTGTGTCAGTTGTCCTGTGAATTAGCATTAGAATGTCAATTGACTTACAAGATTTTTTAAGATTTGTCCAAAAACAAGAACAAAAAAATTCATTAAAAATCAAAAAATCACTGGAGCATGAACACATAAAACAAAATTGGTAGAAACCCACCCAACATACATTGCCACCAAGTTTGAAGTTAATCTGGATGACGGTTTTGGAGAAGAAGTTGAAAATGTGAATTAGCATTAGAATGCCCATTGACTTCCATAGTAATCAATAGAAAAGCTGCATTGACCGACAAGTACCAGAATTGAAAAAAACGTTAAAAATCAGGAATCCACAGCATTCCCACATAGTGAACAACTTTGTTTGACCCTTCTACAAGATATCCACCATGTTTCAGCTTAATCTGAGACACAGTTCTGGAGAAGAAGTTGAAAGTAGCTATAAAACACAAAAATTCATAAAAAATAGAAAAAACTGCAGCGCCATCTGGTGAACAAATTAACAACCAGGAGTCCCAGGGAGTGTTCCTGTGTGATATCAAAACAATTGGGTGAGCGGTTTCAGAGAAGAAGATTTTTTAAGATTTCACCCAAAAATGAACAAAAAAATTCATAAAAAATCCAAAAATCACTAGACCGTGACCATTTGAACAAACTTGGTAGAGACCCACCCAAGGTACATTGCCACCAAGTTTGAAGTTAATCTGGATGACGGTTTTGGAGAAGAAGGCGAAAATATGAATTAGCATTAGAATGCCCATTGACTTCCATAGTAATCAATAGGAAAGCTGCATTGACCGACAAGTACCCGAATTGAAAAAATCATATAAAATCAGGAATCTGCAGCATTCCCACATAGTGAACACCTTTGTTTGACCCTTCTACAAGGAACATATCCATCATGTTTCAGCTTAATCTGAGTGACGGTTCTGGAGAAGAAGTCGAAAATAGCTATAACACACAAAAATTCATAAAAAAAGGAAAAAAATTGCAGCGCCACCTGGTGAACAAATTAAAAACTAGGAGTCCCAGGGAGTTTTCCTGTGTGATATCAAAGCAATTGGGTGAGCGGTTTCGGAGAAGAAGATTTTTTAAGATTTACCCAAAAAAGAACAAAAAAATTCATTAAAAATCCAAAAATCACTGGACCGTGACCATTTGAACAAACTTGGTAGAGATCCACCCAAGGCACATCTGCACCAAGTTTGACGTGGATCTGGCAGAAGGTTTTTGAGAAGAAGTCGAAAATGTGAATTGTGGACGACGGACGGACGGACCCTCACAAAACCTCAGCTGACTGACAAGTCAGCTGAGGTAAAAATGTGAATTGTGGACAGACGAAGGACCATCCTATTAGCTCAGCTGACTGACAAGTCAGCTGAGCTAAAAACAGTATCCCACTGTAGGTTTGAGCAAATCACTAAGATGACAAGAATCCACACTCCATTTCTGTGCTTATGCACAAAGTTGTCAAAACTGTCACTGTGCATTGTAAGACTGTTATGCTTTGATGGTACTATTTGTGACTGGGAATTACCTCTGCTCACAGGTCCAGTGGTCTCTGGAATTAAGAGCAAGCTCAGATAGCTCCAGGAAGTGATGCACAGTGATTAGAACTACATTGACACAGGACATATACACAAATAAAGTGGTCCCTGGCTTGTAAAGCACCTCTCACCATAGGCCACCTCCCTTAAAAGACCATTATTTGCAAATTATGACATTCCTGTTACATTTCCCACCTCTGTAGGGACCACATATCTTAAAAGGCAATTTTTGGGCTGCATTTGGGGTGGTTTGGTAAGAGGCCTTTCAAAGCAGACTATGGAGTAAGTTCCCTAAGAGACAGGTTCTGACGTACTGAACTAATGTATTATGACTGCAAAATGGATGCATAACAGCATGGAGACAGATAACAGTAACAAGCTTGTACATGTTGTGGTATTGGTTGGATGTGTGTTGTGGAGAAGTTCAGTGAATTAAGCATAAATTGAAATTCCTCAACTTTTGCTTGCATGCAATGGGAGCTGCCTTTTACACAAACCCAGATATTGAACTGGGAAAGAAACCTTTATCTGTAATAGGTTTAGAGATATTCCACTCTAAAATTTTCATGTGGCCTTAATTGGCATAAATTTAAGTTTTCCAAATTAGTTTGTGGTTCATTTGATACATCTACAACACAAAGTAATGGTTTGAAGTTGGAATAACACCTCTATCTATAACAGTTTTGAAGATCTACATTCAACTTCAAAATTCCAATGTATCCCAAATTATCATAAATTCATATTTTACACCTTTCACTGGTGGTTCATTCGATGTGCTTACAGCAAAACCCTATTAATGGAAGCTGTAATGGCACCTCAATCTATAATAGTTTTGGAAGATATTCAACTTTGAAGTTTTGAAGTGTCCTTACTTCCCATGAACTTAAATTCTACATTTGTTATAATGTGTATAATAGATGTGCAGACCCAACAAAGTATTCCACAGAACCAACATTTGGGCAGCTATGCTGAATACTTTGCATGGCAAAAAGGACTGAAATTTTCAAATAGCCCTAAAAATGAACAGGTAAGACCAGGCAAGGCCAGTAGCAGGCAAAACTAGAATCCGTGAATACTCCGACCGGTTTCGCTCTTTATCTTGAACTCATCCGAGAGTGAAATGAAAACACCATTAATTACCCTGCTTATATACAGCAGGGGGTAACGTTGTCAAGGACCATTGAGCAATGCCACATAAAAATTAACGTCCAAGCGCTCAGGCTGATCCACCAGTCTAACCACCAGGTTAACAAGTTAGTATGACATGAAAATATGGATTCCTCACATCATAATAGATTTCACGTGCCTCACAGGTGATGTACTGTTTGGTAACCATGTGTCACCAAGCCTCATTATAGAGAAACTGACTAATAACTGTGGTCCTAGGTTAATTTGTATGCAGAGGACTACACCTTCTCTTACATAATCTGCTGTAAATATATGAAACAGTATCAACTGACAGCCTTTTCTCAATGAAAGAGTTTCCAGTGCTTTTTGGAGCTCGGGGGGGGGGGGGGGGGAGAGAGAGGGGGCTTATTGTCATTTAAAATAGACAAGCACAGAACTAAAAATTTTACATAATACAAGGCAAGGGTGCCTATCTACCTATGACCAAAAAAGCCCTGAAAATGATTTTTGCACTATTTTCAACCTGTTGATTTTTCTGAACAAGACGCAGAACTTCACCATAAGTGCTAAATCTGTACCAAATTTAAAGTTTCTGGTTCTCAAGATGTCTGACACAAATAGCAAGCGAGCAAGAGAGAGAGAGACAGAGAAACAATATGTCTGTGTTCACATACAGACATAATGACACTGCTGAGATCATACTGCTTTAATAGTCAAGAAACTAAGAAAATTTTAGTCCTTTGTTTTTTCATTATATATTTTATGTTCTGAACGAATGGGACTTGAACTGGCACCAGTCGCCTAGCTGAAATGGGAAACGCACATATTCATTCAACCAAATCCTCATTCTTAAAAAAAAAAAAGAATAGTTCAATGGAGGTAGTTATGTGCGAGTGCCATATTAATATGGTTGTGCAGTTTATGTACTGAGTTGGCATTTATTTCCAGAATCAAAGACTTAAATCCACCAGCATTAAGGTAATGCCAAAAATATATATTTTATGTTTGGAACAAGTGGGACTCGAACTTGCAACCTTTGCCACCAGTCACTTAGCTGAAATGGGAAACACACATATCCACTCAACCAATTCCCCATTCTGAAACAAAAATAAGAATGGTTCAATGGAGGTAGTTATGTGCGACTGCCATATCAACACGGTTGTGCAGTGAGTCGGCATTATTTCCAGAATCGGGGACTTAAATCCAGCAGCATTAAACCTTTCCCCCTTAAACCAGCCAAAACCAGCTGCTGGTCAAATGTCATCTGCTTCTGGGTTTTTTTTCAACAAATTTCAACAGTAATGAAGAACAATTTGACTGAGAATTGTAGATGAGACGTATCAAGATAACATGACCCAGGTCAACAGCTTTCCTTAACATGCGTTGGTTACTTATGCCAAGGAAAGCTGTTGACAGTTTTTAATTCAAGGGGCAAAGGGTTATGGAAATGCATTATGTAAATATTTGGCTTTTTAGAACTCCAAGTTTTCAGCTTATTTAGGTGAAATACACTGGTTGCACTTTGTGTTCACAATTTACTGTTGTGAAATCTCAGATTACAACCTCAGTGCTTTGCATCACAGGAAGGCCCTTGTTGATCTTCATGTTGCACATATGCACATGCTATAAATCTGACAATCTCATGCCAGAATAGGTTATGTATGACCTTCTAAAAAAAATCACATCGCCACATGGTAAACAAATTTACGGTACATATCCTCTGAAGCTGCAAAACCTTTGTAAAATACATCAAAAGTTTCTTATGTGCGCCTTGTCACATGAAAGAACAACCTTTTGCAGTACAATGCATGGAACAACCGAAAACAATTCAAATCTAGGGGTATGCCACCTAGCATGATATGGTTAACAACAGAAGGGTAGCAGGGTTCCCTCCAGAGCAGATCAAACTCTGTCTTATGTCTATTATATGCTTGGCCTACCCCAGGATTACAAGATTTTATTTACAGTCCGGGTAATAAAAGTGCTCTGTCACCCTACTCAGGGATTGGTGAACCAGTCAGGTAGTTGATCGTTATCTCCTTGGCCACTAGCAATACGCTCTATGCATAAGTTCACCGAGCGGGAAAACCCCGACAGTTGTCCCATTACGAAAGCAAGGCATGGGGGCTGATTTTTTGCTACCAGATGGCGCGCTGTGCACCTTCTCAAAAGTGGTCACGATAATGCATGATGGCGGACACTAATCTTGTTCGCGTCAAAATGAACAGAAAAGCAGAAAATGGACCAAATACACGAGGTGTATAGAAGTTTACCATTGTAGATTGTTGGCGGATGGAGTACAGAAAACATTTATAGTTAGAGCGTTGAGTGACAAGGTGAATTATCATAGTAACCACCACTGACTGTTGTTTAGCGGGCTGTAATTTTGATACCAGAAAGAAACGTCAAACCAGGGACGTGCTATTCTAAATAGCACTTCCCTGATCAAACTGACAAATATCAAAAATAAAAGTGCCGCTTTATCTCCTCCATCAATTGACATTCCTTTGTCTTTCAAATTCTTTTTCAACCACCCTAGATTCTGTTTTTTGAAGAAATCATGGTCCGTGTTTCACTCTTCGCTATATTCAGTAGCCCTGTAGCATGTGCGGTGAGACTGAATGGCCCGCAAATTACCCGGAAACCTGTGCACGCCATCGAAATCTCCGCTGGGGTTTCCGCTTGGTGAACTTGTGCATAGACCATATACCTGTGTCCTGTTGCAATGTTGTCTGTTACCATGGTAACTAAAGTAAACCAATTAGAAGCTGAGTCACTTTTTCAGTGCTAAAACAGTGATCACGTAGTTAAAGGAGAGACCAACTGGAGAGAAAACATGGGGATTGGTAAAGGTTTGTTTAGCTGGCAAGTGGCAGAGACACAGTCATTCCTTTTAATGAGAGCAGAAGTTGTTTACTTGTTCCTTACAACATTGTTTATGGCTACTATTTATATAGAGCAATTTAACAGATTTACAGATAAGGTGAAATAAAATGGATTTTTCCGTTGTCAATGAAAAAAAATAAAATAAAATACAGAAGTCATGGAGATAGCCCATGTATTGTACCATTGACAGATCTGATGAAGTTGAGTGGGATATATACAATGCTCCCCCACAGTCAGCGAGAACACAATTGGCATTCTCATTTCCAACTGAATCTTAGTCATGGATGATACTTTGGAGAACTTTGTCATTGTCATTTGCTAGCAAACATGCCTAAAACTAACTACCTGGTTTGTAACCTTGACCTGCTTTACTATTACAAGATATTGAATCAAGGGTCCTTTTCCTAAGTGCAAGGTCATATAATCATTGGGTCATGGTGACCCGAGATGTAGGTCACCAAGTAGTTTTATACAGGAACTGCTGGTGCCATTTGCCAAATCCTAGTGTTTCATTTATTAGGCCAAAAAGGCAAATGGCAAATGGCTAATTTGCTTTACCATGAACTATGTGAGAGACAGGTCAAATTCTGAAGTGATTATTGTTTTATTTCCCAATTTGACTACAAATTTTGAAGACTCAGATCTGTCCCCTTTAAGTACAATGTACTCAAGTGTAATTTTGATCTAAAGGCTCAATCCTCTTTGCCACTGATGTCCAAACTACACCCTGCCATTGCAGAATCACCTCTTTCAATTTTAAAGGCCTGGTGACCTATGAAAAATAGGTCAAGGTCACTGATATTATATAACATATTAGTATTGGACATGATTGTTATATATATATATGTCTAATTTAATTTTTTCAAGATATGGAATTTTACATCTTTCACGACATTTTAACTCATAATTTCTGTCAAAGTACAGGTGGCACCACCAGTATCCTCTGCAGCTGAGTGTTTCACCTCCTCCACAATCCCACTGAATTTCATGAAGATCTATCAAACATGGAGGATTCTTGAGTGATCACAAGATTTTCATATATTGACCCATATATTACATAATAATGCTGTAGGTAGCACCACTGCCAATATAGCAAATGTATAAGCAAGATTTTCATACCCCTAATATATCCTGAAAGTTATATGGGGCTATCTTGAAAACTGCGACCATATAATGCTCACAAGCAAAAGTTTACAGATGGACAGACAGACAGACAGACAGACATGAATGATCGCATGAGCTCTACAACCTATGAGTCAGCAGACCTACAAAGTAATCATCCCAATGAGACAAAAGTGTCATCAATATGATCAGCAGATAACCAAGCACAAAGCACACAATCACATAAATTACGTATTATCAATTTGTATTCAAAACTCAATGTAAAATGGCTCGTCCACCAGAGCATGCTGTGCTTTACCATAGTGACTAAAAGCTGCTTGCAGCCATATCCCAGCTATAATATGGGGCCCACATTTCACAAATCAAGTCACCAAAATGAATGTTGACCTTACCTTTTGCTTGTGATCCTTGACCTACTCTTTTACATCATGCCCTAAGTATGTAATTCTTGTTTTTCAATAAAATATGGTTAAACCAAACACCAGATATGGGGTTGCAGGCACAGCAGAGGCTTCATCTTACTGGTAGCTTTGTGATCAGAGATATCTAGTTGAAACTTGAGGGTGAAAATGTGTCATACAAGTGCTGGAATTTTTTTCTCATTGATGCTGTAGGGTATGGGTGTACAGGATACACAAGTTACAACAAGTGTTGTGATTTGCATGCCTGCAGCTATTGAAAGATACATCAAGCTATTCATGGCCATGTCTGATATTTACTTTTTTTAAGCATCTCTTTATTGATAAATCATATGTATACATGGAAGTGCATGGCAAAATAGTTCATGTGTCAATATTCATCAGTCAGTAATGATGTTTGACCATCTTTTGTCACACAACTTTTAGTCTGCTTTGTGTGTACAAGATGTGTTCTTCCAAATCAATTTTTATTCTATAATAAAATTAAAAGGCAATTGGAGATTGCTGGACCCATGCCCCCCTCACCTCATTTAAAACCTTGCTGATCACAGGTCTCATTTTGGAATGACTGTAGTCAATAACAAGAGGGCTGTGTGAACAGCCCGTGCCTCAGCTGATCTTGACATTCATCACTCTTGCAGCTCTATGAACTTGGGAAAGGATCAAGGACACCATGTTCTGAGTAGTTCTGACCTTTATAGAAGAACACTTACATGTGCAACATCAAAGTTCAAGTAGTTCTCAAGTTATAATGAAGAGTAAAATTCATGTATACTGCACTGTGACCCCACAAATGAGGTCAAGGTCACTCATGTACTGTCTCAGCATGACCTTCATACAGAATAATTAACATGTGTAGCTAACTCAAAACTGATCTCAAGTTATCAAGTAAACAGTAAATTTCCTGTCAGTTGTCCTGTGAATTAGCATTAGAATGTCAATTGACTTACATAGTAATCAATAGGAAAGCTGCATTGAGCGATAAGTACCCGAATTGAAAATCCTTAAAAATCAGGAATCCAAAGCAGTGCCACCTAGTAAACAACTGTTTGACCCTTCCACAACAACATATCCATCACATTTCAGCTTAATCTGAGGGACGGTTCTGAGAACAAGTGAAAAATAGCAATACCATACGAAAAAATTCATAAAAAATTTGCAGTGCCACCTGGTGAACAAATTGGGAACTAGGTGTCCCTGGGAGTGTCTATGTATGATATCAAAGCAATTGGGTGAGCGGTTTCAGAGGAGAAGAATTTTGAAGGTTTGTCCCAAAAAAGAACAAAATTTTTTTTTTAAAATCCAAAATTCAATAGAGCGTGACCATTTGAACACACTTGGTAGAGATCCACCCAAGGCACATCCCCACCAGGTTTGAAGTAAATCTAGCCAATATTATTAAAGTTATGACCATTACAAGAAATTCCCATGTTAAATTTTCCTATTAAAACTTTTGTCCAGATTTTTGAAAAAAAATCATAAAAAAATCAAAATTCATTGGAACATGACTACTGGAACACACCTGGTAGACACGCACCCAAGGTACATTGCCACCAAGTTTGAAGTAAATCTGGATGACGGTTTTGGAGAAGAAGTCGAAAATGTAAATTAGCATTAGAATGCCCACTGACCTACATGGTAATCTTAAGGAAAGGTGCATTTACCCCAAAGGAGCCGAATTGAAAAAATCATTAAAAATCAGCAATCCGCAGCATTCCCACATAGTGAACGACTTTGTTTGGCCCTTCCATGAGGAACATATCCACCACGTGTAAGCTTAATCTGAGAGACAGTTCTGGAGAAGAAGTCGAAAATAGCTATAACACACAAAAATTCATTAAAAAATTAGAAAAAAAACTGCAGCGCCACCTGGTGAACAAATTAAGAACTAAGAGTCCCAGGGAGTGTTCCTGTGTGATATCAAAGCAATTGGATGAGCGGTTTTGGAGAAGGAGATTTTTTCAAGATTTGTCAAAAAAAAGAACAAAAAAATTCATTAAAAATCCAAAAATCACTGGAGCATGACCATTTGAACAAAATTGGTAGAAACCCACCCAAGGTACATTGCCACCAAGTTTGAAGTTAATCTGGATGACGGTTTTGGAGAAGAAGTAGAAAATGTGAATCAGCATTAGAATGCCCATTGACTTCCATAGTAATCAATAGGAAAGCTGCATTGACCGACAAGTACCAGAATTGAAAAAATCGTTAAAAATCAGGAATCAGCAGCATTCCCACACAGTGAACAACTTTGTTTGACCCTTCCACAAGGAACCTATCCATCATGTTTCAGCTTAATCTGAGTGACAGTTCTGGAGAAGAAGTTGAAAATAGCTATAACACACAAAAATTCATAAAAAATTAGGAAAAAATTGCAGCGCCACCTGGTGAACAAATTAAGAACTAGGAGTCCCAGGGAGTGTTCCTGTCTGATATCAAAGCAATTGGGTGAGCGGTTTCGGAGACGAAGATTTTTTAAGATTTCCCCCCAAAAAGAACAAAAAAACTCATTAAAAATCCAAAAATCACTGGACCGTGACCATTTGAACAAACTTGGTAGAGACCCACCCAAGGCACATCTCCACCAAGTTTGAAGTGAATCTGGCTGACGGTTTTTGAGAAGAAGTCGAAAATGTGAATTGTGGACGACAGACGGATGGACGACGGACCCTCAAAAAACCTCAGCTGACTGACAAGTCAGCTGAGGTAAAAATAGGCTAGCACTGTGATCCACACAATTGACCTACTTTTATGCGTGACACACTTTTGTGTCCAAATACACAGGTGTGTAAAGTTTCATGATAACAAATCAAAGGACAACAGAATTACAGCCGGGACATGAAGTGTTATGTAGTTTTACATGATTGTATCACCGATTCACTGTGACGCAGATACTTTACCATGCGACCTAGTTTTGTTTCATGACACACCATTAGGTCAAGATATATGTATGTGTGAAATTTCATGAAACTAAGTTAAATGGTAAAGGAATTATAACATGGACATCATTTTACAAGAATATGTCATGCTGACCCAGATAATTGATCCAGGGACTTACTTTTGGTACATGACACACCCTAATGTCCAGATGCACCTGTGTGTCAAGTTTCATTAATCTAAGTTGAAGGACAAGTGAATTATAGCCTGGACACAAGCAGCAGACGGACAGACACATGGATGCACACACGGGAAGGGGGGGGGCGGAGCCATTACTATATGCCCCTCCTCCGGTAGTAAGGGGGCATAATAAATTTGTGGTTTCGTCAAGTTTCACATATAAACTTTTTCAATTGTTGGGTATACTTGTCGAGTGTGTATTCATTCTGATCTAAATACAAGTCTACAATGAACCTTTTCTCTGACATTGTAATAACAACGGAAGGGAGTTCCACCATGCTTAAAAAATAGACCAGAATGTGAAGGATCACACCTCAGATTGCGTCCACATTGCATAAACTCCATTAGAATTTAGGCAATTAAATACACATTCAAATGGAATAAACAGAAGAGATTTCCATGTAGGACCCCCTGAAAGGTCATTAACACCAGCTGGAATGGAAACTATGTCCACAGCAATAATGAGAAGTGTTCTGTCCCAGGCATATCTATTGCAGTGGAGTTAATGATTGGTGTACTATCCACCTACATATCAAATCCAGTACATACATAATTCATCATTTATCCTGTACTTGCACATGTATTACCTTGAAAACAACCATAATACAGACCTCAAAAACAACCATAATGCAGACCTCAACACCACGAAGACCATACTGGGGTGCTGAAATTCTGATAGGATGTTAGGTTATGGTTGTACTACTTTGAAAATCCAACTCACCCACGTGCTGTTTTAACAACAGCTACAAACTCCCTCAGTTTTGGCATCTTCTCAGTTCAATTTTCAATGGTGATGTCACCATAACCGTCCCTGTAAATTCATTCAGTCAAAAGGATCCAACCATTAGTCAGCTGGTAAATGTCATTGCATGGATGACCTTAATATTTTACAGTAGATTGCATTCCTGTAATTCAACAGAGATGCCATTTTGTTCTTGCTTGTTTTGTCGACATGACTTAAAAAGTTAAACCACCCCGGTTGTCAGTCCTTGTAACCAGACAGACCTTCCAGCAGGGACAGATCTAGAATTTATCAATCTGTAGCCAAAAGCCAAAATCGGCAACACATGCATAATTTACAAAAATTAGGTCTTGGCCCTTTAATAATTCATTTTAAAATATTTCAACCATTTTCACATTTCTTTAGCCAAATGCAAGAAAAGTTAGCATTTGGCTAATTGGCTGATGGTCAGAGCAGTCCCTGCTTCCTCCAACATGCACTACCCACCCCTGAGTTTAGGTAATATTGTTGCAACTCATGTCGATCTGACGACGGGCAAACAACTAGGGTATTTTTTTCCTATACAGGTTTGAAGATCAAATGTTCAAAACGGTTGCAACAGGACTTTTCATAGAAGGGAGAGAGGACACTGTGTCCCTGTATGTACATATAGTAAAATATCTCTATTGAGACCACCTATGGTCAGATTGAAGAAAACATGTCTTTTAAATAGGGGAAAGCTCTTAATACAGAATACACCAAAATAAGACAAAGTGAAATGGGACTGAAAAATGAGGTGGTTGTAACAAAGATGTAGACTTATTAGCACCAGGATTTCACCTTGTGCACAACATGTACTGATGATGAGGTTGGCAAAAGAGCTTCAGGCCCTCTAGGCAATTCCTACTTGGGAATACCACCTATTCACTATACTTTTTTGTGTACTTCTCATTCTATTAACACATCCTATCACAGATCACCTATCTTAAAAGACCAAATGTGTATTTATTTTTACAGATGTTCTAAATCACCAAACCTTTTTTGAAATTTTGTCAGTACATTAGAAGGTACAACTTTGATCCCATTACACTAGTGTTTACCCCTGATGCAAAATCAGTAAAAACATCAGGCAGCCAAGTAATTTCTACAGTTGAAGACCCATTTTTGACGTGTTATCGTATCACATTACAACATGTAGTTTCAAGTAGGATGACTGAGTCAGCATATTCAACAAAAATGGTTATATCTTAAAACTGGATTTTCAGCATGGGTCCTTGTGACATAAACCCCTTCATATGCTACTTTAACATGCAAGGGTTATAGATCACACAGTCAATTTACTATTCAGTTTCCTCTTCTTTATGGACTCCATACAAAGGAGGATATGTGATTTTGCTTTGTGCACATACATATTCCTGGTAACTCAATCGTTGTCGCAAAGTTGGAAATGTACACAAATACTGCTGACAACAGCCCATATTCAATAGCTCAGAATGAAAAAATCTGCATTCCTTTCAGGCAATGAACTGTGCCTGGCACTCATCCAGAAAATTATAATTCTATTTCAACAGACCCCCCCCCCCCCCCACACACACACCAAAAAAAAAAAAAAAAAATACCAGACCAGTTAAAACACTATATAGAGCTGGGCAAGCAAACATACTCTGTTTATATGTTTGAATGTAACTTGACACTTGGCCAATGATATGATATGGATGTCAATACTTTAGGACACCATGAATTGTGATTATATTCAATAAATTTCATTTCACTTATTGGGATAAATCAGTAAAAATTTGTCATAATGACACCATCTGTTCCCTTAAAAATGTAACAGATATCTGTATATGTAAGATAAATGTCACAAAAATCACACAATGAAGAAAATGAACTTTTGCCATTTCAAAACCTGTATTATTATAATAAATATGTCGGACATCTGAGGTTTCACTATATTCAATGTTTATTTCACTGATATGAATGTGACAGTCTCCACATATTATAAAAGATCCCATGTACATTGTTATTGCACTCTTGTATGAATGAATCACTCTTATGAACATTATCCTATGTTCAGTTTTGCCCCTTCCACATTTAACCTTTTCACTCCTGAATCAAAACTGAGTTGACTGACCGCTGTTCTTGGTGTGGTTTGGGAACAATGCTCCCGCGCCACACCAAAGAAAGCTGTGCACCTGCAACATGCTGTCTTGATAGATCTCATCTACTATTCTCAGTCAAACTGTCTTTCTTTACTATTTTGAGATTAGTCGAAAAACATTGATGCAAGCCACATTTGTCCACCAGCTGGTTTTGAAAATGTACAACATTGAAGAATCAACTTTAAAATTCAATAGCTTTTAGCCATTAGGTTTTTTTTTTTTTTTTCAATTTTAATGAGAAAAATGCTCAAGGATGTTGCCATACATTTTTTATTTTTATTTCTGTTGTTTTCAAAGATGAAAAACAAGAGGGCTGTGTGAACAGCCCATGCTCAGCTGATCTAGAGATTCATCACACTTGTGGCTCTGTGAACTTGGGATAGGATCAAGGTCACCCATCTAATGAGCAAGTCTCATCTTTATGGAAGAACACTAACATGTGCAACATGAAGGCCCCAGTTCAGTAGTTCTCAAGTTATAGCACTGAAGAATAAAATTCATATATATTGCACTGTGATCTCAGAAATGAGGTCAAGGTCACTCATGTACTGTCTAAGCATGACCTTCACAGAGAAACAATAACGTGCAACATTAAGGGCCTAACTCAAAATAGATCTCAAGTTACCCAGTGAACAGTACATTTCATGTCAGTTGGCCTGTGACCTTGGGAATGAGATCAAGGTCACTCATCGTCCAGGCTGAAATAGTTCTCGTTATCATCTGAAGAGTTAAATACAACTAAGTGACCCTGTGACCTTGAGAATGAGGTCAAGCTCACACATGTAGAGTGTAATTCCACCTGCCATGACCTCACATGTTCCTATGCAATTTTGAATTAATTGGCCAAGTGGTTTTGGAGGAGAAGAATATTTTTTTAAGATTTGGCCAAAAAATGTACAAAAAAACCCCATAAAGTCCAAAATCGACAGGGCCTGATCATTTGAACAAACTTAGTAGAGACCCATCCAAGGTACATCCCTACCAAGTTTGAAGTAAATCTGCAAAGTGGTTTTGGAGAAGGAGTCAAAATTGTGAATTACCATTTTAATGTAAAATGTGAATTGTGGATGCTGATGGACAGACGGACAAGGATGCCTAACCACCACATAACCTCAGCTGACTGACAAGTCAGCTGAGTTAATAATAAGTACACACACGTATCTTGTCAAAACTGCACAGTAAATATGTAACCTTATACCAACTCATAAGATAGCAACAAATATTGCATAAATACTTTATAAAAATTAGTGGGCATTTTACTTTAAATACTAGAAAACCACAAACTGTGTTCAGACCTTTTCTGCCAATATGACAATTATATGGTATCTTGGGTATGATTTCCCCATAAGAATTAATAATCTGGAGAGTAAAACATCGTAGCAGAATAGTGTCAAAGCACAGCAGTTTTCCAGTTCAGAATGAGTTTGTGTGTGGATTGCTCACATGGATCCACCCTCTGTACAGTGGGACGTGTCTACCAACATTGCACACCCCAGAAGGAGAAGTATCTGTCCAGCGGGTACCCACAATGGACCCATTTTTCTATGTATATATTGTGAGAAGTGTGCTGTTCTCAGTGTGGAGGGTATTGATTAGTATAATGCAAAATAACCAACTGCCTTCTCACCAATCTGTTGTATACTGTGCATGAATCATCCAGGAGAGTCACTTACCAAATTTGCAGAAAAAATCTGGGTACCGATCTGCTGCTCTTTGCATGAGACAATTTTGCTGTAACAAACATTTTACAACTGGAAAATGTTTTTCAATCACAGAGTATTTGCAAATTCACTTACCTGGGTAGCTTTGTCGGACGTTAAGTTTGTTGGTCCATGGGGCATATAACTTGTAATGTCTCTTGGCCATTGGCCTGTTAAGTATGGACCCGCTATTGTATCTAGTGACCCTGTGCGCCGGATTGAGGGGACAGGGCTGGTTCGGATGGGCTTTGGCCTTTCAACTGCAAGAAATTAAAAGGAAAAAAAACAATGGCAGTTTCCATTTTACACAAAACACAAATACATGTAGAAGCTACCATAAGTTGCCCCTTGCTTGACTGTAAAAATTTGAGGCACTTGACTGATGAGTCAACCTTTTCACACATATGGCTCCTGTGACCTTGAAATTTGGGTCGAGGTCACCAAAATATTATCGGATGGGCTTTGGCCTTTCAACTGCAAGAAATTAAAAAGAAAAAAAACAATGGCAGTTTCCATTTTACACAAAACACAAATACATGTAGAAGCTACCATAAGTTGCCCCTTGCTTGACTGTAAAAATTTGAGGCACTTGACTGATGGGTCAACCTTTTCACACATATGGCTCCTGTGACCTTGAAATTTGGGTCGAGGTCACCAAAATATTATCAAGTGAAGAAACTGTGCACATGAAGGTACCAATGAGGCAAATTTGAGTTTCAGGTAGCCAGTAAGTCTTGAGATATTGTGTTCACAACACAAATGGTGGACAGACAGAACCACAGATGGATGGACAATATAATGGGTCATCCCTCAAAGTAGATTCATAATAAGGGAAAACAAATTAACCCTTTCTAATGTGTTTTGGCACCAATGATATTAGCTCCAATTATTACTACCACTTTCACTACCATAGAATTTTGTCTTTATTATAATATTCCTGCAATGGTATATGTCCACAAATTCAGATGTAATGACTATCATTATCAAAAGAAAATAATTTCCTGAAATGTATTTCCTCTGTGACCTTGACACACTATGTCAAGGTCACACATATCATGTAATAATCAACTACCACACATGATACACATTTGGTGAAATAAGCCTTAGAATTTCAAAAATTTTACCAAATAATATGTTATATTTCTCGTTCACCTACACATGGCGCCACCTGCATTACTAAGATTATACATAATCACCTCCACAATATTTCCACCAAATTTCCTATGGCTCCATTAAACATCAAAGGCACCAGGGTATTTTTTCCCCCCTTTGTGGCCCCTGTACCGGGTAATCCACTAGGTAGCACCACCAAAATGAAAAGCACCAAGATTTTATTCATAGATGATGTCCAAAAAATTTCAAGAGGCTAACTTAAAATTTTTAGATAAGGCCTGTGGCTTATGTATCAGCAGAGCTAATCAACAAAAGAATCACAGTGCTAGCTGTTGCACAAAGTAAGGTCTGGGGACCCCCCAAAAGTGTCATTATGCAATTTCAGAGCAATTGGCCAATCATTTTTCAAAATGACGATTTTTTTTCAGATTTACCAAAACATGAACAATTTTTTTAAAATTTAATATTCACTGGAGCATGACCACTTATAGAAATTTGGTAGAGATCTACCCACAGTACACCCCACCAAATTTGAAGTGACTCTGGTTGGTGGTTTTGGAGAAGTCTAAAATGTGAATTACCATTGCAATCCCCATTGACTTGCCTTGTAATCAATAGGAATGTATATATTAACCAAGAATTATCAAAATTGAAATATTTGTTAAAAATCAGAAATCCAGAGTACCACCATCTAGTGATCATCTCACTTTGTCCCTTCCATAAGCTCCATTTCTGCCAGGCATTAGCCAAATCTAAGACACAGCTTTAGGGCAGAAGGCAAAAATAGCTTTAATACACAAACTAAAAAAATAGCCTTCTGAAAATGGATAACCCTTGGTGCCCACTATCTTTTATCCTCAATTCTGCAATCTTCTTTTTTGAGACTTCGCAGTAGAACACTCTACATGTAATTTCCATATCATTGTCTATGAAATGAAACAGCAATTTTATCCTTCTTGAGATATTATGGTAACATTGTCCACTTGCATGCCACTCAGATGGTCTTCAAATAAATACTTCAAAGGTTTCATAACAAGTTTACAAATAAAAAGAAGCTGGTTTTCAAGAGGAATGTGGTCCATTATTATAATGTGCATGTCTGATAAAAATTTGGTGAAGCTGCCATAGATCCTTGTTGAGCTATTATGGTAATGAAGTCCCTTTATGCACCACTCAAACAGCCTTGAAATAAATACTTAAAAGTTTCATGAAAATGTTTATAATTTCAATATGAAAAGGAAGCTGGTTTTAAATAGGCACCTAATCCTTCTTAAGATGTATCTCTGACAAAAATTTGGTAAAGCTGCAGTCAATATTTTGTGCGCCACTCAGATGGCCTTGAAATAAATACTTTAAAAAATTCATACAAAAAGACTGTGTCAATCCTGTGCTCAGCTGACATATACATATACCCTTGCCATTTTTTAAGATTTGCCACAAAAAAGAACTAAGAAATTCATAAAAAATACAAAAATCAATTGAGTGTGACCATTTGAAGAAATCTGCCACCAAGTTTGAAGTCAATCTAGAAAACAGTTTTGGAGAAGAAGTCCAAAATGTGATAGCATTAGAATGTCCATTGACTTGCATTGTAATCAATGGGAAAGGTGCATTCACTGATAAGTACCCGCACTGAAAAAATCATTAAAAATCAGGCATCCACAGCAGTTCCACTTAGTGTACGACTTTGTTTGACCCTTCCACAAGAAACATATACACCAAGTTTTAGCTTAATCTTAGTGACGGTGCTGGAGAAGTCAAAAATAGCAAAAACACACAAAAAACTTAAACAAGAGGGCTGTGTGAACAGCCCGTGCCTCAGCTGATCTTGAAATTCATCACACTTGCAGCTCTATGAACTTGGGAAAGGATCAAGGACACCATGTTCTGAGTAAGTCTGACCTTTATAGAAGAACATTTACATGTGCAACATCAAAGCTCAAGTAGTTCTCAAGTTATAATGAAGAGTAAAATTCATGTATGTTGCACTGTGACCCCACAAACGAGGTCAAGGTCATTCATGTACTGTCTCAGCATGACCTTCATACACAATAATTAACATGTAAAGCTAACTCAAAACAGATATCAAGTTATCAAGTAAATAGCAAATTTCATGTCAGTTGTCCTGTGAATTAGCATTAGAATGCCCATTGACTTACATAGTAATCAATAGGAAAGCTGCATTGAACGATAAGTACCCAAATTGAAAATCCTTAAAAATCAGGAATCCAAAGCAGTGCCACCTAGTAAACAACTGTTTGACCCTTCCACAACAATATATCCATCACATTTCAGCTTAATCTGAGGGACGGTTCTGAGAACAAGTGAAAAATAGCAAAACCATACAAAAAAATTCATAAAAAAAATTGCAGCGCCACATGGTGAACAAATTGGAAACTAGGTGTCCCCGGGAGTGTCAATGTACGATATCAAAGCAATTGGGTGAGCGGTTTCAGAGGAGAAGAATTTTGAAGGTTCCCCCCAAAAAAGAACAAAAAAATTCAGAAAAAATCCATTAATCAATAGAGCGTGACCATTTGAACACACTTGGTAGAGATCCACCCAAGGCACATCCCCACCAAGTTTGAAGTAAATCTGGTCAATATTATTAAAGTTATGACCATTACAAGAAATTCCCATGTTAAACTTTCCTATTAAAACTTTTGTAGAGATTTTTGAAAAAAAATCATAAAAAAATCAAAATTCATTGGAACATGACCATTGCAACAAACCTGGTAGACACCCACCCAAGGTACATTGCCACCAAGTTTGAAGTAAATCTGGATGATGGTTTTGGAGAAGAAGTCGAAAATGTAAATTAACACTAGAATGCCCATTGACTTACATGGTAATTAATAGGAAAGGTGCATTTACCCCAAAGGAGCTGAATTGAAAAAATCATACAAAATTAGGAATCCGCAGCATTCAAACACAGTGAACAACTTTGTTTGGCCCTTCCATAAGGAACATATCCACCAAGTGTAAGCTTAACCTGAGTGACGGTCCCATAGAAGAAGTTGAAAATAGCTATAACATACAAAAATTCACAAACAAGAGGGCTGTGTGAACAGCCCGTACCTCAGCTGATCTTGACATTCATCACACTTGCAGCTCTATGAACTTGGGAAAGGATCAAGGACACCATGTTCTGAGTAAGTCTGACCTTTATAGAAGAACACTTACATGTGTAACATCAAAGTTCAAATAGTTCTCAAGTTATAATGAAGAGTAAAATTCATGTATGTTGCACTGTGACCCCACAAACGAGGTCAAGGTCATTCATGTACTGTCTCAGCATGACCTTCATACACAATAATTAACATGTAAAGCTAACTCAAAACAGATATCAAGTTATCAAGTAAATAGTAAATTTCGTGTCAGTTGTCCTGTGAATTAGCATTAGAATGCCCATTGACTTACATAGTAATCAATAGGAAAGCTGCATTGAACAATAAGCACCCGAATTGAAAATCCTTAAAAATCAGGAATGCAAAGCAGTGCCATCTAGTAAACAACTGTTTGACCCTTCCACAACAATATATCCATTACATTTCAACTTAATCTGAGGGACAGTTCTGAGAACAAGTGAAAAATAGCAAAACCATACAAAAAATTCATTAAAAAATTGCAGCGCCACATGGTGAACAAATTGGGAACTAGGTGTCCCCGGGAGTGTCTATGTACGATATCAAAGCAATTGGGTGAGCTGTTTCAGAGGAGAAGAATTTTGAAGGTTCCCCCCAAAAAAGAACAAAAAAATTCAGAAAAAATCCATTAATCAATAGAGCGTGACCACTTGAACACACTTGGTGGAGATCCACCAAAGGCACATCCCCACCAAGTTTGAAGTAAATCTGGTCAATATTATTAAAGTCATGACCATTACAAGAAATTCCCATGTTAAACTTTCCTATTAAAACTTTTGTAGAGATTTTTGGAAAAAAAATCATAAAAAAATCCAAATTCATTGGAACATGACCATTGCAACAAACCTGGTAGACACGCACCCAAGGTACATTGCCACCAAGTTTGAAGTAAATCTGGATGACCGTTTTGGAGAAGAAGTCGAAAATGTGAATTAGCATTAGAATGCCCATTGACTTCCATAGTAATCAATAGGAAAGCTGCAGTGGCCGACAAGTACCAGAATTGAAAAAATCGTTAAAAAATCAGGATTCCGCAGCATTCCCACATAGTGAACGACTTTGTTTGACCCTTCTACAAGGAACATATCCACCATGTTTCAGCTTAATCTGAGTGATGGTTGTGGAGAAGAAGTCGAAAATAGCTATAACACACAAAAATTCATAAAAAATTAGAAAAAAATTGCAGCGCCACCTGGTGAACAAATTAAGAACTAGGCATCCAAGGGAGTGTTCCTCTGTGATTTCAAAGCAATTGGGTGAGCGGTTTCGGAGAAGAAGATTTTTTAAGATTTACCCAAAAAAGAACCAAAAAAAATCATTAAAAATCCAAAAATCACTGGACCGTGACCATTTGAACAAACTTGGTAGAGACCCACCCAAGGCACATCTCCACCAAGTTTGAAGTAAATCTGGCTGACGGTTTTTGAGTAGAAGTCGAAAATGTGAATTGTGGACGACGGACGGACAGACGGACGACAGACCCTCAAAAAACCTCGGCTGACTGACACGTCAGCTGAGGTAAAAAATTAGAAAAAAAACTGCAGCGCCACCTGGTAAACAAATTAACAACCAGGAGTCCCTAGATGTGAACCTGTGTGATATCAAAGCATTTGGGTAAGCAGTTTCGGAGAAGAATATTTTTTAAGATTTGTAGAAAACAAAAAACAAAAAAATTCATTATAATTCCAAAAATCACTGGAGCATGACCATGTGAACAATATTGGTAGAAACCCACCCAAGGTACATTGCCACCAAGTTTGAAGTAAATCTGGATGACGGTTTTGGAGAAGAAGTCAAAAATGTGAATTAGCATTAGAATGCCCATTGACTTCCATAGTAATCAATAGGAAAGCTGCATTGACTGACAAGTACCAGAATTAAAAAAATCGTTAAAAATCAGGAATCCGCAGCATTCCCACATAGTGAACAACTTTGTTTGACCCTTCTACAAGGAACATATCCACCATGTTTCAGCTTAATCTGAGTGATGGTTGTGGAGAAGAAGTCGAAAATAGCTATAACACACAAAAATTCATAAAAAAATTAGAAAAAAAATTGCAGCGCCACCTGGGTAACAAATTAAGAACTAGGAGTCCCAGGGAGTGTTCCTGTGTGACATCAAAGCAATTGGGTGAGCGGTTTTGGAGAAGAAGATTTTTTAAGATTTACCCAAAAAAGAACAAAAAAAATTCATTTAAAATGCAAAAATCACTGGACCGTGACTATTTGAACAAACTTGGTAGAGACCCACCCAAGGCACATCTCCACCAAGTTTGAAGTGAATCTGGCTGACGGTTTTTGAGAAGAAGTCGAAAATGTGAATTGTGGACGACGGACCCTCAAAAAACCTCAGCTGACTGACAAGTCAGCTGAGGTAAAAATAGAATACAATTGCAATGCCACCTGGTAAACAAATTTCGAAGCAAGAGTCTCTAGGAGTGTCCCTGTGTGATATCAAAGCAAACCGGTGAGCGGCTTCAGAGAATATTTAAGATTTGCCCCCCCCCCCAAACAAAAATCATTAAACATCCAAAAATCAATGGAGCGTGACCATTTGAACAAATCTGCTACAGACCTACCCAAGGTACATTGTTACCAAATTTAAAGTTAATCTGGATGAAGGTTTCAGAGAAAAAATTAAAAATGTGAAATAGCATTAGAATGGCCATTGACTTAAATAGAAATCAATAGGAAAGGAGCATTTACTGATAAGTACCAGAATTGGAAAAATCCTTAAAAATCAGGCATCTGCAGCATTGCCACTTAGTTATCAAATTTGTTTGACCCTTCCACAAGGAACATTTCAACCTAGTTTGAGCTTAATCAGAGTGACAGCTCTGGAGAAGATGTTGAAAATAGATATAGCACACAAAAAATCATATAATAAAAAGAAAAAAATTGCAGCGCCACCAGGTGAACAAATTATGAACTAGAGTCCCAAGGAGTGTTCCTGTGTGATATCAAAGCAATTGGGTGCCCAGTTTCAGAGAGAAATTTTTTTTAAGATTTGCCCCCCCCCCCCAAAAAAATCACTGGAGTGTGACCATTTGAACAAACTTGGTAGAAACCCAACCAAGGTACATTGCCACCAAGTTTGAAGTGAATCTGGTTGAGGGTTTGGGAGAAGTCAAATGTTGACGATGAGGGATGAAGGACCACAAGATAAGCTCAGCTACAAACAAGTCAGCTGACCTAAAACAAAAGTTTAAAATCCATGCCCCCCCCCCCCCCATTGCCTCATTTATAACCTTGCTAATCATAGGTCTCATTTTGGAATGATTATGGTTAATAAGAATAGGCTATCACAGTCCCCGAGATATTGACCTAGTGACCTAGTTTTGTTTCATGATACACCTTCAGGTCAAGATATACGTGTGTGAAGTTTCATGATACTAAGTTAAATAGTAAAGGAATGATAAACCGGACACAATTTTTCCAGGATATGTCACTGTAACCCAGATACTTGACCTTAGCGACCTTCTTTTGATATACGACACACCATTATGCCTAGATGCACCCCTGTGTAAAGTGTCATTAATCCAACCTCAAGGACAACAGAATTATAGCTCACACACAAAGTGTATTATAGTTGTACATGATTGTATCATAGTGACCCAGATTATTGACCTGTTTTTGGTTCATGACACACCTTTAGTTCAAGATGTGTGTGTGAATTTTCATGAAACTAAGTTAAATAATGAAGGAATTACAACCCAGACATAATTTTACAAGAATATGTCACAATGACCCAGATACTTGACCTAGTAACCTACCTTGGGTACATGACACACTTTCATGTCCAGATACACCTGTGTGTAAAGTTTCATTAACCTTAGTTGAAAGACAAGCGAATTACAGGCAGACAACGTGGGGACGACAATAACCTCCAGCACTTCATGTGCCAAGGCTAAAATTTGAAAAAAAACAAAACAAAAACAAAATCAAAAAACAAAAACAAAAACAAAAAACGAAAAAAAACTACAGCACCACCTGTTAAACAATTTAAGATCTACAGATCTTCAGAAGTATCCCTTTGCAATTTTGAAGCAATTGGCCAAGTGGTTTTGGAGATTTTTTAAGATTGCGGGGAAAAATGAATTTAATAATCATTTGAAAAAAATAAAAGTCATTGGTGCATGACCATTTAAACAAACTTAGTGGAGACTCACCCAAGGTACATTGCTACCAAGTTTGAAGTGGATCTGGCTGACACCTTTGGAGAAGTTGAAAATGTAAATTGTGGACAAATGGACAAAGAATGACAGATAATCCTCTAAGCTCAGCTGACTGACAAGTCAGCTGAGCTTAGAGGATTGCCTGACAAGTCAGCTGAACAAAAAATCTTCCACATTGGGTTCTGACTAAATAAGAGCACACATTAGTTAATCTGCTGAAAACATAACCACACCCTGTACCATTTATCAAGTCAAAGTAAAATCAGTTTTTGACACATTGAGCAGGTTTTTTTAAGCTTTTGAAAGCTCCTAAAGCCACATGTATTTCCTGTTTCCATACAATTACTGTTGTAAAAACCTCCAAGTGTTCAAAACATAACACATTTTTGTACATGGTAGAAAATGGCAGTTGAGTCACACAATGTAGTTTTGTACACTTACAGTGCCATATATTATAGGAATATTATGGCGTGACTGACATGCACACAAGCAGGCACACACACTAATATCAGTAGGTAAAAAAGTTTAAACATAAACCAGGTCTGTCTTCACTCACAAAAGTTTATCAACACAAACAGGACATATGGTCCCATCTCATATTCCCAACCAGAAATATTTATCTAGAATAACGAATGAGCAAATAATGAAATATGTTAACTTGTAGCTTGTTGAAAGTAATTTGCTGGATGACCTGTTCATGTGGCCATCTCTACAGAACACAATCTGTGGAAAAAATTTTCTCGCATGATCAGTCAGTCATGCAGGCACCAATTCTTTCCTTGGATGCTTGGGTGCTTTTTATAACAGATGGCACTGAATTCATCACTGCATACACCCAGGTATTAAGCTTGCCCTTGGCTGCACAAAACCCTACCATCTTATTTATGAAAGACCCTTCCGAGTTATTAGGAACAACACTGACTTTTGAAGGAATTACAAGGATCCAGGATAGTCCCCATGCACTACCACTCATTCAAAATCCCTCACATACTTGCTCCACATAATATACACGGCCTGTGGTCAGTGAGTCCACGTTGGCCAAACAAAGTAGCAATAGTGAAACAGCTATGAACTAGAAATGAAGATTTGTTCATAGCAAATCTGTCTGAGTGCCTTCAAAATGAGAACAGTTTGAAATGCTACACTTTGCCATTGTTCAACATAATCTAAATTTTGTGTATTCACCTTACTTGCTACAACTTTGGTTCTTGGTTCATTGGATGTGACAATGTCACAAACTTATAAACTGAACTTTGAATGATACCACTATCTACAATAGTTTTGAAGCTATTCAAGATTGTCATTTTGTGTATTTGCCTAATTTGCACAAATTAGAAGCCTACAACTTAATTTGTTTCATGGTTCATTGGATTCGGTTATGTCACAAGCCTACAAATTGAAGTTAGAATGACACCTCCATGTATAAAAGTGTGTTGAATTGTTCAAGATTTAAATTTTGTGTATTCACCAAATTTGCATAAATTAAAATCCTACAACATTGGTTCATTGGATGCGGCTATGCCACAAACCAACAAATTGAAGTGGAATGGCATCTCTATCTTTAATAGTTTTGGACATATTCAAAGTTATAAATTTTTTAATGCCCCCAATTAGCATAATTCAAAATACATTTTCAACATTCAACTTTCCTTTACTGTCCATTATGCTGGCAGGTGTCACAAACCTATACATGCACATTAACATTTTGTGTCTATCTGTGATAGTTTGGAAGATATGGCGCTTTTAATATTTTACTTGCCCCTAATTTAAATAATTTTAAACATCATGACCATTTCAAACAATTTCACTGGTTGGTCAGTCCCCATGGCAAGTTTGGGGTTTTTGGAATAATTGTGTCCCAAGAAAAACTCCACACAAATTTCGTCATAAAGAAAGAAAGAAAGAATAAAGAATTCTTGGGAAAAAAAATCTCTGGGTAAAAAATAATTCTTGGAAAAGCAAAATGTCTGGATCCGCACCCAAACATAATGATGCAAAACAAAGTGGCAACAGTGAAACAGTTATGAATGATCACTGAGAACAAGACACAATCTGTGGATCACACCATGTTTTTATGTAAATTAGCATACCTTTATCCATAAAATGAACACAGTAGGCAAGAATTTGCGCCCAATGCCATCCAATACCATGATACATTCACTGATTTATACAAGGCGTGACCTATGTAACACACTAAATGTGCCCTGGTAAACAGGCTCTGCACAGACATGTATGTGACAACTGCTATTATTTTCAGGGATGGATAGGGCCCTTCAGCAGCTAGCTGCCTCTGTAGCCAGATTTCCTAGCCACCCTACTCCTCACAACGCGGTGCTTGGATTGCTCCCAGGAGAAAGGCACATACAGAGTGGCGAAGCAGGGGACCAACCTACTGCCTTGGCTGGGAAATTACTAAAATACAAAAAGACCCCAAAACTGACTGAAAGAAAGGAAAGCAATTGAAAACACTGCTGTCAAGTGTTTGAATAGTAGGCCTATGTCGGATTTTCTACAAACATTCATAATGGCCCCATTGCATACTAGCTTTGAAAACTTCCTTTCAAAGGAATACTTCTTTAGATTTGGAACAAATACCCAGAGACCCTCAATTAGGTAGGTGATGGTATTGAGGTCTGGGCCTACTGGCTAGTCATCCCATATGAATATACATGTACTGCATTTGGTTGTTATGGAGCTCCAATGGGAAGTAACATTTAACAACTCTTGCTTTGCACAGTCCAATATTGCTGTCCTGGACAAAAAACGGTAAACCCTTCATCAATGGATGCAAGCCTGAATGGTACACCAACAGACTCCAGGAGAGAATGTTTGTGCTTTGCAACATTTCTACCTCGTCAATTTACAGGGAAGGTTGGTCATGAACTTGATGGTGACACTGCACCCCACACCATGATGGACGCTCCACCAAACCGGTCAATATGAGACAGGTGATTGTGGACTCGATCTTGTCTTTCTGTCCTGCCCTACTCTTATTCATCAGTCATGAAATCACACAGAAAAGCACTGTGAAATGCCTATGTTGTACCACTAGTCAATGTTCCAGTTTCTGTGTTTTCTGCACAAATCTAATCTGATATCAATGTTTTATTCAGAAATCAATGGAAAACAAGCCATACAATATATAATTGATTCTAGCATTAATGGTAAAAGAGATCAGATTGGGGCTTTTTATTTTCCAGCAGGTGTAAAATATGTGTAGGACATTGTCAGCATGTTTAGTATTCTTTGGGATAAAGAGGAAGAACAACAGTCACACTGTGAAGCTGTGAGACTGTAGACTCAGTCCACATCCGAGAGAACACAATGCTAAACACGAGATAATATCTGACTTAAGGGTGTGGCATACACTTACAGCACTTTACAAAGAAAGTATGACTTTGTACCAAACATGTCTAAAACGAGAAACATCATTATTTTCTTACAGGAAATGAAAACAGTGCACTTTTAGCAGCAAAACTGTATTTTTAATGTATGTTTTACATGAATGTATCACCGTGACCCAGATATTTGGCCTGGTAACTTACTTTTGTTTCATGACACACCTTCAGGTGTGTCATGTGTGGGTGTGAAGTTTCATGAAACTAGGTTTAACAGTAAAGGAATAATAGCCCTGACACTATTTTACATGGACATGTCACTGTGACCAGATACTTGACCTAGTGACCTACTTTTGGTACACCACACACCCATATATCCCGATGTACCTGTGTGTAAAGTTTTATTATTCTCAGTTGAAGGACAAGCGAATTATAACCCAGACACGAATAGGGGAAACCCAGATACTTGAGCTAGTGAGCTACTTTTGTTTTGTGACACACCCTTAGGTCAAGATATGTGTGTGTGTGTCAAGTTTTATGAGACTAAGTTAAACCAGGAATAAAAGCCCTGACACTTCATGAGGATATGTCACTGTGACCCAGATACTTGAGCTAGTGACCTACTTTTGGTACATGACACACCCTTATGTGAAGATGCATCTGTGTGTAAAGTATCATTAATCTAAGTTATCTACCAAAGGAATTATAGCCCGGACATGATTTTTGAGGAATATTTCAATGTGACCCAGATATTTGACCTATTTTTGGTATATCACACACCCCTATGTCCAGATGCACCTGTGTGTAAAGTTTCAGTAATTTAAGTTGAAGGGCAAGTGAATTATAGCCTAGACAGAAATACCAGAGGCCCAAATACTTGACCTAGTGATCTACACTAAAACCTATCTAACCGAACACCTCCGTATACCGAACACCTCTATATACTGAACACCATTTCTCGGTCCCAAATACATTTTTTCAATGCTATCAAACCCCCCTAAACCGAACACCTCGCTATACTGAACACTTTTTTCCAGTCCCAAGGGTGTTCGGTATAGGGACGTTTCACTGTACTTTTGTTTCATGACACACCTTTTGGTCAAAACATATATGTATATGTGTGAAATTTCATGAAACCAGGTTAAATAGTAAGGGAATTATAGGTCTGACACAATTCCAGAAGGATATGTCACTGTGACCCTGATACTTGACCTAGCAACCCACTTTTGGTTTCTGACACACCCTTATGTCTAGATGCAACTGTGTTAAGTTTTATCAATCTTACTTTAAAGACAACAGAATTACAGCCCAGGCATGAAGTGTTATGTAGTTTTACATGATTGTGTCACCTTGACCCAGATACCTGACCTAGTGACCTACTTAAGCTTCATGACATACCTTTAGGTCAAGATATGTGTGTGTGGGTGTGTGTGTGAAGTTTCATGAAACTAAGTTAAACAAAAAAGGAATTACAGCCCAGACACGATTTTATCAGGATATGTCACTGTGACTCAGATACTTCACCTGGTGACCTATTTTTTGTGCATGACACACCCTTATGTGTAGATGCATGTGTGTGTTAAGTTTCATTAATCTAACTTACACAGCACAGTAACGGAATTATAGCCAAGACATGATTTTACAAAAATATGTCACTGTGACCCAGATACTTGACTTAATGATGTAATTTTGGTACATGACACACCCTTATGTTCAGATGCACCTATGTGTTAAGTTTCATTGATCTAAGTTGAAGGACAAGCGAATTATAGCTGGACACACAGATGCATGGACACACAGAAGTGATTTCTATATGCCCCTCCTCCATTAAGGGGGGGGGGGAGGCATAATAAACAACTACTATGGAACCACAGAGATGGACGGACTGACGAACAGACAGATATGTGCAATCGCATAAGCTCTGCAAGTAATAGTCAGCAGAGCTATCAAAAGCACTGCACATAAAGCACAGAAATGGGCCAACACATAGGAAATATAATATGCATAAAAAGTAGGGAGCTCGGCCCCTCTTGTCTGACATTGCCGGTCAATGTTGTCAAAAGGTGGTAAAATCCTGACTTCCTCACGCTAGGATCAACACAGTTACTGCAATACAATCTTTTCCCTTCACCATGCCAACATCACTGCATGGTGTCATTACTTACATGTTGCCCCATCCACTGCTGTGGGTGAAGGCAACCTCCTTTAGCTGTTGAAAATGACCTGTCTTCGAGTCACACATACTGGGCCAGCACCTGTCTATCTTCATCAGCCACTTTTTGCTCTGTCCTAAATGTCTCCAGTCTCTCAGTCTCTTCTGCAAAGTCTACAGACCAAAGACCTGTTGAAGCCAACCCTTTGAGCAGCTCTTATCTGTGACTAACCTGCTTGGTTGCACAGGTCTACAATGTCCCATTTCTTTCTGAGAGATCCCTCCATCTACCATCTTTAGGTAACTAGAATGGCTCAGAACCATCAGCCTGCATCCCCATACTTTGTGAAGACCATCAAAGGTTTAAATGGGCACAGCCCTTGTCCAAAAATGTGGTCAGTGCACAGAAGGAACAATAGTCACATACTTTGTCACAGGGTGGCCTTAAGGTCCTCCCTTGCCAAGTACATGTACTTTACTTTTCATGAAAGGGAAGGAGTTGAACTGTTAAAGTATTTTATGAAGAAAATTTGCCTTTGCGAGGACGCAATATTCAAGTAACCGAAATGAAAAAAATCATGAATCCATAGCATTGCCTCCCAGTGAACAACTTTGTTTGACCATTCCACTTGGAACATATTCAAAAAGTAAGTCACCAAGTACAGTTTTATGTACAATGTGGGGTGACTAAGTGTAATTTTGATCTGGAGGCTTGATTCTATCTGCCATTGATGTCCAAGCTACACCTTGCCTATTACAAAAATCTCGTCTTTCAACTTTACAGGCATGGTGACCTTACAAAAATAGGTCAAGGTCACTGATATTACACAACATTCTAACATTGGACATGGTCTACATATATCATATAAATTTGGCAAGTCTAACTCAATTACCTTTCCAGATATGGAATTTTATATCTTAAAACACATTTTGGCTCATAATTTCTGTCAAATTATAGGTGGGGCCACTAGTATCTTTAGCAACTTTGACCTCCTCCATAACCCCACCACATTTCATGAGAATCCATTGAAGATACTAAAGCACTCACAATATTTTCATATTTCGACCCATATATAACATAATACTGTAGGTGGTTCTACCAATACCAGAGGGGACCTAGATTTTCACACACCCTTTCGTCCTGAAATTTATGCTGGGTTAACTTGAAAACTGTGGACGGTATCACGCTAATGATCAAAAGTTTACGGATGGATGGATAGAGATGAGCAGTCACATAAGCTCAGCGACTTTAGGTCAGCAGAGTTAAAAAGAGTCACTCTATACTCTGTCTTGCATACCTTTTTGTTTAACTTGAAAACCAATTTTCCAGGTATTTCTTACATCTGCCAGTCAAGTTTGTATTCAGGTCATTAGCAAATACTTCAGTGTTGAATTCAATATTACCATACCATTTGGGGGATATTTCCTTTTGATAATGGGCTTACACCAAAATGAAGCAACCAACTTTGTCTTTCATGTCTTTCTCTCATACTTCACAACAACCACTTCACATATACCTTTTCCCATCCTACAGCATCATTCTTAATTGTCATCATTTTCACAACAGTTCATTATCACACGAAGGGGGAAGGGGCTGAGCCAAAGTAAGCAAGGTTGCCCAGGCTAAAGAAATGAGGATTGGTATATGCATGTTGATCACCTGCAATGTTTATTCCACTTACAGTATTAAAATCCATGTAAATTTAGTCACATACAGGTACAGGGGGTGTACACCTCACAAGACTTGACACTTTGGCTTGTGTATATTGAGTAATCCTCTAAGCCACTGTCAAACTCAATCAAGATATTCATCTGTATTTATATATCCCGCAAATTTCATGTGGATAACTTCCAGGCAGTGTAGTCTCTCAGTCTAACCCTCATTGCATGTGTGACTTGTCATGACCAGATCAGGGCATATACAGTTAGGTAACTATGGGAAACATTTTTAGGCTACATCTGTGGTTTTTCCTGTACAGTAAAGCTACTATCATGTACAGCCACATACATGAACTGCAACCTGATAGTTTGATGATAGCATGTACGATCAAAAACTTTAAAAGTAGGCCTATATGTGTACACCTATGTCAGAGTTCATACAGCTTGGCAGCTTTCAAATTCAAAGACCTTTCCAGGGCCTTTTTTTTTTTTTACCAAATTTCAAGGACAGTCCAACTTGATTGATTTTTGTCTTTTGAGTCTTGCTGCCATCTGTTTGGGGTTTCTACAGGGGGGGGGGGGGGGGGGGGTAATCGAGTGAGCCTAACTGTTAGAGGAAGGTGTATTAGTGGACAATTTAGAATTCAAGGACTTTTTACGCACTTTCAAGGCCTTGAAAAAGTACGTAGCAAATTCAGGTACTTTCAAGGACCTGTATGAACCCTGCTATTGCATGTCCATACCATTTGATAGGCCTGATCCCTGAACCCAAAATGTTGGAATAGTTCCCCTAATATTTAATACTGTTCAGTGGCACCTGCGGTCCAAGGCCACATAGTTAAATTTCTTTGCAAATTTACCTACATAGAAAGGTAACCTGCTGCATGTGGCCACTTTTCTTTACAGAATGGTGTGCCATATACAACATCTGCTACTGTACAATGATACCTGCTACCTGCAGTTTTACCATCTCTGGTGAAGGACAGCATGCTTTCAAACCTGCTCTGCCCTGGATGACACTAAATTTCTCTCGTAAATTTACCTGTATTTCTTTTAGCTACATCAAATAGAAGGTACAACTGTATTCATAAATTTTAGATACAAGTGACTCAATGAGATTCATGGAATGCAATTGATGCTTTGCATTTCATTTGTTGCTCCTTTTTACACTTAACAAATAGAGCCTATCTGAAAAAGTAGAATCCAACACTAATACTGACAATACGCCAACGATTGAAACAGAAACTATAAATCATCAATAAAAGCTCGCCAAAAGCATAGTTAAAATGTGCATTTTCTGTCTTGGAGTCAACTTTTTCACATGCTTCATGTATTCTCAACGCAACACTTATGTAAACAAGAGGGCTGTCTGAACAGCCCATGCTCAGCTGACCTAGAGATTCATTACACTTGATGTACTGAGAACTTGGGATAGGACGAAATAGGTAGACACATGTCAAAGATACATCCCTACCACATTTGACACAAAATCTGACCAAATTATTGAATTTGTAACCATTACAAGAAATTCCGATGTTAAACTTTCCTATTAAAAACTTTTTAAAGATGTTAAAAAAAAAAATCACTGGAGCATGATCATTTGAACAAGCTTAGTAGAGACCCACCCAACACACATCACCATTAAGTTTGAAGTCAATCTGATGGACAGTTTCTTCAGAGAAGTCCAACATGTGAATTAGCATTAGAATGCAAACTGACTTACATATTAATCAACTGGAAAAGTCCATTTGCCGATAAGTACCCAAATTTGAAAAAAAAAAAAAAAAAAAATGCTAAAAATTTGGTATCCACAGCAGAGCCACCTGGTGAACAATTTGTTTGACCTTTTCAGAAGAAACATATTCACAATTTTTCAGCTTAATCTGAGTGACGGTTCTGGAGAAGAAGTTGAAGCAGTGCCACCTGGTAAAAAAATTAAGAACTAGGAGTCTCCAGGAGTGTTCCTCTGTGATATCAAAGCCATCGGATGAGCGGTTTTGGAGAAGATTTTTTAAGATTTGTTAAAAAAAAATAATCACTTAAAATAAAATATAAAAAAAAAATGTAGCATGACCATTTCAACAAACTTGGCACAGACTAACCCAAGGTACATTGCCACCAAGTTTAAGGTGAATCTGGTTGATGGTTTAGGAGACAAAGTCAAAAATGTGAATTAGTATTAGAATGCCCATTGACTTACACAGAAATCAACAGGAAAGGTGCACTTACCGATAAGCACCCGAATTGAAAAAAATCGTTAAAAAACAGGAATCCGCACCATTACCACTTAGTGAACCCTTGTTTGACCCTTTCAAAAGCAACATATCCACAACATTTCAGATTAATCTGAGTGATGGGTCTGGATATATAAACACAGACGAATTTCTTGAAGAAATTGAAAACATGAATTGTGGACCAGGGACAGACAACAGACCCTCACAAAAGCTCAGCTCACAGACAAGTCAGCTTCAGAAGCTAAAAATTAAAAGACACTCAGTTTGCTTTGGAGTTTTAACATGGGCTATTTGTACACAGGTGGAAGGACCATGTCATTTTCATTATATTTACCCCACCCCACCCCCCACCCAAACCTTTTTCCCACTGGAAACATTCTTCAGATTTTGCATGCATCTCATGTTTTACAAGTAATGGTGTAAATCTTGGGATTTTTTTTTGGGGGGGGGGGGGGGGCGGGGGGATGTGGTCAAGACTGCTACTCTTACCTTACATAGCAATACAATGTATTACAAGTTGACATTTCACATACTGGTGATTATCAACATTTATGATAGCTTTGTGCATGAGTATGGGGAAACAGCATTGGCTTTGACCATTTTGAGCCTAAATATCATTGTAATAAAAAGTCCGACATACAGGATAGCAGTAAGAGCAAATGGTTTATTCACAATTCACTATAGTTGTCTGTAAGCTTGGGAATAAGGCCAAGGACACTTGCATGCCATCATATCACAGAATACCAAAGCACCATCATCAAGTACAACAGATACATGTTCTAGCTCAAACAGTTTTTGATAGAAAATTTTATAGTACTCCATGACTTTTTACATCACATAAATTCATTCATAACTTGGCTCCTAAAAAATCATAGCTTGATTAGTTCTTAAGGTGACTTTAGGGAAGCTACTTGAAATGTCACATCACAGTCGTTGGCATCAAACTGTATAGTTCATCAATACACCTATCCAAAAACATTTTTGAAATTGCCAAGTGGTGGGACAGTCCATCAATGAACCCCATTATTTAAAATGATACAATTATTGATTAAAAAAAGAAAAAAAAAATTGCAATATTCATTGATACATATTTAATTCTACAATCTTTGTAAAAATTACCTGGGCCTATATTAATAGATTAAGTTACCAGTGCCGCAAAACAACTCATGGTCCCGGTCCGACTCGTTGTTTATAAAGTTAAGAAGTTAGCTAAGCCAAATAGAAAGGGAAGCTTAACTTTGATTGGTTGCTTTTCATGTCAAGAAACAGCATTCAATTTCACTTTTTGCGTTTGGGTATTCACCCAACATGGCAGACCGCTGAGCTATGTGGTGCTCTTGAAATGCCTGCTAAATCAAGCTGTTGTATGAGAACACCCTGGGTTTCCTGTGTGCTACAGGGATAGAGTCAGGCAAACAGATCGTTCTCAATTGATGGGTAAATCATAGCAGCGTAATTTAAAGCTAAAATATATAGGAATTATACTACTAACATATGGCAGCACACATTCACTGTCAATGTCATCATCCTCCGCCTGCGGATTATTTAACAAAATTCTGTTGTTTTTATTTTATAAAAAACTTTGAATGCAACAAAAATCTAAAAGGCAGAACAAGACAGGAATTAAATTCATGATAGAAGGCTGGAAAAAATATACGTAGCCTACATTGCGGAAAAGCATGCCTTTACCCACGCCATTTAGCATACTCTGGCAGCCACATATACTCATATGTGAGCATAAGGAAGTCGGGTTTTCAGCGTCAGTGAGACCCTTTTAGGGGATGTCATGTTATGAGAAATTTACCCCATTTTGGATCCTGTTATGTTGATATGCAAAACCCCTAAAAAAGTGTCCCATCAGTCGCCTTTGCACAAGTGCATGGTGTATAGCAGGGTCTACTGCATTGATGGCAATATGAATCTACTATACATGGCATTAGGATGTATGCAGTCTACACATGGCATTTATAGGATGAACTATGATCAGTCCTAAAATTAATGGGTAATAAAAAGATACTTTCACAGTACAACACTCTCTCATTGGCAAACATGTCGTTACAGTCTCATTAGTATATGCCAATCATGTACTTAACATTCTTTTCTATTGTTCAAGCCACCTTTGACCACTCCCAATTTTTATTGGTAATAATACAATAATAATCAATGAACACCAATATAGACACATATGGACGCAAGGTACAGTTCAACAGCTAAAATGATTTAGTACATACTAGTTTCAGTTACATAATTTGTTAATGGTTACACAAGAAACACATATCAGGTGAATATTTTCTCATATTTTGCCAAATCTGAAGATACAAACCATTAAATAATGGAACTCTTTTCTACAACCTCAAGATACACACAAACCATGGTTGTGTAATTTGGCCATGTAAGCTGTATAATGGCATGTAGGAGTGTCCTTATTATTCTAGGTAGAAAAAGTCAAAATATCTGCATCTTTATTACCCCTATGGAATATTACTGTCCGCTTTTTATATCCATCACACACACAAAAAAATTATACCATGCTCTGTGACTGTTTTTCCTTTGCAACAATGGAAGTCCTATATAATCTAAGATTATATCATGACAGTCGGCTGGTGCGATTCCAAAATTCATAAAAAATACAAAAATCACTGGCACCTGACCATATGATCAAACTTGTAGACATTGCCACCAAGTATGAAGTAAATCTGTCTGACGGTTCCGTTAGTTGAAAATGTGAATCTGTATCAGAGGCCAATTGATTTATATAGTAAACAATCAGAATATATGGATTTCCCAACAAGTACCAAAAATGCACCCAAGGTACATTGCCACCAAGTTTGAAGTTAATCTGGATGAAGATTTTGGAGAAGTTGAAAATGTGAATTAGCATTAGAATGCTCATTGACTTCCATAGTAATCAATAAGAAAGCTGCATTGACCGGTAAGTACCCGAATTGAAAAAAATTGTTAAAAATCAGGAATCCACAGCATTCCCACATGGTGTGCAGCTTTGTTTGACCCTTCTACAAGGAAAATATCCACCATGATTCAGCTTAATCTGAGTGACGGTTGTGGAGAAGAAGTCGAAAATAGCTATAACACACAAAAATTCATAAAAAAAAAAGCAAAAAATTGCAATGCCACCTGGTGAACAAATTAAGAACTAGGAGTCCCAGGGAATGTTCCTGTGTGATATCAAAGCAATTGGGTGAGCGGTTTCAGAGAAGATTTTTTAAGATTTGCCCAAAAAAGAACAAAAAAAATTCATTAAAAATCCAAAATCCCCGGACCGTGACCATTTGAACAAACTTGGTAGAGACCCACCCAAGGCACATTTCCATCAAGTTTGAAGCAGATCTAGCCTGTGCTTTTGGAGTAGAAGTCGAAAATGTAAATTGTTTACGACTGACGGACGACGAATTTTGAGACTATGGTATCAGCTCAGGTGATATGATCACCTGAGCTAAAAAGCGAAAACACTTTTTTGTATAAAACAAGACGTCAAAAGGCCTAATGCTCTGCTGGCACCGGGGCTATATTGCACCTGTTCATTTCAAAGTTGCAATGCTCAAGTGGCTTCTGAACATATAAAGCTTATGTCAGTTTAGTCTCTTGTTTGACCCTAAGATGACACTTTGCTCCACATGTAATCATAGCCTTTTTGTGCAATTCCTGTGATGGATATTGTGCATGTGCCAAGACAACAATGGGCTTTATGTCATAAGTGACCGTGGGACAGAATATTTACTTCAAAAAAATGTCAAGGTCACTGATCTTACACAAAGTTCAAGCTTTGGACAGTGTCTATATATCCTCAAAATTTGGCAAGTATGTCCAATAACTTTTCAAGATATGGAATTTTATATCTTAAAACACATTTTGGCTCATGATTTCCGTCTTATATAGGTGGCACCACTAGTAACACTAGCATCTTAAGACTTTGACCTCCCCCACAATCCCATCCAATTTGGTGAAAATCTGTCACAAATTAAAGATGCTAGAGTGTTCACAAGATTTTCATATTTTGACCCCTACATTGCATATTGTAGTTGACACCAGAAATATCGAAATGAACCTGGATTTTTATACACCGTGTAAGTCCTAAAGGTTATATTGGGCCAGCTTGAGAACTGTGCACGGTATTGTGGCAACAAGATGTTCACAGTTTGACCTGTATATTACATAATACTATAGGTGGCGCCACCAACATTGATGTCAACACGATTTTTATGCACTTAAGTCCTAAACGTTATATGGGCTTATCTCACGAATTGTGGGGTGCAGAGCATTCACCAAATGAACCCTTCATTCAGACTGGCCATTTGACTTTGACCTTCAATTCAGAGTAAAAAACTGTTTCTGTTTAAAATATGCGCCCCACAACCAGCTTTCCATATATAGTCTCTTTGTTCAAATCAGGTAGTAACTTTTCAAGTTATTGACGAAAAACAATAAACTTGGACAGGCAATTAACTCCATAATTACTTGGTCACAGTGACCCAAAAAGTAGGTCACTAAGTACAGTTTTATGTATTATGTATTCAATTTTGATCTGGAGGCGTAATTCTCTTTGCCATTGATGTCCAAGCCAGACCCTGCCATCACAAAATCACCTTTTCCACTTTACCCATGCATGATGACCTTACAAAAAAGGTCAAGGTCACTCATATTACATAACGTTATGTCAATGGACATGGTCTATATATCTTATAAATTTGGCAAGTCTAATCCAATTACTTTTTCATGGAATTTTATATTTTACAACACATTTTGGCTCATAATTGCTGTCAAACTCTAGGAGGTTCCACTGGTATCACTAGTAACTTGGACTTTGACGTCTCGCTGAATTTGGTGAATATCCATTACAAATTAAAGATGCTTGACTGTTCACAAGATTTTTCATATTTTGACCCCTGTATTATCAGCGGTGCCAGCACTATCGAATCAACTTTGCATCAAGTTTTCAACTTAATTGGAATAGTTGTGGACAACGCGGAAACAAAGATGGCCACCTGCTTGTAATATCTGTGGCTTTGCCACAGACAAAAAGTTTTTAAATTACTGTGCGGACACTGGTTTTCACAAAAGTGACTGTGTGACATTGGAAATTGGGTCAAGGTCACTCATGTTTGAGCTTCACCTTGGACTGATAGAAAACTATGATGATGTGCAATATTACATCACTATAGCTTGAAAACTTCTCTCAAGTTATCCTACTGACACCAAATTCGTTAATGTAGCTTTTTGACTTCAGGAATTGTGTCAAGGTCGCCCATCTTATAAGTTAAGGTAGCTCTCTTCCAACTTGACCTAGCCCCTACAGGGAACTATAATCTTGTGCAATACAAAAGCCCTAACTCAAAAGCTTCTCAAGTTATCATCGGACACCAAATTAACTAATGTGGCTCTGTGACCTTGGGAATTGGGTCAAGGTCACCCATCTTTGACTTAGCTCTTACAGAGAACAATAACCCTAAGCAATCTGAAGGCCCTAGCTAGAAAACTTTTCAAGTTACCATGCAGATACCAAATTCACCATGTGGCTCTATGACCTTGAGAATTGGGTCAAGGTCACCCATCGTACAATTTAAAAACAGTTAAGACACCAAAAACCTTTGCATGGCCGATTTTGAGACTTTAACAGTTTTTAAAAAGATGAATATCCTTTCTGTTAGTTGTCAAAATTTCAAGCTTTGAACTCAAGTAAAAATAAGAGAAAAACGCCCAAAACCACACAGGCATGTGGACATCGGAATGTCCATGTGTCATTCTTTTGATTTTCAGCTGCCAAGCGGGACAATACCACCCGTCAATCATACTTAACAGCCTGTCACGTGGCTGCAGGTAGCAACGGCCCATGGCAAAAGGAGAGTAGTATCAGGGCAGCAATGCAAAATATGGCTGCATGCCGAAAGTATGTTTGTGGGCACGGAAAAGATGCAAACATACCACAGCCTTAGTGGTTTACTTGATAGTTATCTTGCTTGTTTTGCGTTCTAGTGAAGGGAGACTTGAAATGTTCAAAGAGGAGCGGGAATCGTCAGACGACGTCCCTTCAAACTTCAAAGGCCCTGCCATGATGGATTACCCCAGTGGTCCTTCACACCAAGGACAGGCGGGGGAAAAAACACTGGCACCTTAATCAACAATACCCACGTACATAATAATATTTTATGGAAACCCAGGGATGAGGAAATAAAAGTACAAATAAACATATCGAAATAAGCATAAACGTGGACAGTAGAGAAAACACACAAAATAGCATTGCATAACTCAGGTTGGAAAGAGAAATAAAACTCATTGAGAAAATAAGTACAAAATAGGGACAAACTAATTAAATAAAGTGTCATACAAGTCTAACATAAAATACACAGATAGGAGTAAATACAATAAAACGCTATCCCGCGAAACGGGATGAAGAGGTAGGGGTGGACGACCAAACCCGCCATCCGTGCACTGACCACGAGCGGCTGTAGTCTGCCCCACCGAAGCAAGGCAACACAACTTCCGTTGCCAGGCTTGAGGTCACGGGGCCCGAAGGGCCGCCTCCATGACGTCACACTTTGAAACCAGACTGTCGCTGTCGCCGTTTGACAGATCGCTGAATAATGTTTTCCATACTTCAAAGGCTCTTTTATTCATGTGATTGGCCAATAATTGATTGGCAACCTCCCCAAATGTTAAGGGACTATGTTTACTATGTTTTGTACAAATATCAGCTCAACTGGAGCAAATGGTATTGTTTAGAGGCAAATGATCAACATCGAAGGCCTTTGAAGCTTGTTTTCTAAGAAAGGATAATAGGACGAGAACCCCACCTAGGAATGGTTATTCCATGAAAACGGCCTGGCAGAATTTAATCCGGTGGACTCTTTTTGAGAAGTCAAACAAGAAATAAGTTAACCAACTGACAATGGATGCCAGCAGATTTTAAAGGCTCTGTTGAACGACAAATCAGCAGAGCTTAAAATTCTAAGCATGTTTATGTGTAATTTAGTGAATAGTACCAGATAATAGTTTCCTTCTTTAAGACTAGTCCATGAGGGACGGCATATTTCTTCCCTTTCCTTACACTCCAGTCTATTTCTTTCTGAAATTTACATGCATTGACCATCTGCTACATGAGATCACTTGTTACTGGCAGTAGGAATGGTCTTAAATGCAGGTACTACATTTGAGCTAGACTGCATGCATTAGAATGGGTCCACTGACTTGGACTTTTAGTCAATTCACTAGATTCTAAAAGCTTTATTAGAATTGGCTGGATGCTACTATTATATGGATACATGATACCTGAACAAAGAAAGATCAGTTCTCATTATTGTGTTTAGTAATAGCAGGAACAGTATCGTGTGTACAGAATTAATGAGTGGGTTGGGGGCAGTGGGGGTCTGCTTTACACCAGTGTGCCAGGCAGCCTTCGACGATGGTACCGCATGAGGACCACTGGCACAATTAATTTACCTTCTACATTGAAGAACAAAAGGGACAGGTGTGGGCTGCCAATCGGCATTGGGGGGTATCTTTTAATACTGCTCAGCCTGCATACCCCTAGAGGCTACAATATTCACTTCACTCACACACAAGTTCGAGATCTGTGCCAACTTTTGTGTTATTTTCTGTTGAGTAATCATGGTGAATGTCCAATTGTCATGCTCTCTTCATAAATATGACCAACAGGAGAACCCACTAAAAAGCTGACGTGTGTTGCACCTGTCATCTATGTGGCCTAGGAAATTTTAAAACAGCCAAATGACCCAAGTGTGCTTTTTTTATGTACACGTACATTAACACTAACACCACCTTCCATGCTTTCTTCTTTTTTTAAACAAATGGGACAGAACTGATTCTCTGCTGCAAAATATTTCTGGACAGCTTGCTCGCTGTACATGTGTCAATGACAACCCTATCAGCTGTGTGCAGAGCTCAGACAGACAGTTACCTGTGTGACCATTTAATTTTCATACATGGTGGTTCCATTCTTAAGACAACAAAGGCATCCTCAATATGGTGAAAGAAGCAATTTTTCAGACAGGTGTCATTAATATTATCCAACTTTTTGTACAGAAAAGGACTTCTTTTTTAAATGGATAACTCTGGTTTGCCTGCACAGAAGGGCACAGTTACTGGTCCACAAAGGTATTAAGCTGGCAACACAAGAGGTCAGTTCGCAGGCAATGCATGGGAAGAGAGGCCAAATGACAATCTACTGACCTCCCTTGATTTAAAAGGTGCATCACTCCATGACAACCCTCTGATGGAGGACCACTCAGTGATGTCCCAATCTCATTCTTTAATTTGCACATTTTGAGATATCACTTGCAAACAAATCACTTTTTATGGTCTTTCAACCCAGGACTATTTTTAGAGGTATATATGCTAACAATACGGGTCACAACCATGGATACACTCTACCAGTATACTGGGACTCTTTACTCATGCAAAACAAATGGGTCAACCAGTTGCTCTGACATTTAATTATGACATGGCAACATGCCAGCATTGTTCGACTCAGGTCTTCTGAGATGACCCCCCTAAACAGAAATTGAAGCAAGTCCCAGGTTCATCAAAAGCTGTTTGAAGGTGCACAGCCAATAACAGCTAATATCATGTCAAACATATGGTGTTCATTTAAATATTCAGTGTCCTTTCCAAAACAGGCTGAGCTGGGATCTGAATTAAACAGCAAACAAAGAAAAAGTCCAAGCAGTTCTGCATTACAGACGTAATTATGCTAAGTCCTTTGCTGATCAGGCAGATAGTGTTGTATTTTGCATGGCCTACACTTGAGCTCAGTGCCAAACTCATTATACTTTGAGTGTCTGGCAACATGCCAAGGTTCATAATACTGCCACAACCCACTATCCAGCCGATGTTTAAAGCCTTCCCAGTTTGGCCTCAGTTCAAAATGAAGTCACTGCATGACCACAGTGTTCACTCTCAAGGACATTAAAGGACAAGTATACCCCCACCCCACCCCCAATCACTTGTTATGCACACCGCTTGGCACAGTTTGTTAAATATCAATAATATGGATTGTAATATCTATGATACCTGTAACCTATTTATACCAATAAGTATAAAACTTTCTTTCATCCTGCAGCATGTCCTCCTGGTCACCCTGTAATATTTACCCATGTACTGTGATCAACAGGTGTACACCATGAGAAACACATGAGTCTCAAGCATACATTTTATATACAGTGATTCTTTACTTGGGCTAACCTTTGTCTGGAAACCACTATGCTGAATCACAAATTCTATTCTCCCCATCTAAATTTACCTGTCATGAAAGGACACATCCTGAAACACAAGTTCCTATGTTAGCGCTAGCAGTAGCCAAAATAGCCAAATGCTACTAAACCTTCAAAATGGCTATTAAAAGTAGCAAATGGCTACTAAAATTTCCCAAAAATTCTTTAATTTTATGCAGAAATTTAACAGATTTCAAGTCTGTGTAGCTCTTTCCTAGGAAAATTGAAATTTTGGCTACTAATTTTAAAATCATAGCGCTAACCTGGAGTCAACTTTATCTGGAAGTTGAGGTACTCTCTCAAGACGTACAAATGTAAAAATGTATAAATGCATGTCTCACACATTCCCTTTTTTTAATGAAACAAATGACAGCACTAGTATGTGCATATGAATATAGTAAAGCCTCTCTAACCGAACACCTCCGTATACCAAACACCTCTCTGTGGTGAACACCATTTCTTGGTCCCAAATATATACTTCCACTGTCAGCAAACGTCCCTATACCAAACACCTCACTATACCAAACACTTTTTTTCGGGTCCCAAGGGTGTTCGGTACATGGAGGTTTTAGTGTATATGCATGTACAGTGAAACCTCCTTGAACCGAACACCCTTGGGACCGGAAAAAAGTGTTTGGTATAGTGAGGTGTTCATTATAGGGAGGTTTGATAGCATTGAAAGTATATATTTGGGACCAAGAAATGGTGTTCAGTATAGAGAGGTGTTCGGTATACGGAGGTGTTCGGTAAGAGAGGTTTTACTGTACATGTATGTGAATGAATCTGAAATACATGTACACATAAAAGTGTGCCAGTATTATATGTATAGAATCCAATATGTGGTAATACTGGTGCCTTGGTTAATTATGCTCAACCATATATCCCAATGCAGGTGCAAGTTTAGCAAGGCCAGCGAGGTGTTGTGTTGTTCAAATATCCAGGTCTCTGTTCTCACAACAATCACCCATAAGAAATTTTGTCCTTTTTTTTTTTCATAGCACCACTGAGCATCTGGTACAAAATCTTTGTGTGTGTATGGTGTTGTCTTTTTCCTCCTTCTACTGGTACACAAAAAAAGGGGGGGGGAGGTACAATTTTTTTTTTAACATACATATGCTACCAGCTCATGTACATAGATGTACAGGGTATACCAATTTGTTAATACACACATCTTCAATGCATGTTAACAAAAACTCAGTTGTTCAATCTACTTTTCCAGCATACATTATGCACACTGATGTTAAGTACACAAAATTGTCTTTATATCTTACTGTATGTCCACATATATTGCCAAGTGCATTTGGCAGTTATGATTTTATCCACATGCTGCCACACCTCTTACAAGTGGGCCATGCCAATCTGCTTTAACTGAAGAACAACCTAAAATTCAATCACTACAGAACTATGGACTAATTATGTTCAACTGTCATCATCTACACTACATAAAACTGAGACAACTGAACAGACATGACCAAAAACCTTTATGGCCCGAAAAATTTGGGGCACTGCTGCACACAACTCCTAAGCCTGGACCATGTAACTGTGATCACCTTGACAATTCACATGTAACCATTCCCACTAAAGTCTTTTTTTTTTTTTTGCAAATGGCGATATGGCCCAGACAGTGGACATGCGCCCTTGCCTTTTTCGTGAAGTGATAGGTACTGAAGGTTACTGGTTCAAACCTGACTTTTCTGTTATCATATTAATGCATTCATTCTTAAGAGAAAAAAAAAAAAAGTGGAAAGTTCTGTACTTCAAGTTGTGTCATTGACATTAGTTTCACTGATTTTCTTGAGGTAGACTGTCACTGGGGATTTTATGATTTGCTGACTTTTTCATCCATTTTTTTCACCTTTGTACTTATATGTATTGTGTACCTACTGAGTACAAATATATATATATATATATACAGGGCTTGAGAAATAGATTGTACAGGTTCAGGGCCAGTACCACCTGAAGTAAAGGGCTGTGAGGCTTTTAAAGTCAAGAAGGCCCACTGGGTATGTCAAAGCTTTCTATCACCTTAATTCATTATCACAAGAAAGAATTTCAGAGGCATCACTAAATATGTGTATGAATGTAGATTAGGTCAAAGGTCAAATATTGTTGGAATAAGAAATAACCTTGACTTCAATGTCATGGTCATGGGATACCTTCAACTTTGTGGCATATATATATATATATATATATATATATATATATATATATATATATATATATATATATATATATATATATATATATATATATATATATATATAATGGAACTTTGGCAGTGAATCATTTTCACTGAGGAAGGCTATGTGGTCAAAAGCTACTGAAATAATTCATGCTAAGAATTTTTGCGCATATATATATATATATATTAAAAGCCTCACAGCCCTTTACTTCAGGTGGTACTGGCCCTGAACCTGTACAATCTATTTCTCAATTATTTGTGTATCTAAAATAGCATAACCTTGCTTCCATTAACTTTGACAGATGTCTGTAAAAATAGGAGGGGGAGGGGGGGGGGGCAAGTCTCAGGTTTGTTGAAAACCAAAAGGTGTTCAGTTTTAATGCAACATTAGTTCAGTCTACATTTTCCACACTCCCACATACAATGCAGGAAAGCAATGCTTGCAAGCTTGGCAAGTGCTGTGGAAGTCTCCTGTGCAGCTTAGCATCCTTCAAATCCTGCCACTGGCAAGTCTATTTCACCACTATATTGAAGCTCCTCATCCAATATGCAAAAAATTAAGCACTTTTTATCCTGCAAAACATTGTACATCCCAGCAGAAGAGGATGGTTTGGCGAAAGGAGAGGGAACCTTCATTTACAAATAGGGAAGGTTCTGTACAAAAGGGTGAATAAATTTATAACAGCCTGGCAGAAAGGTGCTTGTTTGGCAAAAGGAGACATTCCCAACCCGTAAGACTGCATGAACAAACAGCCCGGGGCCAGGGAGTCTTAGCAAATGGAGAGTGGCTAACAAAGCCCCCCCCCCCCCCCCCCCACATTGACTTAACAGTTGCAGAGACCCAACCTGTGATCTTGACACAGCTGCTTGCCACTGGAAGTACACACATTTTGACACCAAATCTCTGCATGTATTTATATGGTAAGTTATAATTTCAACTTCGGTTTCCATTATTCAAAAAAAAAAAAAAAAAAAAATTTTTGGAAAACAAGTAACAACTGGAAGTCCAAAAACTTGACATCCTTTTAAGTCCTTTGTGTTTCTAAACCTATTACGCATGTGAAAATCACCACCAAAGTAACCTCCCAGGATTTTTTTGTTTATGTTCCAGACCTCATGGTAAGCCCCTTCTATACTTCATTTGTGCCTGTTCTAGCTCATGTCTCCATCCATTCAAATCCCATTTACAAAAGAAAAAGTTATGGCTGACCTAAAGGCAAGTGCTTCAAAAGGGTCAGTTGTCCTGACTGAAATTTCACTTGTCCCAGACTTCAGGACTTGTGAATATGTGAGCCCTGCCTACACTCTGTAAGTTCAACTATATGCTGTTTAAATTGAAAGGCAACACAAAAATGTCTATAATGCTATTTACATTTTGCTACAATGAAACCTGCTTTGAGAGACCACCCCTAGGGCAAGCTAAAAAGTGGTCACATAAGGCAGGTTGTCTGTCAATGGAGGTGCAGTAACATGGGAAAGATAGCAAAAGGAACTTTGGAAATATGGTCTTAAAAGGCAGGTGGTGTTTCATTACAGTGGTCTGTCAAAACAGGTTTCACTGTACTAGAATCACATTTACACAAGAGTCCTCAAAGCCCAGTGTAATTTACTAAAACCATGTGCCTCTACAATCATGGCTGTGTGTATCTAAGACATTGATGCAGGCCAGAAAGCAAGATTCTCGCAATCTTGCCTGCATAAATGCCTCCCAAGCCTGCCTGCACCACAACTTTGCCATCCAGCTTTCCAATAACATAACTAAGTATGTCCTTGTCCCATAATTTTTTTTTTTCAGAGTGTCAGCATTGCTACCATTCTGACTGCAGATTTTGCATGAAAGCTAAAGTCTTATTTACTCTAAAATTTGGAAATCGTAAGCCATGGAAATTTATGGAAGAACATAAATCCAAATACATGTATCCTCAAAACATGACCTACTGAATGAAAACTTTGTAAACAACCAACCCAACCAAAGCTTTAATTAAAACAGAATAAGCGATTCTTGGACGTATGCTCTCCAACAGAAAAACTGATAAGATAGTCCCCAAGTATCTTTTTAAGGTTTCTCACGAAAAAATTTAAGATTGTGAATACAATATTTTGGTAGGTATCCATGATAAATGTCTAAACAGGGCCTCTCTGGAAAACTAGAACTTGCATTTTTAACATTAACTGTGTTAATAATTTATTTATATGCGGAGATTCTCCACATCTTTCTGATTTAAAAGACATGTGGTTTTATATACAAGTGTGGGCAAGAAGAAATAAAAGCAGGATGCTGACTTAGACAGCACAGTTTGTTATGCACAGAGCTTGATCCTTGCCACCTTAACTGATAAGCACCCAAATTGAAAAATTTGTTAAAAACCACAGGTTTGGAATATTATCACCCAGTGAAAAGCTTTGTTTGACCCTTCGACAAGCTACATTTCCACCATGTTTCAGAAGAATGTCTATGTGACAGATTCTGTGAAGAAACCAAAAACAGCTTCAATGAACAAATATGTAAAATGAAAAAATAAGTTTAAGAAAGAAAGAAAGAAAGAAAGAAAGAAAGAAAGAAAGAAAGAAAGAAAGAAAGAAAGAAAGAAAGAAAGAAAGAAAGAAAGAAAGAAAAAGAAAGCAAGCAAGCAAGCAGCACCACCTGTTGAGCAAATTAAGGTCCAGACCCAGAAGTGTCCCCATGCAATTTGGAGACAATTGACTTGGCACGGTTGGAGAAGATTTTTTAAAGATTTTGCAAATTTTTTTTTTATAAATCATGAATAGATATAAAATCATTCCACAATCATCATTTGAACAAAGTTGGTAGAGACCTACCAAACGTACATCCCCACCAAGTATAAAGAGAATACGGCCCGGGGTTTTGGAATTGGGTCGAGAAAATGTGAAATGACAGACAATGGATCACCACCCATCCCATAAGCTCAGCTGACTGACAAGTCAGCTAACAAAAACATAAACACTACAGTCAAGAAACTCAGCATAGATGAAACTGGCAAAACTTTGTGGCAAATCCTTGTATGACTATATGCATGCATGCAATGATAACATGTTTTCAGGGATAACAAGACTGTAGCAGTTACAAGTCACTTCAGGCCCATGGAAATGTTTAATGAAGGAATTTAAAACTATGTTGATAATGGCACATGTAGGCACATACATATACATTGATCAATTCCAACCTGTGTAAACTGTGCTAATTTAGGTGATACTTGTCTACTTCATAAAGGCTTCCAGTTCAGGTTACCTCCCAAGCAGACCAATCTCCATGCTATTGCCACTATAGTGGACTGAAAAAAACATGAACGTTTCTATAGGAGACCAAGAGTTTGGCAGAATGGTGAATGTGGATCAATTCATTGTTATTATTGTGTGCCAAAAGCTTTGGTGGCAGGCACTGTATTATTTGTTAATATTTTCTACAATTGACCCTTTCCCCCTTGAATTAAGACTGAGTCAACAGCTTTCTTTGGCATGGGTTGGGCACTAAGTGCCCAACCCATGCCATCTTGATAAGTCTCATGTACATTTCTCAGTCAAATTGTTTTTCGTAACTGTTGAAATTAGTTTGAAACACTGAAGCAGATGACATTTGACCACCAGCCGGTTTTGGCTAGTTTGAGGGGGAAAAGGTTAACTTGCAATGTGAACTGTGATCATCCATAGGAGACTGCACCGTAAATGAAAGCTTCCATTTGATGAGTCAGACAAAATCTCTGTGTGTCGAGGTGTCATTGCAACTACAGTTAATGACTGTTTACCAAGCCTAGATGCCAACATTCTGGGTCTCCTGGTGAGACTAGCAAAAAATGTACATGTGAACAGAAAAGGCCACATATCCCATCAGCTTCAAAATTTTCACCTCTTCTGTTTTTGTAGCTTACACATCTTTTCATGGTGAAAACTGTTTTGAGAAAGGCTACCACCAAGGAGGATTAAATTGTGATTTCTCAAGGTAGGTAGTTTCTCACAGGAAGTATAAAGGACATGAAAAGTACTGAGTATCATAAAATGGTGATCTGTCAAGAGCTGAGGACAGTGGTCTCTCAAGAGAAGAACCACTGTATTCAAACTGTAACTGTAATATTTAAGTAAAATGAGGTTGCCCCCAGGACAAGTTCCTGGGAAATGCAAATTGGCCTCCCTGGATGCATTTTGTGAAGTTTTATTCCCAAATGTATGCCAATGTAAAATGAATTATTTATTTGCTTTAAAGTGTCACAGCAGTTGCATTGTGATTTGGCCCTGCTAGTGACAATGACCTCACTTGGCTGATGAGACACAACAAAGCATGCTGAAGGATACAAGACAGAGCACTTATTCGGTCCTATTTGTCCAGCTTTTTGGTTTGGTTGCCCACTCTGAATTTTTTTTCTCCAGTATGAATTGTGGGTTTTATAAAAGTGATAAATGTGGTTTATTATTGGTCAAAGGAACCAGATATATCTCTTTTGAATAAAGCTGATAGAACATGTAGAGCAGACAACTGTAATTTTTCATCTTTATGTACAAATTCATGTGCAGATTTGATGTGCCCTTTGACCATACTCTAACTTATCCTTTTTATTTCAGTTATAGTACTGCAATTTATTTTTTCTTTCTTTCTTCAATTTGACCCTCTCTCTCTCTTGATTTAAAACTGTCAACAGCTTTCCTTGGCAGGTGTTGGGTGCTAAGTGCTCAACCCACACTAAGGAAAGTTGTTGATCTTGGACTTGAGAGGTTTTACCTACATTTCACAATCCAATCATGTTTCACTATTGGTTAAATTAGGCAAAACATTGAACTGTGATGACATTTGATCACCAGCCAGTTTTGATTAGTTCAAGGGGAAAAGGTCAGGTATATTTGCTCCACTGTTTCTCAATATAAAATTCTGAACTAATTAATAATGAACCATTGAGTCATGCCTAAATACAGAAATGTTTTACCCGTTGCAAGATGTGGAAATATATGGTCCAGGCAAATGAAACAGCTTTGCAGTACTTACATACAGGTATTTATCCTGGCCAAGTATGTAAATTCAGCATAGAAAAGCACAAGGTTTCATCAATACCCTTCTCAGCCAGAAACACTTCATGGCCTGTTCACTGTACAATTTCCCAACCCCAAAAATGACACCTCTTCTTGGGGTCAGGACAAACAAAAGTATCAACCCTAGCTACATGTATTTATGTAGTGCAGCTTTGTGAAAGCTGCAATGCTCCCCATTTGTCCCAGTGCATCATATTATGCTGACCCACTTTCTCGGTAACCTGCATCCTTCACAAAGGAAATTGAACATTCATATACAGGAGTTGTAGTTTTTCTTGTCCTGTCTGCATGGTATTCTATGTGTGTAGCCACAAAATTTGTTAAAATCACAGCAAACTCATCCTTTTTCAAATGTTCACAACTGACCGAATACTTTAATATTCTTAATTTAAAATCTATATATATGTTAAAGACCTCAAAAGTCTCATGCATGTCTCAGAATAGATGTGAGACAACTTTTAGGACTCAAGTCACAGGTACCTATCATTTGTATGTTGTCAAGTACATGTTTAGCACTGAAACTTCAAGATATTTATGATGAAAACTATTTAATGAAATTAGCACAATTTATTTTATGACAGCTTTGCCAGTGCCACTGAACACTGCTCAACTCTTGGAATGACACAGAAAGATGTCAGGCAGGTTTTGTTGGCTTCCATGCTGGGCCATGAACTTGGTCCGTTCAATTAACTGATTGCAACTTGAATCTGTAGCTTAACAAGCAAAAGCAATGCTGACATCTACAGACACGGGGATAATGATAGTCCTGTGCTCTGCTGACTGAAATCTGCTGCTTCTGCAAGTACAGACTTAGCTGCTCTAAGCATGAAGTGTATGTACTTACCAACCATTGACTAAAATCTTGATACAATGGTCCTTCTCTTGAGAGACCACTCCAATCAGAGACCACCTGTCTTGAGACCACAATTTGATCATGCCCATGGAAAAGTTTCACCGTGTTACCAAAATATAAGCGAATACATTAATTGACCTTTTCAGTTCATTCAAAGTGAAAACTGAAAGCAGCAAAAGAAACCATACAGGTACATTTACCTTCCTATGTATGTTGAATAGTAACTACGGACATAGGAGCCACTGTTACCTAATTATAACCCAGTCAAAGTAAAAAATAACAATATAAAAGGAAACCTGATATGTACCTTTCTATTCACATTTAATAGTAAACATGGACCCAAAAATTATTTTCTGAAATGTATTAAATGAACAAACTTGAAAAAGGTCAACCATATTATGCATTATCAAAATTCCACATGATACACATTTGTGGTACATTTGACATCAATCCCCTTATTCTTTATCAAGATATTGAATTAAATGTCTTCTTCTTAAGTGCTTGATGACCTTAAAAAAGGTCAAGGTCACTTAAACATTGGGTCATGTTGACCAATAATGTAGGTAACCAAGTAGAGTTTTATATACAGTGTACTCAGGTGCAATTTTGCTCTTCGCGCTGAACTCTTCTTCTTGCCACTGATGTCTAAACTGCACCCTACCATCACAAAATCACCTCTTTCAAGTAAACAGGTCTGACGACCTTATAAAATAGGTCAAGGTCACTGATCTTAAAAAATATACATGTATTAGTATTGGACATGATCTATATATTCTATAAATTTTGCTTATCTAATTCAATTATTTTTCTATGTATAGAATTTTGTATCTTCCAAGATGTTTTAACTCATAATTTCCATCAAATTAGTGTGGTGCCACTAGTATCATAACCAACTGAGATTTTGACTTTTTCTACAATCCCACTAAATTTCACGAAGATCATCAATAAGGCTGGACTGGTCATAAGATTTTCACATTTTGACTTGTATTTTACATAATACTATACCTGGTGCCACCAACACTGATGTCGACAAAGATTTTCATACAATTTATAAAAAATTGTGGCCTGCAGTCCAGCTTCCCACACATGGCATGTTTGTTCAAATCTGGTAATAACTTTTTGAGTTTCTGAAGAAAAACAATAAATTTGGACAATTGCCAAATTCCACAAGTACTGGGGTCATGGTGACCCAAAAGGTAGGTCGCAGAGTACAGTTTTAAGTGCAATTTTGATATGGAAGTTCAAAAATAGGTTAAGGCCACAGGTGTTACATATCATTCTAGCATTGGACATGGTCTTTATATATCCTTTAACTTTGGCAAGTCTAATCCAATCATTTTTACACTTTGGAATTTTGTCTCCTCAACAACATTTTGGCTCATAATTTCTGTCAAATAATAGCTGCCCCAACAAGTATCATTAGCAACTTAGACTTTGACCTCCTCCACAACCCCACCAAATTTTGTGAACATCCAGAAATTAAAGATGCTGGAGTGTTCACATGATTTTCACATTTTGATTCCTATATTGCATAATATTGTAGCTGATGCCACCCAGGTTTCTACAAAATTTTCCAGAATCATTTGTCAATAGGACAAATTAATCTTAATTTTTACTTGTCCCTTGAACATAGATCATGTGTTATAAAAAAAAAACGGGGGGTGGGGGGTGGGGGGGGGGGGGGGGACGATGCCCTTGTCTCAATCAATGCTGAATAATTGTCTGTCTCATAATATGGAAATATTTCTGAAAATAGTTGTAGAAGCTACAGATATATTTGTTTGAAAAGAATCACAGAAAAAATCAGTTTACATATAGTAGGCAATCAGGTTTCATAATTCATTATTTACAACAAAATTTAGTTTTCCACTGGACAAGTGATGTTAAAATATCACTTGTCCGACCTAGATATCCAAATATCGAACGGGACCTAGATTTTCATACATCCTATAAGTATTGAAATAACTTGAAAACTCTGGACAGTGTCATGCTAACGAGTAAAAGTTATGGATGGAAGGACATGAGCGGTTGCATCAGCTCTGCTACCTATGGTCAGCAGAGGTAAAAATAAATAAAAGGAATTAAACAAAACAACATTCTTTAATTGTGTTCATAATGGTTACCAAGTTTGTGCATAAGCATAAAGTTGCATAAGCTTACACTAATACCAAATATTGCCTGCAAAACAGGAAGAAAAATTTTCTTGTCAACTTTCAACTTGTTTTACATGTATGAGTATGTGGTACACACTTGTATCAGTTTCCTTTTCACGTAAGCTACAAAAGCTGGTATTTAACTCAAGAGTTTGTGCGCAGCAGAAACATTATTTCAGTGCATATAGTATCAACATGCTTGGTAACTGTTAAGCAACAGCAACATCAATAGCTCGTGCTCAGCTGACCCAAGCTTCTTCACAAAATCAAAGTTGCAACTGAATAGACCTGTGTTGAGCTTTAGCTGAGTTCATAGGACATTAAAAGTATTTCTATGATTTGTCTGAAGAAAACTTTACATGAGCATGAGAAATTGAAGAATATTCAAAGAGAACTTTAAAAGGACATTTCTACTTGGTGGAGAAAATACACGATATTGAGCATTAGAATGCCCATTGACTTGCACAGTAATCAATAGGAAAGCTGCATTTAATGTAGCCAAATGAAAAAAAATAAAATAAAATAAAAAAAAAAAAAAAAAAAAAAAAAAAAGGTTTACAATCACAAATCCACAGCATTGCCACCTAGTGACCAAGCTTGTTTCACTCTTTCACCAGGATCACATCCACAAAATTTCAGCTTAATCTGAATGACGGTGAACTGGAGCAGAATAAGTGGAAAATTGTGAACAAGTACAAAAAATCATTTAAAAAATTAGGAAAAACTGCAACGCCACCCGGGCAACAAATTAACAACAAGGAAGCTTTAGGAGTAATCCTTTGTGATATCAAAGCAATTGGTTCAGAGGTTTCGGAGAAGGAGATTTTTAAGACTTGCCCCTCCCCCCATCATAAAAAAAAAAGAGTGTGACCATTTGAAAACACTTGGTAGAGACCCAGACAAGGAAGATAGATCCCTTCCCAATTTGAAGAGGATTCGCATGCCAGTTTCGGAGAAGTCGAAAATGTGACATGTGGCCAGACGCCGGACAACTGCACCTCCTAAAAGCTCAGCTGACTGACAAGTCAGCTGAGCTAAAAACACTAATGTTGTTAAGTCACTATATATTGCACATGCTCTTTGCTTATCACATTAAATACATTTTTTTTCAAGACACATTTACATGTTTGCAGAAACAGGATGAACTAAAGTCACCACAAACACACTGATTTTCCAATTGATCAAATGACGCATGTAAAATGCTCAGTACATTATGCAATATTTCTTCCTTTAATCTGATCATGTGCCAGCAAGAATTTTAAGTAATGCTAAAGCACTATGTTTTAGCCAACAAATTACTTGGGTTTCCAAAAATCATAAAGGAAACCTATGCCTTTACATAAATGTAAATACAAGTGCAAATCTTGAATTTGCAAGATTTAAGCTTTTATAAATAGTTGGTGCGTTTATTAAAGTTAGAAGTTATGATTAGATATCAAAGTCCATTAAATTTTCAAATTAACAAATGACACATACACATTAAAGGTCTCGTGTTTGTAGGCAGTGGCTATTGTCTAATGACTAGTAAAAGTCCACAATTTCCCCAAAGCAATAGAATTCCTGGACTTGATTATAAAATTAAGGACTCTAAAATAAAGCCAATGTAGGGTATCATTGAGACTAGAAATATAAACCTTCCACAAAATAATGGTTACAATTTTAAATCTTTTCTGTTTTTTTCTGTTAGCAACGCACAAACTTTGGAAAGGAAACATACACACTTAAGTATAGACCCATATCTTTTACATGGATTGCGAAGCAGGCTAAGCCTATATTAATCACTCTCCATGGCACAGATAGTGGCGTTTTCTTTTCCTACCAACATGTTTGGTGGAGGAAACCGAAGGACTCGGAGAAAACCACCGTGCACGGTCAGAGGGGTGCGAACTCTTTCCACATGCTTCCCCGGCAGTGAATCGAACCCAGGTCGCAGAGGTGGAAGGCGAGGCCGTTGCAGCTTCGCCAACCATGCACCCTTACATACATACTTCCTACAACTTCCTTTTTCTAGCCAAAATTTAGTTTGGTGATATGGGAAAATCAAGAAGACCATGGTAGTCCATTGCTTAGTTGACTTTACATGCAAGGATTAAAGTTGTTGTGTAAAGTTTGGAGATAAAGTCAATTTCACCAATATGATGATGTTTCAACTTAGCCTTTCTCTAGACAATAGACCAATGGGCCTAATGCTTTGCTGACATATAATCTGATAACCACTTCCAAGAATCCATTTCCTCAAAAGCATTCATCCTTGACCCTATGTAATTTGTTAAAGTCACCTGTCCGATGCAACATCAAACTTTCACATGAACATGCCTTGTGGTACAAATGCTATCATCCCCCTTTTCTTTTTCACCATTTTGAATTAAGTGTCCTTTAAAGTGCCAAATTACCTTGACAAAAAGGTGAAGGCCATACAACCAGGGTACATAAAAACATGTATGAACATCCCTGAAACAGCATACATGTACTACGCAAGTTTCCCATTGGCCTAATGCATATTTGGTGCAAGTTTTGCAGTTCCTTCTCAATTTATTATGCCATGGGCACCACAAGAAAATCATCTCCTAATATGCAATCCATGCATGACCTTGAGAAAGAAACTCAAGGTCACTCATATTATACAATATCAAATGTCCATATATGGCACACATTCATGGAACATTGGATATTCTTATTTTTCAGAATACCAAATTTAATGTCCTTTACTACATTCTAAATGACCCTCAAAAAAAGGCAAGGTCAGTCAAACTGTCATGAAATTTGATAATTGGCCTAACACATATTTGGTGTAAATTTACATGTTCCACCTTAATTACCAATCAAAATAATTAGTTCAATGTGCATGTACTTTTAATACCTATGATGCTATTGCCGCTCAATACCACTAGTGATGCCACCATGTCACAGACTTTTATCTGCATAATATTTCTTGTAACCATATATTCACATATGTGCATAAGTTCAGATGTAATGTCAATGACCATAACAAACAAAATCATTTCCTGTAAATTTAGAAGTTACATATCAATTCATAAGCAAGTAATGAATTCAAATGCATGTACCTTGAATGCTAGTTCAATCTTAATACCACCAGTGGGATCACCATGACTTCATCCGTCAGACTTTTGTCCGTACATGTATAATATTTGTGTACTGGTGTCTTGATACAAGTGCACAAGTTTAGACATAATTATCACAACAACAACAACAACAAAAAATCAATTCCTGATATGTATCCCCTCTGTGACCTTGAAAAGTAGGTCAAGGTCATCCATATTATGCAACATATAACATCTACATGTGATAAACATTGTGGTACAATCAGCCTTATTCTTTCTTAACATAATGAATTTCATTGTGTTTTTAACACATTTTGGTCCATATATTCCATAATACTGTAGGGGACGCCACCAAATTTCAGGCGCTTTTCGTCTTTTTGCCTGATCAACATTCCCACCAAGTTTGGACATGATTCACAAACAAAACAAAAAAAAACTTTTCAAAAAAACCCCAACACTCTCAAAATTTTATTTTGACCCAAATATTACACAACACTAATTTTAATCTGCTCTGAACTAAGAATTTTTTTTGAAAAAAAGAAAAATGTTTCCAGACAACAGGGCTTGCCATAATATCAAGCCCTGAGGACCATAAGGAGTTTACATTGGGGCACTGACATTCTTTTACCTGCTGGTATGGTCTGGGCTAGTAGTTTGAGCATTTACTAGCCCTTCACTCAAACCTTCTTACAGTCCATCTTTACAAATTCCACTGAAAAAAAAAAATCTGGGTGCCCCCAGGGCTAGTGCTCACAGATTTTAATTTGCCCTGAATGGAACTTCATTTGTCTGGGGCTAGTTGACATGAAAACAGAGAGCCCTGTAATCATGAACATATAAATATATATCTGACATGGAAGAATATCTCCATTCTTGTTTTTAAAACCATTTGATCAACAAGCAGGGTCACGACAAAAACTTTCAATCACAAAGATTTACAACAAACACAAACATAAAGCATTTGTGCAAGCTGCCCAAATTTTACTTTCCAGAATATTAATGTTCCGCACAACCTGTACTGAGTGAAACTTGTAACGGGCAAGTAAATTTGCCAATGCATTTGTCCAAAATTTACATTTAATTAAGTTAGAACAAGACGTGACTTTGATTTGCAGACAAGTGAAAAATTTTCCCTTCTTCAAGCACTGATACATGTATGACACTGGCCAATGGGATTTTGCACAACAAATTCTTTTTAGTTAGTTTGGAGCCCACACAATTCTGCTCAAATATGACATCGCCCCGATTTAGTTGCAAATGGAACATATATAATGTGCACTTTTAGTCTAAATTTTAAAACTCATTCCTGTAATATCCAATGTAAGAAGTCACTAATTACAACTGATAACTATGCATGCATATTAATTTCCCACCACAACTGCATACCTGGTTGTAAATGTTTTAGTAACCTCATCTTGCCACTTTACATTTCATAAACTATGGAAACATGTCTGTGGAAGTTATCTTCTTGTCAGCTTATATTACAGAGACAGTGGCCATGAAGAAGAGGCACTGTATGATGTGTTTTGACCAAGACTTGGTCTCCTCAGGCACTGGAAGGGAAAAACTCCTTTATTTGTAGGGATAGGTATAACCGTTACATTGCTATAATGAGCACATCAAACACACCTGTAGTGCAGACTGAAGACCCAGTTTCAATTTTATTACCACATCAGTTGAAAAGGAAATTGTCCATATTATGAAAGTATATATATATTGGTTTGGGGTCAACCAACACTTAAAAAATTAACTATTTAGCCAGCTGGGGAAAACATTGGCCAGGGAATGTGCAACTGCATGGTCACCACACTGTCACAATTTTAATTTTTTTTTCTTTTTTTTTTCTTCCATATATGTCGGCAAGAATTGTGACTGGTAACTGTGATTATATTAACTACAGAGGAGAAGACATTGTGACAGATTTAAAGTGGCAGACTATCAAAGAAAGATGAGATTCCACATGGCAACATTAATGTTTAAGTGTACGCAGGGACTAGGGCCAAACTATTTGTGCAATCAACTAAATTTCTTTGACGAGATTAGTCACTACCCAATGCGCTTTGACACTCACAGAAACCTTCTTGTACCGCACCCGTACAAAGCATTATTTAAACGTTCACTTGTGTATGATGGTGCTTGCATTTTTAATAGCCTTCCTGATTTTTTAAAGCAATGTGATATGCATATGATTTTAAATGTCTGTACAAATCTCACTTTTTAAAAAGATTTTGAGAGTTTCAGTTCGTTTTACTCTCCATTGACAGTTTTAGTTTTATAGGTTGTTTTTACTAAGTGTTTTATTTGTGCAGATTTAGTTATTTGCATATAGTCTTAGTATCAACACTTTTACATTTCTTTAATTTTAATTACTGTTTAATTATATGTAACACTACCTTCTTATTTCATCTAGATGTATGCTGGGTCCCCTGGACGAATAGAGCTGCGCTCTGAAAGGGCTACCCAGGGTAAAGAAACTCGTAAATAAATAAATATGTCACATGGGCCGCATGGGGAAATTCTCATTATCACATCAAAGAAAATCAGAGTTTTCATATTTATAAACATTATGCATGTTTAAATGCACCAGAGAGCTGTTTATCAGATTTTTTTCTGGTTTGTGTCTTACTGTCTTCATGTCTTGCTGACACTGCTGTTGACAGTTGAAATTTTCAGTATCCAGATGTTCGTGACTTCTCCGCCCTTGGTGCAATAATACATTGTAGCTCTTGGCAAAACCACTTCTGGAATTATAGGTACATTTTACTTTTGGCAATGCGTGGAAAGTGTCGATGGCAAATCGTCACTGTGGTACTTGCAGTTTGGCTTTGCTGAAGCTTCCAGTCCAAGTTCAAAACTGGAGTAGGAGGAAGCATGCGCCAAACACAAGGCCAGGCAGTATCTGATGAACAAACATGTGAAGCGCACAACGTACAAAACTGAAGTAAGAACTTGAACCTGGCCAAGAAGCACGACAACATTTCTTGCGCAAAGAGTGTGAAAATCTCAAATTTCTAAAAAGAACAAAAAAGGTCACCAGATACTGAAATTAAAGTATGCAATTATAACAAAACTTCCTATGCCATGTCACTGCGCTGCAATCTGACAATGAACGGCCATATTGGATTTTTGTCGGAAGGATGCAAGAACTACAGACCAAATATATTTTATTATTGTCCCCAAAGTCTGACATTGCTGGAACAACTTGGATGAAACTTGTAGAAAACTAAATTTTCTAGGTGGGGTCTCTCGGCATTTTTTCGTTTTCTTAAATTTTTGCTCCTAAATTTGATCCAGATTTTGTGGCTTAACACAGGGACAGGGTTCAAGGAAAATGGCGGATGACGGGAAAGGTGGCTCTAAAGCAAGTTTGACGGGTATTACCTTTGAAGCCTGGTGAGTTTGGACTGCCTCTCTCAGGTGATGCCCGACTGTCAGGGGATCGCCTAGACTTCACTCTGTGGCTTTCACTCGACCACTGCGGTGTGGGGGATGAGGATGGACTGTTCTTTCGGCCATTTGTTGCCCTGGTTGGGCTCCCTTGCATCAATGCAAACGGCAGGGTAGCCTTCATTGGACCCTGCTTTGTTGACGGGGACGCAATTCGGCGAACCCTTTGACTTGGTTGCCCCGACATTTTCTTGTCGAAACTTCACCCAGCCCTACCTACGCCCCTGTTTCACTCGTTTACCAATTGTGGAAGAAATTACACACGCCAAAGCGGCAATTTTAAACAATTTTCCACCAACTCTCTACCACCCGGCTACCGCTTGCAACCTTGGCTATCCCTCAAAAGCAAAGAATTTCTTCACAACCTGGAGACCACGTGAAAGAATTCATAACTGTGATTGGTCAATGTGGTAAACCAATTATGTAAATAATGTTTGCCATGACTAGGGAATTCCCTCTCTCATAGTGACATCACAACGGGCACTGGCTGTGATTGGGTCAGTCTATTTACTCGTAATTTTCTGTACACAACGAAGTAAACAAACAATGGCTCTGCTGGCGTTAATAAAGAAAGATTTACATTCATCTCAAGAAAATATTATTTTTCGTGGTAAATAATTTCCTGCGATAAGAGAAATTACTGAAAGAAGCCATATTTGCAGAATTTTCCATTGCCGTAAAAAGTCCTCCTGCAGGCTGATGTACATTTTGGCACCGTGCCAGGTCACCAACCCAGGCTGGTTGTACGCATAAGCCACTACAATCTGGGGGACATGTCATAAGTTTATTTCTCGCTACTTCTGAGCCAACGTTGGTGGCGCTGTAATATGGAGGTACAGCCGCAGCGCAAACCTTATTGCACTGCCGTTGACATTAAACAGTTAAATATTTGTGGTTTTATGTCAGTCTGTGTATTCTTGAAAGATTATGTTTGTTAAAAAGTTAAATAACTGTTCTGACGAAGTCAAGAACAGTTGTTCTTGCTATATATGTGTATACCTTGCTCGTTTAACTTCTACTCAAGGCTGTATCATGAAATACGTACTGGGTATTGCTAAGCGATCCCACCATAGCTGTTTACTGCATGCATTGGATATCTCTCCTATTTCTTGTCTGGTAGAACGAAACAACGTTTCACTTTTACACAGGGTTTTTAAAACCGACTCTCCGTATAGATCTCTGTGTGCTCATTTCTTGTCTAATTACATTGTAAATGGTGATAATCATAAATACTCTCTTGTTAATCGAGTCTCTATGTCTAAGATACCTATAGTAAGGTCTATTTTTAACAAAACAGATCTCAATGTAAACATTCCTAGCAGTAATTCTCCTGGAGTTGTAGATTCATTGAAATATCTTTTGTACCATCCATCTTATAATACAAGAAACAGCTTGGAACATCGTTTGGCTCAGCTTCTAACCAAGGCCTTTTGACTTGTGTAACTTAACTTAATACTTAGTGCATTTCGTGGGCCTCTCATAAGGTGGGGGGGGGGGTCGAAGCGAGGGCACTATATAATTTTTCCTGGGCTCTCGGGTCGGCCCAGCCCATCGGGGGAGGCCCTACCTAATGAGGTTCAGTTTTCTTCATTTTATTTATTTTAATCATCTTTGCCATATTGTATAGATGAATGAGGTGCTGATTTTATACTTTTAAGTTTTATGTAACCATCCTGATGTACACATGACATTTTAAATTCCTCGTTCGCGGGGGTTAATAAAATTATTATTATTATTATACCGCACAGCGAGCGTAAAATAACAACAGATCAGAAACTTGAGCTCAAAGCAACGTGTAATAATTCTTTTGAACTTTTCTGTAAGCCACCCAGGTTTGGAAATATTCGAGGACAATTTGTACTAAAAAGAATGTGAATTTTTGACGAGCATTAATGGATGGATAGATAGATAGATAGATAGATAGATAGATAGATAGATAGATAGATAGATAGATGGATGGATGGATGGATGGATGGATGGATGGATGGATAAAAAGAATATGTAGTTTTGACGAGCATAGATAGATAGATAGATAGATAGATAGATAGATAGATAGATAGATAGATAGATAGATAGATAGATAGATAGATAGATAGATAGATAGTGTAGTTTTGACGAGCATATACAGACATGGATGAATGGATGGATGGATGGATGGATGGATCGATCCCGGGATGGATAGATAGATAGATAGATAGATAGATAGATAGATAGATAGATAGATAGATAGATAGATAGATAGATAGATAGATAGATAGATAGATAGATAGATAGATAGATGGATAGATGGATGGATGGATGGATGGATAAAAAGAATATGTAGTTTTGACGAGCATAGATAGATAGATAGATAGATAGATAGATAGATAGATAGATAGATAGATAGATAAATAGATAGATAGATAGATAGATAGATAGATAGATAGATAGATAGATAGATAGATAGATAGATAGATAGATAGATAGATTAGACATAGGTGCAAAAATATGGGCGACAACAAATTAAGAATTCAGAGAACTATTACCAAACTTTATATTTTACGGAATTGATTCACCTGAAACTGGAAACAGAGGAAGAAACCCAGCAGGAATAGGGGAAGGAGTAAGTGAGGGCATACTTATAATGAAATATGATTCGGAATTATTCATCTTTAATTGTGTAAACATTTCTTTAATCTGGAACGTGATGTAATTTTGGTATGTACACATATTCCTCCGGAAGGCTCAACCACACATAATGCTCTGAATGAATCAAATGGTATTCAACTTTTGGAAGATGTTATGGACTTTATAAGAGGTCATATAAACATTGATTTTATTATAATGGGTGATATGAACGCTCGTACAGGTGTATCAGAAGATTATATTTTTGATGATTCAATAGATTACTTACCAATTGGTGAGTGTTCAAATGATTTTAATGCATCTAGAAGTCCCCAAGACACTGCTAATTGTAATAAATTTGGTAAAGCACTCCAAAGTTTGTGTAAATCTTTTGATGTACACATTTTAAATGGTCGTTCAGAGAATGATAAAAATGGTAACTATACACGTTTAACTCCAAATGGGCATAGTGTCATTGATTGTATAATAGTTTCTTCTAGTTTATTCCCAAAAATTAGTGACTTTGAAGTTTTAACATACGAGTGTAACTCTGATCATCTACCACTCCACTATATCTTAAAATGTAAGGTTGATATGGATGATGGGGTGACGTTACACCAACCATCAGTATATAGATGGGATGCTAATAAAAAAGAAATGTCTTTGGAAAAGTTGATAAATCATAATTGAGACACATTTTACACACTGCTATCTTTAAATAAGATTAATGATGTAGTATCAAACTTCGTAGAGTGTTTCCAAAAGGCTGGAAGTAACATGGGAGTACTTGCGAAATGTGTGAATGGTATCAGTTATTATATTCATTATGAATGCCCAGACTGGTGGGATAAAAAGTGTATTGAAGTAAAAACCAGGAAAAACGGGTGTTTACAAAATTTTCGTAGGAATAGAGTACAATATGAATTAACACAATATTAAGACGCCAAAAAGTACTTTAAGAAATTACTCGAAGAACAAAAGAAACTATGAAAATCGGTTGACTAAAAAATGTCAAGAGTGTTTGTCCGATGTTAATGAATTGTGGAAATTCATAAAACCGTTCAGAAGAGGTGGAAAACATGATAATTATATATCCAGTGAAAGGTGGTTCAGTTACTTGAAGAAACTTTTGAATGCAGAAGAGGATGAAGATTTTCAATATCATATTGGTCAGTTTCTAAATAATCATAATTATTATTGTGAAGGGTGCAACCAAAACACCCCAGAGTGCCTGAACAATAGTATTATGATGGAAGAAATTAGAAATGCCAGATCTAGTTTACCAAATAAAAAGGCTTGTGGGCCAGATGGCATGGTATATGAAATGTTCAAGAATAGTAAAGATATAATTGTTCCTGACCGACATGCTAGTGCACTGACTCAGGGGAAAAAGTCGGGTACTGGGACCTGCAAATAAATTATGTTTAATACTTGCATACTCGCGTACCCGGGTACCCGCGGCAAAAACTCTTACAGAAATGATACACAGAAACATATTTTAACTTGCTTTTCACCGTCCGACAAGTTGCCTATTCCTGAGAGCAAAAAGAAAAATAATAATAAAAATCAAAATAAAGACAGAACATTACAATAAAAAAGGCAGAAATACACATAGATCTATAGTTTGTTCATTTATATCGAAAGTAGTCAGGTATTAAAAATTGGATTCGGGACCCGCCTTTTTGGCATTTTGACGTGGGGGGGGGGGAGGGTCCCGGGTACCTGGGTCCCGAGTCAATGCACTACTACATGTTTAACTGTATTTATAAGTGCTGAATTTTTCCCTGATGCATAGTGTGACTATCATTAGCCCTCTGTTAAAAAAGGATTCAAAACATGATGAAAGTGATTATAGGGGTATATCTTTGTTATGCACTGTGGGGAAAATTTTCACTAAAATTCGTGGAAACCAATTTATAAACTGGGCAGAAAATGAGAACAATTTAGATGAAGGGCAATGTGCTTATGGGACAGGAAGTAGCACTGTTGATATTATTTTTACTTGGTATGCCACGTGTGAGAAATATGTGTCAAAACGGAAAGGGTGTTTTTACTGTGATTTTATTGACTTCAAAAGCCTTTGACAGCATACCACATGGTCGTTTATTGTTTCAACTAATTAAAAATGGAATTCATGGAAATTTTTTGAAAATATTACAATCCAGTTATGCTTAGCTGAAGTCATGTGTTCGCACCCCAGATGGGTTGACAGATTTTTTTCGATTGCACTCCAAGAACCATGGCAAGACTGCATGATACTTAGTCCTTTTTTTGTTCCTAATGTATGTTAACCCGCTGGCATCTTTGTGTAAAAGCGAAGGATGTGAAGGCACATTCATTTCAGCAAATATAGACAGTATTGGATTACTTTTATATGCAGATGATTTAGCATTATGGGAAGATACTGCAGGCAGATTGCAAAATATGTTGAATACTCTGAACAAATTTCGTTTAGAATTTAGCCTAAATGTAAACATTTCAAAGTCAAATATCATTGTGTTCAGAAGAAGAGGACCAGTACGGATAGATGAAAAATGGCCATTCAATGGACAGAAAATGGATATAATATCAGATTATAAATACTTTGATATGATATTTTCATCAATGTTAAAATGAACCAAAGTAATTACTGCACTCGCTGACCAAGCACAGAAATCTGTCGCATTAATCAAGACACTTTATTTTAAATGCAATGGTTTACCAGTAGATGTAGGTTTTAATTTGTCTGATAAAATGGTAACACCAATTGAAACATATAGTGCCGAGGTGTGGGGATATAAGTATTATGATTGTATGGAAAAAGTTCAAAGAAAATATTTTAAATTTATTCTAAAATTACCGTCCACAACTTCAAACTGTGCAGTACTTGGAGAATGTGGCAGATTACCATTATATGTCATATATATATGACAAAATGTATGAAGTTTTGGTTTAAATTGCTTCATATGTCAGGCGATCGTTACCCTAAACATTGTTATTATATGTTGGGAAGTTTCGATAATGCTAGAAGAGTTAATTGGGTAACCCAAGTAAAGTAAACATTATGTGCTAGTGGATTTGGCCATGTCTAGATTAATCAGTCTGTCGGTGATGAAAATAATTTTATAAATGAGTTGAAAAGTATATTATCAGATATGAAATTATAAGAATGGTAAACAAGTATAGGAAATTATGACAAGCTACGCACTTATTGTGCTTTTAAATCCTTTTTAGACGGAGAAAAATATTTAGATTGTGTAATATGGGAAAGACACAGGATCGCTTTAGCACGGTTTAGGTGTTCTACTCATGATTTAAAAATAGAGATCTGTCGTAGATAAAATTTAGAAGCTCAGGACCGTTTAAGTGAATTTTGTTTTAAACATGGTTTGAATATGGTAGAAGATGAGTATCACGGAGTGATGATTTGTAATTTGTATCAATCTTCAGGGCTGGTGTTCTTACCAAAGAAGTATTTCTTATATCCGTGACATGAAAAAGTTTAATCCACTGATGAGTGTACAAAATGTCATAATTCTGAATGAACTGGCAGCTTACATATAATTGTTGTTTGGTACGCAAACAGTTCTCAACCTCATAATAAGATGGAAGAACAAATATACTGACATCTTTCTCTTACATATTATTATGTCAACTTTATTGTCTGTATCTATATTGTGTACAAAGAGTCCGTGGCTCACCGAAGTACAATACAAACGAATCTGAATCTGACATAAGTGCAAATAGCTGGTACAGAGTTGGCATTTTCTTTCATTTTCTGGTGTTTTAGGTCTTGTGTATCTTTCTATTTCAATGGCCAGTGCATGAGAACTTATTCGAAGTTTTAAGAAGTTTTGACGTGTTTTTACTGGTTCTTTCTCTGAATATAATTCTTTGTCAAAAGATGATTTGAAGTCGCAATATGTATGCAGCTTATGTGGGCTGGCAGAAAACAAGCCATTAATTTGAGCTGACCACTGAGATTCATACATGCAGTAAAGTTTGTTTCGAAGCGTGAATAAAGTATGTCTAGTATTGTTACCGCCCAGATTTTGCCAAGTCTCTTGCATATTAAGAGTATATAGAGTATCTTTGATATGTTATGCAACAGTCTTGGGCTTCCAAATTTAATTGGTTATTTTCTAAACGACACTTATATATTAATGATGTGTGGTTACTACTTTGTAGGTGGATCCAGTATTTGACAGACTTGCATATTGTTTCTATAAGTAGCGGGAAACTCCAAAGTTCAGCTCGACCAGCAGTATTGTTCACTTTTCGATGCACACCAAGAACATATTTACAGAATTTCACGTGCGTAGTCTCTACACCTGATTTCTCACATAAGAGGTATAAATTGTCTGGATTAAAACCTTTGAGTAGAAAAGGACTCCAAGCTTCACTGCCATAAAATAAGATGGGAGTAATAAGACAATAGAGTAATTTCATCGACAATGTTACATTGTTGTCAATAGGGTACTGCTTTACTTTAAATAGTGCTTTGTTAGCCTGGTCTCTTTGTTTATTAGGGACAGAAGTGAAACTACCAGATGCACAGAATTCAATTCCTGAATAATGATACTTTTTTCGTGACTTCTACGGCTCTGTTCTCATACTTAAAGAAGGGAGTGTTTCTAAGTCCCCCTCCTTTGTTGAAAATAATAATAATTTTAATTTCAGATAAATTAACTGAGAGTTGCCATGTGTCACAATATCTTTATAACTTATTAAGTGAACATTGTAGCCCCTTTGCTGACTCAGATATCAAAGCTAAATCATCAGCATACGTAAGGCAGTTAAGGGGCACATCGTGTAACTTAACTGGATCACAACTGTCATCTAATATTTCGGGTCAAGTCATATACATAAAGGTTAATCGGAGTTGGACTAAGTACACACCCTTGCTTAACACCAATATAAGAGGAAAAAAGTTTCTGTGAATTCCATGTCAGTCTTCACACAGCATTTTACATTATTATAAATATTGGTCAGAATTGATAGAATGTTTCCCGAGACACCATTCAGCATCAGCTTGTACATAAGGGCTTGACGCCAAACAGTCAAATGCACGTCTGAAGTCAACAAAGCATAGACCCCTGCATATAAATGTTTTTTTTACACCAGCATTTAAGTATTTGTCAATTCATCTTTTGAAAACCAATTTGATGTGCTGGCATAACCCTGTTTCTCTCAAAGTATGAATATAGCCTGGAATTTATTACTTATCAGAATAGTTTATAGAAGTGACTAGATGGGACTATGCCTTTGTAGTTCTCTGGTTTGTTGGGAACACCTTTCTGTGTAATGGTGTCACGTATTTTACATTTTCCCTTTTAAGTATTGTTGTACAGTGTATTTGTATTGATATGTAAATGGACCATTGTGTCTGCATTCTTTTAAATTTATTTTGTAAGGGATGATTGGTTTTGTGAAGAGTGAAGATGGAATCTCTGATGTTTTATGTATGCTCTTGATCTGCTTTCCAGGTGATGGCCTACTGACCGAAAAACTCCATCATATTTTTGTTCACAAATTGAATAGTCATTATCTTATTGAGTTGTTCGGAAAGCTTGTGAACAGCAATAATTTATCTAGTGTACACTTATCTCAAAATATTAAAAGGTCATTTTAAACAACAATAATAATGTGTTTTGTTATTTTCACCCTGTGTTGGAAATGTGGAATCACAAAGCCTACTTGGTTTTTCAAAATATCGTTACATCCTAACAGAATTCTGATGCTTATGTTGAGTACTCAAAAGTTCGTAAATGTCATTTGACCGTATTTTAAATGGCTGTGCCCTGTCCTCGTAACTCGAAATCTGGTTAAAAAAATGACAAACAAATAAACAAAGCCAAAAAAGAAAATAAGTTATGTGGATATCTTGCATATGAGAACATATTTTACTTATTTACACTGTACCCTTACAAATTGAAGGTCAAATCACACTCCAAAATATGAAAGTGCACCAGTTTCTTCTGTTGTCAACCAACACATCATCCTATTAACTGTTAAGCATTTGTCTATCTGGTAATGGGCGTGGATTTTCAAAAAATGGGATCATAGGTACAGGCAGACTTCTCTCTACAAGCGCTAATATCAACCTCAAGTATTGGATACTTGTCGAAAACAAAGAAAATCTGTGTTTTTTCATCTGAAGTGGTATTATATTGGCCTATATTATACACTGTACCTATATTATACCACCTACTCTGTCAGAAAGCTGTCAAGCTGAAGATCTTTGTGTAAATTACATCATGCTGCATGTACCAAGTTGCAATGCTTACCCATTATCTATATATATATATATATATATATATATATATATATATATATATATATATATATATATATATATATATATATATATATATATATATATATATATATGAAAAACATCAGCGTGACTTGAAACGATGTTTGATTCAAATCATATTTCATTGAATGTAGCTATGTCACTAACTTATCTGGCACCTGTCAGTCAGCACTAGCTTATTGTGACGACCAGTGGAGGCTTCAGACCATATATGGCCTCCTTGGTACACAATGCAGACAAGTTTACTCTAGCAACACAGCCAGTCTCCCTAGGGATTGAAGAGTAAACCCGCTGCCTCTGTTCTGATAGGTATGGAGGCCAGACTCTCACAGATCACTGGTTGCATAACAGGCTGTCTGTGAAAACATTTACCAGCTTGTGGGCACAGTGGAAGGCAATAAATATGTCAGATGCACCCCTTATTCTGTGGAAATTCAGTGAATTTAACATAAACAAACTTCTCACCTTTGTTTGCATGCTGTAGGATTTTGCTTCAGCAATAGACCCACATATTATGCTTTGAATGGCAACTCTTTCTAGAAAAGTTACGAAGATATATAAGATTTAAAATTTCCACCAATATGCCTCTAATTTGCATAATCTTTAACATCATGACTGTCCCAAACAATATGTACAATTTCACTGCTAGGTCTATGACCATGCCAAGCTTGGTGTTTTTCGGAACAGTAGTATCCGAGAAAAACTGACCACAAAACTGGCACACGGAAATAGATAGACAGACAGACAGACAGACAGACAGACAGACAGACAGACAGACAGACAGATAGATAGATAGATAGATAGATAGATAGATAGATAGATAGATAGATAGATAGATAGATAGATAGATGATAGACAGAAATAACAAGAAGTCTGTGTTCACACACAGACTTAATAGATAAAGAATAAAGTTTTTTTAGGCAAAACAAGAAGTCTGTGCTCACACACAGACTCAGTAAATAAATAGATAAATAAATAAATAAATAAATAAATAAATAAATAAATAAATAAATAAATAAATAAATAAATAAATAAATAAATAAATAAATAAATAAATAAATAAATAAATAAATAAATAAATAAATAAATAAAGAAAGAAAGAAAGAAAGAATAAAGTATTTGAGGAAACATAAGAAATCTGTGTTCACACACAGACTTAATCAGTAGCACCTTACAGGTCCCTCATAACAGACCGGTCCAGTTGAGTCTGATGAAAACAGTCACCCAATTGTCACGCACCCATCACTGGTATCAGATGTTAACTTTGGTACGAATTGTGTAAAAAAATCTGTTCAATTTCTGACGTATCATCATGTGGTTGTTTTATAGTATGTTTAGTTTGTATGCTTAGATAATATCCACAAAGTGATCTAATCATCTGGAATTTATCCTGACAACCCGGAAACACGTTTAGCGTGTATTACTACTACTGTAAAGTATCTTCATTTGGTTGTTTTATAATATGTTTAGTTAATATACCTAGATTATATCCACAAAGTGATCTAATCATCTGGAATTTATCCAGACAACCCAGAAACACTTTTGACGTGTATTATTATTATTGTAAAGTTTCTGTTTTAAAAGAAACAATGCATTCCTCATGAATACCCAAAATAAAGTTTTCCAAATTATTTTAACACTTCTGATCAACGTCCAGCATATAGCTTAGGAAAGCGGACTCTTTTCTTTCTGTCGTCTTATTATCACTTGGTTTCTGGCAGTGCTCATCTTTTTTGGTAAACTTGTTTTCATGGAAAGTTCGTGAAGTGGGACCAATTGTCTTATAGAAGTCCCAAATACATCAAATTCAGGTCATTGATGAACATATAAAAAAGTCCCCTGCAAGTAGGCATAATTTTTAATTTTCCTTGTGTAAGAGGTTCACACACCAAAGAGGTGTCTTATGTGTGTGTGGGAGTGCAAAGTATGTGACATTTTCGTTGTTCAACATGCACACTGACTGTTAAATGTTGTGGAGTATCACTTGTTATGATGATTAGTGTTGTTCATATTGTCTCTAGTCAGTCAACTTCCTCTCTTTTTCTTCTTGTTTTTATTTCGTTTGTTAAGATAGCGCCAACCAGTGCCATTTAATAAAAAAACAAATGTGATAAGCTATTCAGCCTATTCTACATGAAGTGTATTTACGTACATGTCAGTTTCTCTAAATGTCATAGATTAATAGCTCAAAGCGTCCTGATGTAAATTGTCGTCGGCTGATTTTATTTAAACAATATTCATCGGAAACATGTTTATGGAAACTTTGATATAAGACCTACCATGATTGCACGCATAAGATCGACAAGGGAAGCTGCTGTCTTATTGTGATCGGGAAATGTTTTAGGACAGGTTAGACACCAAAGCTATTTTGGGCAACTCCTATTCATTAAAATTCATGGAGTGAAATACATTAATGGGAACATGTAAAAAAGGATATGTTGGAATGATATGACATAAAGTTTCCAAAATCTGACTCTAATTCCAACCTTGCCATTTCATTGTGAAATAAACATGCAGGTTTGTGGCAAATAGGTAACAAGCAGAACGCGGAACCCATCAGCAAACCTGACCATAATTTCAAACTTGTCATCTACTTGTTAAATATACATTCAGTTTTAAGTCACACATGCATGTCAACACTTATTTACTGGGTCCTGTTTGGCATTGCTGACATCATCTATGCATACTGTAACAGATATATCTACTGAAATGAATAAATGAATGAATGAATAACCCAAAACAAATAAATTGATAATTAAACAGATAATTCGTCTGACAAAAAGTGCCATAAAGTTTCCCTGTTTTTAGAGAATATGATGTAATACCACTTTTCTTTCTGTTTTGATTTTTTAAAAAAATTATATTTTTTAAAATAAAGACTAATAAGTGAACAAACCTGTTTAATCACACACACACACACACATATATATGTATATATATATATATATATATATATGTATGTATGTATGTATGTATGTGTGTGTGTGTGTGTGTGTATTGATAAAGACTATCAAATGAACAAACGTTTAACTAAGTGTGTATTTCATTCACATTTGACAGTCCAACCTAGTATATGATCAGCTTTTATGAATTACATGCATGCTTTCGTCTGTTTCTCATAAATCTACGTGCTGTATTCATGTAACAAAACGTATAGCCATATACTTGTTACCAGCTTGCATAATTGTACTTGAAATCTGGTCAGGAAAAATTATATTTTGATTCTCTTTTAATGACTGAAAAGCTAATGACTTTCATTCTTTTCTGACATGCCCTACAAATTCTGCTGTTAATATCCAGAGATTGTTAGACAGTTTGGCTGCAATAATTTTTTTAATACCCAGAGATTGTCAGAAAGTTTGATTGCAATAATTTCAAAGATTTTAGACTTGCCTGTTTCGCAACTAATTTTTATCTTTTTGCATTATTTTGTCCATTTTCGGACTTTTTAGGCTTACATGTTTCTGTCAGGTTAAACCCCCAAGGGGTTATCGGTAGCAAGCAACTACCTACGACAGTTACAAATTTGCCTACCCGTAATTGTAATCAGAATCTGATTTAACAAATTATGTTTTGATAATATGCTTTTGACTTAAATGTGAATGATTTTCATTCTTTCCTGTCATGCCTAAGTACACATTTAATCAATGTCAAAAAAAAATGACACAAATTTGACGGTATCTACTCAAATGTCACAAACTTGACCCATTATGTTGACACATTGACTCTGGATTGCCAGCGAAATAGTGTTTTATGGTTTGGAAACTTTCAAAGTGAGGAGTGGGTGTCATCATGGGTTTTGTTTTACATTTGTGGTGCTGGATATCTATTGTTGCAGTACTTGTTAGGATTTCCCTCGGTTTGTACAGGTGGTCTAGCTGCAACTGTTCATTTTACAATCACTGGGACTGAATACAATGCCCCCCGATTGTTTCCACTTCAGTTATACCCTGGAAGGTGGTTTAACTAAGGTAAGCTATACAGCTAGAAAGGATACATACTGGTTCAGGGGTGAGTCAAATTGTTCTTCTCTGAACTTGTACTATACGAATTTAGTAATTATGTTTGGTTGGACGGGTATTCTATATTCATAATGAAGCTCTGTATTTGTAAGCAAAACTTCACTTACTTGTCTAATTCATCATTTACCATGTTTATATTTATTCATTATTGTGTGGGTTGTCTTTGCTGAATATTTAGCTTAGACAAGGAGCCGTTATACTCATAGAGACATGTACGGGTACATGCTCCGAAACATGTTCTGAGTAGTTACCCACTGAAGACCCTTTAATTTATTTGGGCTAATACAGCCTATGTCAAAATTCTACAGAAGACCGTGTGCAATATGGACAATAGTACTTCCATATGTTATGTGGTTCTGGACAAAAAAATACAAATACACTCCCATTAAATTTGTATCAAAGGCAAAATCCAGTAAATGTATTAACATCCAATACTGTAGGTGTTTATACAAAAGACTATGTGGTTCGAAGGTGGGGTTTGTTTGGCATTTTGTTTATTTGTATGTTTGTTTGTTTGTTTTGTTTCTTTTTGTCGTTTTGCAAAATTTTTTCGTGACTGGCTTTAAAGCAAATTACAGATAAATGTTAATAAAAACTTACACATCCATCCATCAATTCACGCACACACACACACACACACACACACACACACACACACACACACACACACACACACACACACACACACATACACGCGCGTGCATGTATACATACATACATACATACATACATACATACATACATACATACGCAGGTACGTACGCACGTACATACATACAAATCATTCAAAAGACAACTATTTACAGAACTGGTGTATACAGCTAAATAGCTCAAAGAGGATTAAAAGTATACATCCCCGATATAGTTGGTGGACTTTCTCATGACTAACATAAATTGCACAAGTTTAGATAAATTGATTTGTTAAATATCCAACAAATTCTTTTGAAAAGAACCATGTTGGAGATGCTTACATGTATGTATGTATGTATGTATGTATGTATGTATGTATGTATGTATGTATGTATGTATGTATGTATGTATGTAAGTATGTATGTATGTGTTGTTATTATTAATTTATTATATTATCCTGACAATAACAATAATGCTGAAAACCTCACACCAGTGCAAAAAGCGGGACCAGGAGGCCGACAGGCGTCGGTTTAAGAAATTGTAGAAGTGTAATGTCGTCACATTAGGTGACATCAACATAAATTTATTAAATGTACAATATTAAAGAACAAATAACCTTAAAAACTGGCAATTATTGTTTAAAATTACACACCTTATAATATGAACAGTGCCATCTGAAATCACTCCCACCAACATACTTTTAAACCATTAAATTTCTGAACAAAACTAAAAAAAAAAAAAAAAAATAGTAACATTCGCCATCGATTCGCAATTTTTGTCCCACTTGGTACATCAGGAAAAAGAAATGTTCACATAGGAACTATTGCATTCTTTGTGACAACTTCTTTTGCTACCAGTATTTAAATGCGTTACGTATTTTCTTGTTTAATATTTTGTTTTGATTTGATAACTTTTTTCCCCATTTTTTTTTTACAACATTGTCGTTTTGATTTTCCAAATTAGTCCCGTCACCTAACTTTAATTTTGGTTTTGTCCACTAGGTGACACTGAAGTTGAGATGATAAATTAGAAAGATTTGCTTTGCAGCAAACTTGTACGTGTGCTTACTAAAGGATACAATGTCCAACGAAACTTTGTGATGGGTGTGGCCTGATTACTAGTCATTCAAACCAAGTGGCGACAAAGTAGGTGTACAACAGTACAACAGAGAATGTTTTTTAATTTATTGAATATAAATGAAGGTACATATTTTATTCCTTTTTTTTGCTGCTGTTGGTTTTACTGAAATTTTCACATTTGATCACACACACACACACACACACACGCACGCACGCACGCACGCACACACACACACACACACACACACACACACACACACACATAACTTAAATGACCATGATTTAAAACTGATGTCTGATTGCCAACCCAGACTTTTTTCCAAGATTCTTTCTTTCTTTCTTTCTTTCTTTCTTTCTTTCTTTCTTTCTTTCTTTCTTTCTTTCTTTCTTTCTTTCTTTCTTTCTTTCTGTTGTACGTCTAGGTGCCAACCTAGACATATTGTTGTTCCTCAGATTCTTTATTTCTTTCTTGCTAGTCCAGGACTTTTTCCTCAGACACTATTATTCCAAAAGCCACCAAACTTGCCATGGTGACTGACCTACCTGTGAAATTGTGCATATCGTTTGGAACAGTCATGATATTTAGAATTATGTAAATTAGGGACCTTTAAAATTTTAAAAACTCAATATCTTCCAAACTATTGCAGATAGACACAAAATTTTAATGTGTATGTGTAGCTTTCTGACACCTGCCAATATAATAGACAGTGGATGAAAGTTGTAGAATTTTAAATTATGCTAATTAGAGGCATTAAAAAATGTCAAAGGTGAATATCTCGAAAACTATTATAGACACAGGTGTCATCCATACTTCATAGGTTTATGGCAAAGCCGCATCAAATGAACCAGGAACTAAAGTTGAAGGATTTTAATTCATGCAAATTAGAAGCATTGAAAATTTTCAAAGCTAAATACCTCCGAAACTTTTATATATAGAGATGCCATTTCAACTTCAATTTATAAGTTTGTGGCAAAGCCGTATCCAATGAACCATGAACCAAAGTTGTAGGATTTTAATTTATGTAAATTAGGTGAAGATGCAAAATGTAAATCTTGAATAACTTCAAAACTAATATAGATAGAGGTCCCATTCCAACTTCAATTTATGGGTTTGTGGCAAAACCCCATCCAATGAACCATAAGTCATAGTTCTGGGCTTTGAATTCTCTCAAATTAGGCAAATACACACAAAAAATGTTGAATAGCTTCAAACTATTATAGATAGTAGTTTCATTCAAACTTCATTTTGTAAGTTTGTGACATGGCCACATCCAATAAACCAAGAACTTAAGTTGTAACATTTTACTTTATAATAATTAGGCTAATACACAAAATTTAGAATATGTTGAACAATGACAAAGTGTATCATTTCAAATTGTTCTCATTTTTAAAGCACCCAGACAGGTTTGCTGTGAAGCAAATATCCATTTCTAGTTCTTTCTCTCTTCTTTATGACCAAGTTTGTCAGGTGTTTTTATCGGACACTATTATTCCGAGAGCCACCAAACTTACCATAGTGACTGACCTACAAGTGAAATTGTGCATGTCAATTGGAACAGTTGTGATATTTAAAATAATGCAAATTAGGTGTAATTAAAATGTGGATGCTCCATATTTTCCACACTGTTGCAAATAGACATAAAATTTGAATGTGCGGGAATAGGTATGTGATGCCTGCCAACATAATGGACAGTAAATGAAAGTTGTAGAATTTTAAATTATGCTAATTAGGGCCATTGAAAAATTCAAAAGTTGAATGCATATGTATCTCCAAAACTATTATAGATGGAAAAGCCATTTAAACTTAAATTCATCAGTTTGTGGCAAAGCCAGATCCAATGAACAATGAACCAAAGTTGTAGGATTTTAATTTATGCAAATTAGATGAATATGCAAAATTTAAATCTTGAATAGCTTCAAAACTTTTATAGACAGAGGTGCCATTCCAACTCAATGTATGGGTTGGTGACATAGCCGCATAGAATGAACCATGATCCAAAATTGCACATGTTAATTTTTGCAAATAAGGTGAATACATAAACTTTAAATCTTGAATAAATTCAAAACTATTATACATGGAGGTGCCATTCTAACTTCAATTTGAAGGTTTGTGACATAGCTGCATCCAATGACCCATGAAGTAAAGCTTTAGAATTAATAGGTAAGGTCAGGATCAACTAGTTCGTGTGGGTTCTCAGTAGAGGGCTCTGTGGGCAGGTGGGCTAGGTATCTGTATCTCCATTAGTTTCCATTGTAATCTGCACCTATGTAACTTTTAAACCGCTCTACCTAGAAATACCAAATTTCTAGTGCATAATGGTTGTATATATTTGAAATACCCTTGTAAATTTGGTAACTTTTACTGCAAAACTATTCAACATATTGAATGTTATTTCAACATAAAATCTTATGAGAATGCACACCTCTAGCCTGCAATAATTTTGTGTATTGGATTGTGTATTCAGCCAAATACATATATAAACACAATTGTTAATTGTGACCTCTCCTAATATGCAAGTTAGGTCAATAGACAAAATTTAAATCCTGAATAGCTTCAAAACTATTATACATAGAAGTGCCATTCCAACTTCAATTTAAAGGTCTGTTACATAGCCGCATCCAATGAACCAAAATTGTCAAACATTAATTTATGTAAATCAGGTGAATACACAAAATTTAAATTTTGAATTACTTTAACTGTGTTATACATAGAGGTGTCATTCCAACTTCAATTTATAGGTGAGTGACATAGCCATATCTAATGAACCATGAACCAAAGTTGTAGGCTTTCAACATATGCAAATGAGGGAAATGCAAAACAAACAAACAAATTTGAACAGCTTCAAAACTATTGCATGTAGAAGTAAGTGTCATTCAAACCTCAGTTTACATGTTCGTGACATGGCCACACCCAATGAATCAAGAACAAAAATTGTATGATTTTAAATTATGCAAATTAAGCTAAATAAAAAAATTAGATTCTGTTGATCAATGGCAAAGTGTAGCATTTCAAACTTCTCATTTTGCAGGCACCCAGGGCCAGACAGATTTGCTGTGTAGCAAATCTTCTTTTCTAGTTTATATTGTTATTTAATGACTTATAAGAGGATCAGATTTTGTGCGTACTCATTCCAATTGTAGCACACGCCTATATAGGAGCACACATCCTACTTTTTCTCATAATCTTGGGGGTTTAATTGAAAATTCAGTATTTTTCAATATTTTAAAAAATTAACTGCTTCTGATTAAAGAAGAAGGTTCGTTCTGGTTATTCTATGCTGTATGGATTCTACAATAAGTGTAACTGCTTGTGGTGTTGTAAATTAAGACATCAGTCACAAAACATCACGAAAACCATGTTTGCTCCAGGAAATGTTTGCATTAGCACTGGCTGCTGCATGATACTGTTGGAATGGGGGAGGGGGGGGGAAAGAGTATTGTATTTCTGTCTTTTTGCCCAGAAACACTTCCTAGTAGTCATTACCCCTATTCCGCAGTCCGAACTCTTTACTCTCCATAAGCTAACTTGTCCCTGTCTAACCTATATACACATGTAATTACTATTGTCCATATTGCACACGCTCTCTGTAAAATTTTGACATAGGCTGTATCAGCCCAAATAAATTAAAGGCTCTTCAGCGGGTAACTACTCAACATGTTTTGGAGCCTATTACCAGTAAATGTCACTCTGAGTAGAGGCTCCTTGTCTAAGCTAAATATTCAGCAAAGACAACCCACATAATAAAGAATAATGATGAATTAGCTCAATATGTGAAGTTTTGCTAATAAATGCAGAGCTTCATTACGAAAGAATACCTGTCAAACAAACCATAATTACTAAATTTGTATAGTACAGGTTCAGAAAAGAACAATTTGACTTACCCCTGAACCAATATGTACCCTTTCTAGCTGGACAGCTTATCATAGTTTAACCACCCACCAGTGTATAACTGAAGTGGAAACAAGCTGGGGCATCATATTCAGTCCCAGTGATTGTAAAATAAACAGTTGCAGCTACACCACCTGTACAAACCAAGGGAAATCCTAACAAGTACTGCAACAATGTACATCCTGCACCAGAAATGTAAAACAAACTCTATGATGACACCTACCCCTCAAACAATTAAGCTCTATTTCACTGCCCACCCTGAGTCAATGTATCAACGTAATGTGTTAGGTTTATGACATTTGAGAAAATACTGTCAATTTTGATTATTTTTTTTTCTTTAAATTGAGTAAATGTGTATTTAGGCATGTCAGAAAAGAATGAAAGTCATTAGCATTTATGCCAAAAACATGTTATCAAAACAATTTTTCCGAACAGGATTTTAAGTACAATTAGGCAAGCTTGTAACTGTCGTCAGTAGCTGCTTGCTACCCATAGCCCCTGGGGTTTGACCTAACAGAAAACAAGCTAGCCTAAAATGTCTGAAACTGAAAGGTGAACATTAAAACAGAATGATGCTAAAAGATAAAGTTAATTAGCAAAACAGACAAGTCTAAAAACTGTAAATTATTGTAGCCAAACTTTCTAATAAGCTTTGGATATTAACAGCAAAATTATAGGGCAAGTCAGAAAAGAATGCGAGTCGTTTGTATTTAACTTTTAAGTCAAGAGAATGCATAACGATGACGTCAGAGGCACGCGCTCACAGTGTTATGAACACATTTCTCGCTAGGTGGCTTACAGTAACTTATCAAGGTCAAGGTCTCGACTGTGTCGAAGTGGGAAATCTGACAGAAATGGTCTGGGTGAAAATGATTAGTTTAAGAATCCCTTGAAACATACGTTCCAGTAACTGTTGGGATGTCCTTGCATAACCCAGCTGCTAATATGGGGGACGCACATGATTCTTATCAGAGGGCGGACCCAAGCACCAGTCCAACCCAGAATGGTTATGAGGAGTTGTTTGGGGATACTGTCCCCTGTCCAACTTGTAGGGGTACAGGGCGCCTGCCGAAAGGTGAGTAAATAACCGACTTCACAAATTATTTAATACCCAATCCAAATTATAGATGCATGGAAGTCTATCAACATGAAATGCAGCAAGTACATACATTATATTTACAAGTGTGTATAATGTATTGAATAACCGTCAAAACAGTGTAAACTTGTGTTATGGCTTCCCGCATGGTCATGACTCATGGCGGTACAGTACACTGCTTTGCCTTTGCCTTGGTTCAGTCAGGCTCAGGCGTAGGGCCCCATTCCATTTTTCGGAATCAATGTCATAAGTATGTGAAACCGTTTTTGGAGAGTGTTGCAACAGAACTGAAACTGGATTCAGAAACTACCCGGTCAGTTTGCGTACAGGCCAAATTGAAATCCACCCTTTAACATACCACTACCAGGGAAAGTAGACTAAATGTATTTTTTGTGTGTCTTTGCAATGAATGAGTGAATGACTTCTGACATGAATACCAGTGAATCATCTAGAGATATTTGAAAAAAAGGGACAAAGTGCAAGAGGAGAGGACTGTCCCATTTAATTCCATTTGATCAGGGAAGTGCTATCTCATTTACACTTCCCTGCTTTGATAAACCTTCTGTAGTCAAAGTATTGTGCACATGCGGACAATTTCCTTTGCCACACTTGTCAATACACAGCATCATATATGTATTTGTACATGCTCAGTTTGATAACAGTCATAACTGCATTTCATGATTTCAAAGCTGCAAGTGTAGGCAATACATGGGACCAAGTGGGATAAGTCATGCTGGTTTTTATGACATATTACCTGTCACAGACTGCAATTATAAACCAGAACTCTGATTAACCATAGAAAGGAGGGGGTATGCTTATCCCTTGGTAACTGTGACAGTATGAAAAAATTGTGTGAAAAGGACTACATGTGTGTATCACTTTTTGTAGTGGGACGTAATTCATTCAGCTGGGTGTATCTGACAATAAATAACTATCCCATTCCACCGAACATAAAGGGACTAAATGGGAGATGTATAGTTTGTGGCTTATTCTTTGGAACATAAGCATGATTACAGTGTCTCCATTAGGAATTTTTTTAGGAGGGTTACAAGAAGGAAATCCAGGAGAAAAGACTAAATTTTTATCAATTTTTGATGTAAATAAACAAAACTTGTGACCCTTTAGAATTTTCTCAGGGGGTAATTGAAGTTTTAAAGGGTTACAGCCCCATGTAGGGGTTAACGAAACATTGGTTCAACAGGGAAATTTCCACTTGTCTGCAATTGAGCAATTTCTTTGAAATTGTCAGGAAAAGATAGATAGTTTCATTTGGGTCAATTTCAGTTTTAGCAAAAGTATTATAAGAAAATTTGGCAGTTTCCTCAGAACTGGTTTCAGTTTGGTAAAACTGTTTTTTGAATGTACTGTTTTGTTTCTCTGTAGCTGGGTTCCATTTCATAGAAAAAAAAAAAACTTATCAAAAATGATCAATCTTCCTAGAACTTATTTTTTAGTAACCAGAGCAAACGCCTATAATCGAATGCAATGTTGCCTTATCATTCACTGTTTACAGTTATCTATGGTTAAGATTGACCCCCCCCCCAAAAAAAAACAAAAAAACAAAAAAACAAAAACAAACAACCCCCCAAAAAACAAACAAAACAAACAAACCAAAAAAAAAAAAAAAAAAAAAAAAACCCAAAAACAAAACAAAAACACACAAAAAAAACCAATTAAAAATGGATATTTGAAAATTATATTTTGGCCAAAAATAAGTGGACATATTGAACATAAACAATCAATAAGAGTCTTGTGAACAATGAACATTCAGATCTATTGTACTTGCAGGATAGATATATAAACTCTCAAAAGAAACAATAATTACATAATATAATAATGCTAGGACATTAATATAATCAATTAGACAGTCAATCGGCAGTGCAAAGTTGTTAATCTATTGCCTAGTTCTGGTAAGGAATTTAACCGCCTCCACTGCTCTGTGGTGGAACCTATACGCATTTGGGTTCAGCATGAGTGGTCAAGATATCACACTAGGCATTGCAAATCAATATTTAAGTACATGTGTAAATAAAATTTATAGGTTCAAGTAAAACTGATTGTAATTCTGCAATTAGTTGCTTCAAAGCTAAGCCAACACACAATTTGGCTGATAATGAAAAAGCCAAAAGTGTCAAATAAGCATCAGAAACTGAAATCACCACAAGGTGATCTGATTGGCTCCAGATCAAGGGTAGGAGCAAGGAGTCTATAATGGGGCCATTATAGACTCCTTGGTAATTAAGAGCAAGGCACAAAGAAAACCACAGGCAATTACTAAACAAAAGAGACATGATTCTTGGAGTAGTTTCCAGAAATAAGAACATGAATGCTGTCTCTTTTATCACCCACCCCATTCATTAATCAGTATTTTGTGATTGCGAAATGTCATAAGATTTGATATAAAGATCGGAATGTCAAACCCTCAAAACACAGTGGCAAAAATGTTTCTGCTAAACTTGGGCCCCAAAAAAGTGGCAAGTAAAGCTGGGTGTTTAAGAAATGGCATCCAATCTGAAAAAGTTTTTTTTTTTTTTTTAATTTTTCCAAGATGAAAAAAGTAAAAAAAAATAAAATACCAGGCACTTGCCTGGTATTTTACAGTCTGAAAAAGTGCTGAGTCACCAAACCCATGGCATCCCTAGCTGGATCCAGATGCAGCTTCTGGACCGAGTCAGTGTCATTTAAGGCATTGTTAGTTTCCAAGAAATTGACATTCCTTATATAGCTATGGTTTGATGGGCATATGCCATCAAACATGCTTGGTGTTTGACACCCCCGTCCGACCCCCAATATAATTTTGGTACTGTGGCTTCTGTAAATTATCAGTTTCATCCCGTGCCATCAGTGGTTGAAATTCCCTTGAGTCCGACATTGCCAGTAAATGGAGTCCTTTATGGATCCAGTATGCACGAAGAAGTAAATTAGTAATATCCCATATTGTCAGGTTCCATGAACAGTTGAAGGCAGGTAAGTAGAAGGAAGACCATGGAATTACAATTGTAGGTCCACAAGAAAATGAAATGCAGCTGAAGAGTTAAAGATGTAAAATACTGCAAGATCAATCATACAACCACTAATTCAGGAAGATGCCCAATGTATTAAAATGGTGTACATGTATGTTCTGAATGAGAAGATGAATCAGACAATGTAAGTAATAAAACAAAATGAAATTGTTCACTATATATCAAATATGTACTTTTTTTTTTTTTTGTGAAGCTGTAATGGGAATGTGCTTCATAAATATTTCCAACTTACAGTATATCATTCCCAATCTTGGATGCAATGACATTTAATTCTTTTGAGGAAGTTTGATTTATATTAAACAGGTCCATGATGGCTGATGTGGTGTTACAAGCTTGGATTGCATAAATTGGTATAAAACAATTATGTCTCCCCGTGCAACGGGGGGACATATTGTTTTTGCATCCGTTTCTTCCGCTTCCTCTTGTTGTTGTTGTTGTTCTTCTTCTTCAGCACATTGTTGCGTGCGTTGCGGAAGCGATAACTCAATAAAGATTTGACTTGGAAAGTTGAAATTTTTTGTGAAGATGTTGCTAAATAAAACCTTGCTTGGGATTGCAGATGGGTGACCTTGACTTATATTTCAAGGTCACATGGGCATGTCATGTAAAATTGACGCGGACGCATAACTCTGCAAGGATTTGACTTAGGAAGTTGAAATTTTGCATGATTATGTTTCATAATATGGACTAGGTTGGGATTGTAGATGGGTGACCTGGACCTATTTTCAAGGTCACGTGGCCACTTTTTAAAAATCATTGCAGATGCACTTGAGAAAGATTTGACTTCAAGAGGTTCACATTTTGTGTGATTATGTTTCTATGTAAGACTTTTGTAAGACCTTGCTTGTGACTGCAGATGTATGACCTTGACCTATTTTTCAAGGTCACGTGGGCATTTCGTCAAAAATCAATGTTTTGAAATGTCAATAAAGAGTGTACTTTCACCATATCTGTAGATCATTAGATTTGGTATGCCTATTTATAAAAATAAGGGTGACAATAGTAAGGGTGCACGGGGAGACATTTGATTTTCTGTCAGAAAATCAGCCTGTTCTTGTTTGAAATGTATTAAGGAATGTTATTATCAGTAACTATACATGTTTTCCACAAACACAAAAACTAACATACAAAAACGATAAGGCAATTATGGTGCAGTCTACTTAAAAGTACATGTATCTGTAATATGCCTCTTTGGGAGACCCTGCACCTGTTTGGAAAAGACGTCAGATTAGTCACATCTTACTTTGGTTGAATTCAACACTGCCTATGTTGCAAAAGATTATGACTCAAAGAATTGGCAGTGTCAATGCTAGGTCACTTTTTGCAGTCAAATACATGTATGCCCAGTGCGTGGCATCCTGGATGGAGCAGTTTCTGATAGTATAAGGCAAACATGATCACAAAATGCAACTTCATGGCTTTGTAACCTTAGAAGGCAGAGAGTAATATATACATGTGTGTGTGTGTCTCTCTCTCTCCCCCCGCCCCCCCCCCCCCCAGCTCACTAGCTCCTGGGAACCTGTGTTGTATTATTGAATTAAACATGTTTTTACTGAGTGAAGAAATAAGATTTTGTGCATGATTTCCCATTAATATGATAGAAATACCATATGCAGCAAAATGCTGCTTTGATCTGTTTTGTTACGCAAGTAAATATGTAGTATAATTATATTATGCAGGTGCATATATGCAATGGTGCCTGGCAGGTAGTTTCCTTTCATGTGGACACTAAGAAACTTCATTTCATGCAGACACTAGGAATGTCACTGGGTTCCATGGGATGTACCTATTGCCCATAATTTGATGCTATTATCACTGAGAAAAAGGTAGCAAGGGCATGCAGGGTAGGCTGAATACTGCCCAGTTCTTCTTCCTGGATCATATTCGGGAGCACTGCATTTATTTTAGTCATGTAATTGCATTTATTTGTGTGAATCAACAGTGAGTTGACTTGTTAGCCTTTTGTTTTTGAAAATGCAGGTTCTTGTTGTTCGCAGTGAGCAGATGTACTAAGTCTGAATTTGCAACACTACTAGTGCCGACTACCAGCTCATGTGACAAGCAGGTTTTCAATCTCCTCCGTATGTACCTGCAGATTATGTAACTAAGCATATACTTTAAAATGGTAACTAGGTTGCAATTTCTACATATTTACCCACTTCCAGACAACACATCTTCCCAAGGAAACACTCCAAAGAAAATGAAGCAGGAACAAGACTCCGATGTTTCAATTGAACCTGAAATATATCAGCAGATCCGCACAGAGATAAAGGAGGAACGCATTTCTCAAGATGTTTTTGCTGGAGTAGCCCTTGGGCGTACTCAGGGACACTTGTCTGAGTTGTTACGGAGAGGAGAGGCAGGTATCAAAGTCAATCAGAGTACGCGACAAAATCTTCAGGCAATTCAAAAGTTCTTATGGAAACCGGTGTCAGAGAGAAGAAAGCTGTATGAAGAATATCGCATGCAAAGCAAAACAAAGAGGAGGCTGAGGAAAGAGTATTTTGAGGTTGGTACTCAGTTTAAAAATCCAGACCATGATTAACTATGAAGTTTCTGATGCTAGTAATAAATGTTATGACACTTGAGTAAGTTTATCATGGTATTTAGGTCTCAATCTGTACCAAAGCCACCCTCAATAGTTGTTTGGTTGGGGGAATGAGCAGAATTTTCAGTAGGGAAATAGAGGTCTTGGACCAGTAACACCATGATTCCTGTTCATTTACATGTTAAATATGTTGCATTTGCAGACCAGTTTCGCATGTTTTGAACACGGAGCATAATTCTCTTTTCTGGTATTCAGCTTGAAAATCTTTTTGTTTGCAATAATACCAGAGCAAGTCTGAAGACAATCCAGGAAAGAGTGATTATTTTTTGCATTTGTTTATACCTATCTCCTTGATGTCAATATTGTGGCAAATGTAACAGTAAAAATTTGCCTACCATTTTGAAAGTTTCTAGCATTATATGTAACAATTAGTGATAATCACTGCTAAACTAACATGTATCCATAAGCTTTGGTGTGCAGTATAACAGATAGCTGGTGTCACACGACAAAAAAAGTATGCTTCAATATTCCAACCTGTGGCTTACTTTTAGCTCAGCTAAGTTTATAAGATAATCCGTCAGTAATCTGTCATCCATTGTCTGTCCATTTACATTTCATATTTAATACTTTTACTCCAAAGCCATCATTCAGATCCACTTCAAACTTGGTGGGGATGTACCTTGGGTGGGTCTCTACCAATTGCAGTATGTTTATCTAGCATGCCAAGATGAACTGATTAGATTTTGGTGTCACCATGACCTAATTTGATTAATTTAATTCTCCAAAACCATCACTTAGATTAAGTTTAAACTTGGTGGATATGTTCCTTTGTAAAAGGGTCAAACAAAGCTGTTCACTACTAAGGTGGCAGGGCTGTGGATCCCGGATTTTGTGTAATTCATGTACCCATAGGTAAATGCACCTTTCCTTTTGATTACTGTATAAATCAATGGGCATTCTAATGCTAATTCTCATTTTGGACTTCTCCCGAAAAGCTGTCAGTCAGATTACACTTCAAACTTGGTAGCAATGTACCTTGGGCGGATGTCTACCAGGTCTGTTGAAATGGGGGGGATCTTTAAAAAAGTTTTGATAGGAAAGCTTAACATGGAAATTTCTTGTAATGGTTATAACATAGATAATTTTGGCCAGATTTGTGTCAAGCTTAGTGGGAATGTACCTTTGATAACTGTCTACCTATTTTGTGCAAGTGGTCATGCTGCAGTGATTTCTGGACCTTGACCTTGTTCCCAAGGTCACGGGACAACTGATATGAAATGCAAGGTCTAGTCTTTCTCTTTCCAAAAATAAAAAAAACTTATTATCAAATTCAGAGCAAGTCAACAGCATTTTTTGGGTTGGATTTAATGATTAGCAACAAGCCTGCCCCCAAGGAAAGCTGTTGATCTGGAGTGTGCTATTTTGATGTGACCCATCGCAGTTTAATAATTAAAATCATTTTTCATTAACTCTAAAATTAATAAAAACAATTTTTGACCATTCAAGGGGGAAGGGTTAAAGCTTACAACTGCTAAGCATAGGACTGTCATAGTCCTTGGATTTAGTTGTTATTTGTACTTTCTATTAAACAAATGTGTGCATAGATTTTCATATCAACTCAGTTTTGAAAAAAGTTGGTTTCCAAAAGGTTGTGCAAAATAGTTAAAATAACAAGTAGTCCCATCAGCCAATATTAAATTACAAGGTTATTTTGGTGATGACTGTTTTTAAATGTGGAGTATTTAAGGGACTTATATAGATCAAATGTTCATAGAAACTGTGAGTATATCTATATTCATTATGCTCATGTCTTGTCCTGTACAAGGAAATACTCAACATTCACACATCCATGTTGAATAAAGTAAATATGTGCAATTATTAATTACATAATAATTTTTTGACTCTGTCATTAATGATACTTGTTATATTTTTCTAAGTACATGTATTTGTAGCTCAAATGTTTGTTGTTTTTTTTTTTCCCTGCATTTTCAGGATGAGTCAGGCAGTGTTCCAAAGAAGCGGAAAGTCATCAGTGCCCATGCCAAAGGCGTCATGTTAGAGTACTATGAGCAGGTATCTGACACACCTGACCAGGCAGGACTCAATGTGATGTCTAATGTGTTAAATCTGGACAAAAAGATTGTCAAGAAGTTCTTGAAAAATGAGCGTTTAAGGAGGGAGCAATTGCACAAGGCAAATGAAGAAGACGATGAAGACAAGTGCATGGCTGAGCAAGGGGAAACTAGTTGATAAATCCATAGTACACAAAAGGCACATGTATGGACAATACTGGTAATGGAAGCACAGGTGCCAGGGGAAAGAGAGATGTGTCTTTCATAGTATTAATGTATGGATGGATTAAGTGCTGTGTGGTACAAGTACATGTATGTAGGCGACAGGTAACAGTAATTTTGAAAAACTGGTTGAGCATGTATCTTGATATGAACATGTGACAGGCTGGTGTGACCATGAAAACATATGCAGGGTGTTTGTTGTGGTGTGAACCCCTGACATGATAGGTGGCATCGTCTGACAATGCTTAAGGCTGACTGTGGGTCATAGAACCTTCAGTGAACACAAGAAAACAGCAACAAAATCTTCACAGATATTACATCAGCTTACAAGTATTTTGACCTATAGTCCAAAACTAGGAAAGCGGACTGATGCAATTTTCATGACCCAAAGATTGTTGGTGATTACTTGCAGCTGTTTTAAGAATTACAGGGGTACAGATTGACCTTGACATAAATCAGTGATATCCTTTCACAGCAACATACAAGTCAAAGTAAAATAATATTTTTGTTGCATCATGAGATAAATTCAAGACCAAAGGACTGCCATCTTAGATTCACTGTTGATGTCTGTCCTGGATTATAGTCAACTGGATTAACAGCTGTAACAAAACTTTTTAGCTTTGTTGACCTGGTACTGCAGAGCTTATGCAATCACTCCTGTCCAGCTGTCTGATCATCTGTAAATTAAAAATTAAGTAAGATTAATGTTTTTGTTGCATCATGAGATAAAGTAGGACTAAAGGACAGCCATGGTAGATTCCCTGTTGATGTCGATTGTAGTCAACTGGATTAACAGCTGTAACAAACAACTTTTTAGCTTTGTTGACATGGTAGTGCAGAGCCTATGCAATCACCCATATCCAGCTGTCTGATCATCTGTCATTTTGTCTGTGAAAAATTACTTCTGGGTATGATAGAATCTGTCCACAATTAATTTTTACCTCAGCAGAGTTGTCAGTTATTTGAGTTTATTGTATGGATTTTCCTATCCAAAAGTACTGTCAGGCAGCCTCTGTTTGTTTTAAATTTCTTGTCAATAAGTGTTAGGTGTTTTCAGACTTGATGGGGTTCTGTTGGCTTTTCATTGGTGAAAAATTCCATCTCACAGCAGATCCACCTACTTGCTAATACATGTACAGTGGTACCTGCTAAAATGGCCACACCTTCAGCCAAGAAAGAAGTGGCCATGCACAGCATTTCACCTGTCATTGTGACAAAGAAACGGACTCCTATGTCCAGGCCCAATGGCAACAAAAAGCAATGTGACTGTTCACAGAAGTAGTTGCATGCAGGTACCACCGAGTAATATGAAAGTATAAAAAAGAAAAAGTGAAAATGATATTACAGTGTTTTTATCACTAAAAATTTGCACTAATTGTAACCTCTATGAATGTACCAACACTGCTTTGTTAAGGTACAGTTGACAGAGAATGTGCAAAATATTGTCCTTTGTCCAACTCCTGATGTACAGTTGACTTGCATATAAAGGTGATCATGATATACACAAAGTGACCTAACTTGATCATCAAAATGGTTCTCTAAAACAAAAGAGTATTCTATGACATGATTTAGTGTTGTGTTCCTGAGAACTAACGTGGAGATACAGAATGCTTGAAATCCATAAGCCTGAGGAAAAAAACAGTGTAGCTAAATATCAAATGTGCGTTATCAGGGTCAGGATTTGTTGAAATATGAGTGACCTCGCCAGATCTTCTCAAGGTTACCAGACTTCATAATATATGTAATTGTGTTTACTCAGAATTTGTTTGATGATATTTTTTTTTTAATTTTTTTTTTTTTGCAATAAATACATACATGTGATTGGATAATATATTTAACTTATACAAATAATCTTGAGGATCCACTTTTGGTGAAATTTGAATGACCTTGACACTGAACGTTCAATATTCCCAGACATCTTGTCAAGTGATATAGATGTGATAGATAAAACTACAACTTTGAAATCCAGAAATCCCAGCAAGGCTTTTTGAAAACACAGGAATTATAAGGCACAATTAATGTTTGTCAAATATTTAGCACCTGCTATAAAGACCACCTCTTGTGAGAGACCTCACATCTTTTTTAAGATAAACCTTTCATGATGTCAGACCCTATTTCTATGTACAGTTTACGTGCAAATTAAATCGACTTATCACATGATACTATTTTGGGCTGCAGAAGTCACATGTTCATAACAGGTATAATATTGTAATGAGGAAAGCAAATAATTGTAAGGAGGACCCCTGTAAAGGCTGCTCAAGGTTTATAGAGTTTCCAATCCATTTAATCACAGTAGCCAAATAAAAGTAGCATATCCTAAATTGTTAACTATGGGTATATCTCAAATTTATATAATTGCACTCAAAACTCTCTGATCAGTATAAGTAGTGTACTTGATGAGAAGCCTGTGGTTTCTGATTGACATGTCAGCTTTTACATCATAGTTTTTAACACCTGGTTAGGACACTTGTCAGCTTAGTGGTCCTTGAACAGTAAAGAATTAAGAAAATAAATGGCAATATTATATTATATTGACGTAGAGTGGTCTATCTATATAAAAATTTGTTGTATCTTTTCAAGTAAAGGTACAATTAACTGTTTCATGCTGAGAATAAGACTTTGCTCTTTCTGGGTAGGATGTAATCCTGATAGGTCTCTGTTACATTTCCTCTTCAAAATGTCTGCTATTTATGTGAGATTTAGGAGAAAACCTTGTTGAGGATGGCATTTTACATCTGGACACTTTTGGATGACTTGAACAAGAAAGAATTAGCTTTAACTTTAAACTAAATTACTTAAAATCCTGTGTGGCCATACATGCATTAAAAATGCAAATGTTATTTGCTGTCCTACTCATCTATTATTGATCATGACCCAGAAAAAAAGTGCATTGGAGTGTTTGAAAAAAATGTAAGTAGTGAGTGATTGACTCCTCTGTTTACACGGTGGGGAAAAGTGCCAGCAAAGCAAAAAAGAATGATTTATAACAGGTATTTATATACATTAATCTCTGCCTAGAGAGACCACTTGTCTTGAAGGACCAGCTTGTGAAGATGCTGTGCTTAGCATTTTTTGTTACTCATCCCTCATGTGAGCTGCCCTGAGCATTAGCCAATTATCTAAATAACGTTTCTTGAATTTGGCTAAAGAAAGTGACAATGGCTAGAATATTTCAAAATGAGTTATTAAAGGATGAAAACCAAATTTTTGTAAATTATGCCAGTATTTCCAATTTTAGCTATTTGTAGTCTAGATCTCCCCCTGATTGAGGTACCATAGTTTGGTCATACCTAGGGGTGGGTTTTCAAAACAGGTTTTGCTGTAATAATGTTGTCAAGTGGTAATCTTAAGTATTGCTGTTTCATGTTAAAGTCAGAAAATTACAGAAATAGTTTCTGTATCCACATAAATTGATAGTGGTACAATAAATTTTATCAATTGATTGACTGATATGTGGGCATAGATGGAATCTATATTTTATGTTCGGAACGAGCAGGACTCGAACCTGCAACCGTTGGCACCAGTCACCTAGGTGAAATGGGAAGCACACATATCCACTCGACCAAATGAATACATGTAGTGGTATATATGTTACTGTATCTATTCCTATCATGTCATACTTTATTTCTCAATTGATTCATAAGTTTGCAGATATTTCAATACTGGAAATATTATAAATATATTTCAAGCATCTTGGCCATAATAATAATTTTATTTTGGTTATTGGAAAGTTAAAAGGTTTGTACAAGCTTGTCACTGGGGTGTAGGTTTCACAAACAGGATCACAAGCATGCCCAGTATAACAGCTAGTACTCGTATAATGCGATTGTTTTAAGTCTGTTTTTTTTTGTGAGATTACCTGGTTGGCATTGTAAGACAGCCTATGTTTTGTTCACAACAATTGTTTATTCCTCTGTGATTGACAGATGTTGAGGCATGTCAGCTGGGATTGCCAGTGATGAAGGGAAGAAATAAGTGAGCAAATAAGTATCACAAAATAATGCATTATGGGAAAATTTATGTGTAAACTACATTTAAACTGATTATATCTTGCTTGTTTGTACTTAATCTTCTGACAAGCCAAATGAGTTAGATAATGATATGAGCTCCACAATTTTGAGAGAAAAATATGAATAAAGATTCTTAAGTTCCCAAATAGCATTTTCCATTGTTTCTTTTTGCTGGATAAGATTACCCATGAGTAACATGAGCTATACCAGTCCTGTCCCTCAAATAGTCTTGGTTGGGAAAAAATGATGTGGCTTACAAAAAAAATGTATGTTTTAGCCAACTTAGCTCAGTATATTTTATAATTTCTTCAACTTTTGATTCATACATGCCAGGTATTGTACTTAAGCATGAAACAGGACATTTTTTGTAATATCAGTATCAGGAAGTATACTTACCTCTACACCAACATTTGCCTAGACTTTGGTGTCTGAGACGAATGCCCATGAAATCAAGTTGAGTTCACTCACTTGATTCCTGAAAACCTGATGGTCCTGTGGTGCCATCTCTCGGTTCCTTTGGAACTGATGGTGACTCCCGGTGCACATATTCCCCGTATCATCCTTCTTCTGGAGATTGGTAAGTTGATGACAGCTGTAAGAGGAAGAGGGGGTGGTCAGGTGGACTTATCTGGTGGTCAAGAGGTAAGTATAATTGCTAATACTGATATTACTAAAAATATCTCATATTAGTTATGTAATGTTACCTCTCAACCACCATTTGCTGATCTACAAATGTAAAGGTGGAAGATGTAACAGTACTGGCATACTGACCACATATGACCACCTGGGTAACCATCAGCTTGAGTGATGAGGCAACGTCTGAAGGGAAAACCTCAGAGCTACATGGAGTTGAGGCCGCCAGCAGCAGAATCTGGCCGAAACCAGAAACCCTGCTACCGACCAGCATAGGACTGCACTGAACCACGCTGAAATCGCAGCTGTATGCCTCATGGGTAGATGTCGTAGGTTTCAGCTCTGTCAGACCTGGAGATCCAACAAGGCTTAGTCACAAAACTGGCGGGCCCAGGGGGGGGGGGGGGGGCTGGTATTATAGTGGTATGTGGTTCCTTAGGGCAGTGGACTTCTGTGTCGAGCCTGTAACAAGCCAGCACATTAGGACAAACTGCCTGGTACTGGTCTGATTTTAGGTCAACTTAGCGCAATGCCATAGGCCCACTGAGAAGTGTGCTGACCTATAGACTTCATCTGATCAACCATGAGAATGCTAGAGTGTTAACACTGGGGCAACTCAGATGGGATCTGGAAAGTCTAATGGATGAGTATCGGAACCTAAGTGAAGGAGCCTATGATGCCCGCAGAGGTGTACATACCTTCCTATAGCACTATCCTGTCCTGCAAGTAGTTCATGGCGAAGGTCATAGACCATCACCATCAGCAGGCACCCAGAATGTCGACAACCTGGATGTTCAGCAGGGTACACAAGGAGGCATTAAAGGCTCCCACCTCATGAGCTCTGGCTGAGACAAGCTGCGAGGCAACAGGCCTTTGCAGGAAGATCTCATAGGCCATAAGGATTGTCTGCCTAATCCATGAAGAAATCATGTTTCTGTACACTTAGTCTTATGTGGGTTATTCAGTGGTAGAGAGAAGGCTGACCTCCATCCTCTGAGTCCATTTTTGTGTGAAAGGTACTAGCGAAGGGCTCTCACAGGACACAGGGCTCTTTCCTCGAGGGGAACAGCATTATCCATAGCATGGAGGGTAAAACCCTTGATGACCGTAGCTGGATATCAAGCCAATTGGTTCTTCGCAAGGAAGCCCAATTGAGGCCTCAGGGTGACCTGGGAGTGGTCAGGTGACCATTGGAGTCTGTCATGAGCTAGAGCATGGATCTCGCCTCTTCGAGCCCCTGAAGCAAGTGTTAACAGAAAACAAGTTTTTCACGTTTAGAACTTAAGATGTACCTGCCTTGGGTCCTCAAGGCACTGAAAGGGCCACTTCTTGAACATGACTTAAATCAGCGGCAACGCCCACTGTGGTAGGACCTATCTAGATGCCAGTCTGTCGGTGTAGAAAGACGCTGCAAGTGCAGACAGATAGGGATCGCACACGATTAAATGCACATGTCCAAGACATTAACTAAAGGAGGGTTGAAGAGATGGCTGATCGGAAACCCTCCACTGTTCTTCAGCCCTTGTCTAAGACTTCCCACTGATACAACAGGAAGTCTGCAATGCAAGGAGACCAAGGGTGAATTCCATGACTGGCACACCAGTTGGAAAACATGTTCCATCGAGCCGAGTAGACAGAGAAGAAGCTCGAAGCTGTCCTCTGTTGCAGATGTGCTGTCAGATAACTGCCAGGCATGGTGGTTGGGTACTTGAGGGTTCCTGTGGAACACACACGTCCACGGCTGCACAAGAAGTTTAGGCCATGCTGGTAACTGTAGTGGAGGCTTGACGCTCATTTCCAACAGGTCTGCCGAGCAATTGTTCTGGGGCCGCCAAGGGGCAACAAATCTCAGATTGCAATCATGAGACTGAATCTTGTGCAGTACCCATGAAGGATCTGAGGAGGTGGAAAGGCTTATGCCCAGAGGTGCATGCAATCGAATGCTAGACCGTCCACCACTAGGGGGTCCGATAGAGGCGAGAGGTGAACTGGCAGTTTTGCATTCTCGCAAGACGCGAACAGGTCCACATGTGGAGTTCCTCATCTGGCCGACATGTCCTGAATGACCTGTGTGTGGAGTGACCACTCTGTCCCTACAGGCTGACCCCTCCTGGAGAGTTGATTGGCCAGGACATTTTGGTGTCCCGGGAGGTGTCTTGCTTGTGTGCAGACATCTGGCTAACTCTCTCCGGGTCTTGGATTGCTTCCTGCCTTGCCTGTTGAGGAAGGCCACTGCGGTCCTCTTGTTGCACATTATGAAGACATGTTTGTGCTCCACCAAGTCTTGGAATTTGGGAAGCGCTAAGCGTATCGCCTTCAGTTCCAACTAGTTTATGTGATGAGACATAAAGGACTGACCAAGGGCCTGACGCTGTGAGGCTGTCAACTTAGGTACTCCACCTGCATAGAGAAGAATTCATGTAGATGGTAAGCTGGACCTGAAAAGACATCCCACCATGACCTCTTGTACGGTCCACCACAGAAGGTGCAGGTGATCCTCATTGAGAATCGGCACCGGGGCCTGATATCCCTTTTCCCTGGACCATCTGGAACCTGGTAAACACCAGCGGTGCAGGGGCAAGGCTGAACTGAAGTGCTCTGAACTGGTAAACTTGACCTGCAAATGCAAACCATAGATACTTCCTTGAAGTCTCCGTGATTGGCACGAGGAAAAAAGCGTCCTTGAAATCCAGGTTGTCATCCATTCAATGGGCTGCAAGGTTGCTGCCACCGACCGGGGGGGGGGGGGTCTCCATCCGAAAGGATGGATTGTGTCAACATGTTTTTGACTGGACACCATCCTCTGTTGTCTTGGGGACCAGGAAGAGTAAGTGTTAAAAGCCATGGGAACCTTGATCCTCGACCGGCTCTATGGTGCACTTGCTCCGAACATATGAATCGCTTCTAGTAACACCAATGCTTTGGGTTCTGCGGCAGTTGGTTAGAACCACTTGGGCTCTCAACTTAAAGGCGGCATCTTTGCCAATAGGCAGCGTGTAGCCATGTCTCAGGATGTTGTGGATGAAAGGATCATTCGTAATAGATTCCCTTGCATGTGATATGCAGTGAGGCAGCTGCTGACTGAGCACTATGCGGAATATAACTGGGTGGCAGTAGGCAATCCTTAGACTGTGTGATCCGGTATACAAGAGTCAGGAGCACTAATGCTTCCCGTACTTCTTGCCTTTACCGGAAAGCTTGCCCCTCCCTGATGACTGTCCGCTCTTTCCAGGGCATCGTGTCCCAGAGGAGGAAAGAGCTGAGGGGCGAGTTGATTCATTCTGGGACTTCCCACACTTCAGGGCTGCGGCAGCCAAGGTAGATAGCGACCGAATGAAGTTGGTCAGCGCCTTGTTCCTGACCTACCGAGCGGGCCCGAAGGTCCTTTGCCTGGCAAACGACCTTCATCATCTCCAAAGGAACAGAGTTCCTGAGAGTAGTGGCCCCGTTCGGGCTCTGTGAAACAGTAGGTCAAGCAATTTCTGACCCTGGAGGTGGGCGTCCTTTCGCAACAAACAAAGGTTGGCCTCCAGTGGGCAAGTGGTCCGCCTCTGGCGATCAACGGCTCGCGACAATGAAGTCCTGAGAAGTTTCACTTGGTCTAACCAATCTCGCATGGCCTCCGTGATGTACATGGTGCTCCTGAGGTCAACAGGAGAGACCTCAGAGTGGCAAACAAAACATCGGAGTATGATGCCGTAAGGACAGATCCCCTGGCATCTTCCTCCACTGGCCTGAAGGCCTCTGCAGATGCTGTGACAGACTGGCTGCAGGGCGTCAAACTCTTTGGCAGTGAACCTGATGGAAAGATCTGCTCAGGCACAGAATACCATCACCCCTGGATGTCTGGCTTTGGGAGGAGTCACCTTTGCCTCAAGTACCCAGATATTGGCAGCTCTACAGGAACTCGTGCTGCGAGTCTTGGCCATGAGCTGGTCATAAACTCAGCCACAAAAGACAAAAAAAGTATGGGGGTATGTTGCCGCATGTCCTTCAGAGACAACCCCTGCAGGAGTGTGCAACAGCCCCACACCTCTCCTCTATTGGGACCACAGCTTGGTCACAAACCATGCTCTGAATAAGAGCTCTGACATGGTCAAAGCCCGTCAGCGGAGCAGGCGCCATGTCCACGGGAATGGAAGGTTGTTCCGCAGACCTTATGATCACTGACAAACTTGGTCATTCAGAGCATGAAAGGCATGACTGTCAAAGCCTTGACCTCAGCCGGGATCTGCTAACGGACACGTTCGAAAACAGAAGCTCATCCTCCACCTCCATGTTGGGAGTTGGATGACTCGGGACTGGCATGGGGAGTGGTGAGACCCAAAGCCTTGCAAAGTTGCAGAACAAAGAATTGTCCCTGGGCAATGGAGCAGCCGCTTGTGACAGTAGGGGATCTGTCATGATGCCTGCAGTTGGGATAGCAAAAACTTCTGTGGAAGTTGTCGCAGCCTCAAACTCTGCTTCCGTCTGCTCAGCCAACATGGGGCTAGAGAGAGGGGGATCTGGAAGACTTGCCCTTTTCTCAGCAGCCACCAACAAAGAAGTCTGCTTGCTGGAGGGATCCTGCTGGATCTCCAGGAGACTCATTTCAGGGGCCACAGCTGCAGCCAACTCAGAAATCTGCTAGCAGGAGGGGTCCTGAGAGAGTTCAGAGAACTGCAGAGTCTCAGTGCCAAGAGAGAGCTGACTCAAGCCAGAAGCAGTGAGCTGCTCTACTAACAGAGTCTGCTCATACTGAGCTGCAGCGATGGCGGCAGCGGAAGAAGACTGAGTCTCCGACCTCAAACACTGTTCCTCACAGAGCTTGAGCTCCGCTTGCCTCTCAAGAGAGGGAGGCAGCATACCCGGCTCGAACCTGGGAGCCAACAGAATCCCCAACTGCTCACTGACGGGCAGAGCCACCAAACGGGCAGAAGGGACTGCCAACATTGCCGGTGGAGGACATAAAAATTCCATCTGGGTCACCATAGGTGTGGACACTGCCACGGTCAGAGACCCACTGATGGCAGAGGCCCACAGACCTGTGTGTCGTCCTTCTATCTCCCACCTACCTTGGCTTGCGAAATGAGCTCTGGGAGCCGGGAGCTCAGAAAGTTTGCCAAGGCACTGGTTGTTTTCCAGACATCCCGGACTTATGGTTCCAGCGCTCGGACTGACCAAGGTTCCGAAATGCCTGGATGGGAACGTGAAGGTTTCCATTCCAGATGCACCGGTTTGCATGGCTTGTGCTCTGAGTGCCAGAACCCAGAGGACTGAGATCTCGAAAGCTGTAGCCGACTTCTTCGAAGAAGACTTCAAAGAAGAAACAGCCTGTGGCTGAGAGGGGGTGATCAGTCCGCGTAACATTGCAGCTTTCATCTGCATGCTCTTTGTCATAGACTCCAAAGTGAGGGCCACCTTAGGATCAGTGACTAGAGCAGCAGTGGAGGTCTTTGGGGGGGGTGGTGGTAGATGAGCACTCATGATCTCTAGCTGCCTGACTTCCGACGATGTCATTTCACCTTACTCTCCTGCGGGGTTTCTGGAAAATCTGCCACAGGAGACTAGGGACAAACCGCATGGGTAAGTTTACGTTTTTCTCAGGTGGAGTTGGTGGCGAAGACTCCACAGAGTCAGTCTGTCCAACTCGGTGTTTGGCAGCTATGGCCTGCGGCCTGCACTTTGCATGAATCAACTTTTTCTGTGCCTGCTCAAAGAGCAGCCATTTGTCCTCTCCCCAATCCTCACAGTACTTGTAAGTTCACTCGCAAGAGCAAACTTGACCCAACGGGAGGCGGCAACCAAAGCAGTGCTAATAATCACCCCAGACCGCCATGTATTGGTTCCGTCAGTCCAACTTATGTCCATTATCCAACAAGGATGAGAGGATATAGTGGTCACTGGATCAACATGTATGGCGTGTTCCCGAAAGGAGGCAATTGCCTGGTGTGCACTGTCTTCTTGCCCTCTGTGATCTGTTTGTTGAGACGGCATTTTGAAAATCTAAGTTTCAAACCAATCGACCAGCTCTGCTTCCAACTATTTCAGAAGTATCAGCTGTACAGAAGTCAGTGATCTATGTCTCTAAAGAGTCCTGGACCGCAGAGAAATGATTTTCCGCAGAAGGGACATGCTTAAAGCACTAAAACAGTGAGTGGGAACAAAGTTTTGTGGGGCTTCCACTCAAAAGAGCAAGCCTCTAATGATGTCCAAAAGAGATAGGATGATACGGGGAGCATGTGCACCAGGAGTCACCACCAGTTCCTAAGGAACTGAGAGATGGTGCCGTTGGACCGTCAGGTTTTCAGGAATCAAGTGAGTAACTCAACTCAATTTCATGGATGTTCGACCCAGATACAGAGGTTTTGTAAAATGTTAGACAGCAGGTAACATTCATGTAACTAATGCATAATTTAAAAATGCAGACTTTTGTTGATGGTTTGGCACATGTCATCGGCATATGTACCTTTTCAGAGCTTAATGTGGCTTTAGCCCCATTGAATACACTGGTTACATTTTCTTGTGCCAGTGTAGCATATGTAATGGGCCTGGGCCAAGTAATCTGGTCACCCAGGTTTGTTTTCACTGGTAATTCCTGTGCAGGCAACAAAATGAACCCAGACAGAATCACTATCAACTACATGTATATGAAAAGCAGGACAACTGAGGGAAGGATGACAGCCCAGGTTACAGACCTCAGAAGAGAAATCAGTTAAGAGCAGTAGGCCATGGGGTATAAACAGAATCAATTCCTGAAGTAATTTATCCTTTTTTTTTTTTTTTTTTTTTGTGCTGACAGGTATCACCTATTGTACGACTCAGTATTGTATGATGAAACAGATCTGGACATGTGAAGATAATAATAGTACATGAAGGTCAATCCGTGCAAATTGTAATGTGGGCAACATCAGTGCACTTCATTCTTGGGTTTAAGTGGCACCTGCTGTTAGTGGCCACTGCCATAAAAGGATGTGCCACTTGCTGGTCACACTACTTAAAACAGGAGTCAGTTTCTTTGTAAATTGCCTCAACATTGACATGCCACCTGGTGTATGTGGATGCTTTTTCTGGGAAAAAGGTTATATACTACTGCATTTAGACTAGCCTTGTAGCAATTAAAGTTTGCCAGGGTGGGACTTATCCACATTTTGGAGGAATTCGTCTTTTTGTGTTTAAAATACCCAGTAGTGTCCCTGCTGTTTAGGGTTGCTAATGTTAATTCGTCATGTAGAAGGCTTTGTGCAGTTCTGTTGCATGATCCATGTTAACTTGCACTACTGCTGTTGTATATACATTGTAAGTGTGTATGTACAAGGTGTTTTCCTATTCAGTATTGTTTTTTCAGCATGGCCCTAGCATCATGACAACTGCTCTTCAAATTATGTCTCCCGGTGGAAGCCGGGGGACATATTGTTTTAGTGCCTGTTTCTTCCGCTTGTTGTTGTTGTTGTTGTTGTTGTTGTTGTTGTTGTTGTTGTTCAGGTTCTTCAACACTTGGTTTCCGTGCGATAAGTCTTGAAGGACTTGACAGAATTTGATGAAACTTGGCAGGATTATGTATCTAGGCAAGACCTAGGTTGGGATTGTATTTGGATGACCGTGAGCGAATTCTCAAGGTCACAGGGTCACTTATGTGAAATTGGTTTCCGTGCGATAAGTCTTGAAGAACTTGATGGAATTTGATGAAACTTAGTAGGATTATGTATCTTGGTAAGACCTAGGTTGGGATTGTATTTGGATGACCTTGAGCGAATTCTCAAGGTCACAGGGTCACTTATGTGAAATTGGTTTCCGTTCGATAAGTCTTGAAGAACTTTATGGAATTTGATGAAACTTGGAAGGATAATGCATCAAGGTGAGATCCACAATTGGATCATTGTTAGGTGACCTTGACCTAATTTTCAAGGTCACAGGGTCACTTGAATATGAAATTGGTTTCTGTGCGATAAGTCTTGAAGAACTTGATGGAATTTGATGAAACTTAGTAGGATTATGTATCTTGGTAAGACCTAGGTTGGGATTGTATTTGGATGACCTTGAGCAAATTCTCAAGGTCACAGGGTCACTTATGTGAAATTGGTTTCCGTTCGATAAGTCTTGAAGAACTTGATGGAATTTGATGAAACTTGGTAGGATTATGTATCTAGGCAAGACCTAGGTTGGGATTGTATTTGGATGACCTTGAGCGAATTCTCAAGGTCACAGGGTCACTTATGTGAAATTGGTTTCCGTTCGATAAGTCTTGAAGAACTTTATGGAATTTGATGAAACTTGGAAGGATAATGCATCAAGGTGAGATCCACAATTGGATCATAGTTAGGTGACCTTGACCTAATTTTCAAGGTCACAGGGTCACTTGAATATGAAATTGGTTTCTGTGCGATAAGTCTTGAAGGACATGATGGAATTTTATGAAACTTGATATGATAATGTATCAAGGTAAGACCTAGGTAAGCATTGCATTTGGGTGACCTTGACCGAATTCTCAAGGTCACAGGGTCATTAATGTGAAATTGGTTTTTGTGCTATAAGTCTTGAAGGACAGGATAGAATTTGATGAAACTTGGTAGGATTATGTATCTTGACAAGACCTAGGTTTTGATTGTATTTGGCTGACCTTGACGTAATTTTCAAGGTCACAGAGTCACTAATATGAAATTGGTTTGCTTGCAATAAGTCTTGAAGAACATGATGGAATTTGATGAAAATTGGTAGGAATATATATCTAGGCAGGACCTAGGTTGGGATCATATTTGGGTGACCTTGACTAAATTCTCAAGGTCACAGGGTCAGTTTTATGAAATGTGTTTCTGTGCTATAAGTCTTGAAGAACTTGATGGAATTTGATGAAACTTGGAAGGATAATGCATCAAGGTGAGATCCACAATTGAATCGTAGTTGGGTGACCTTGATCTAAGTTTCAAGGTCACAGCGTCACTTAAATATGAAATTGGTTTCTGTGCGATAAGTCTTGAAGAACATGATGGAATTTTATGAAACTTGGTATGATAATGTATCAAGGTAAGACCTAGGTAAGCATTGTATTTGGGTGACCTTGACCGAATTCTCAAGGTCACAGGGTCATTTATGTAAAATTGGTTTCTCTGCAATAAGTCTTGAAGAACTTGATGAAAATTGCTAGAGTAATGTATCCAGGTGAGAGCTAAAATAGGATTGTAATTTTCAAGCAAACTTGGTCATTTGTAATTTGTTATCACCTGTAGCTTATTCAGAGACGTAAGTGTTCCACCGGGAGACATTTGATTTTCTGTTGGAAAATCAGTCTGTTCTAGTTCTCATTGTTTTAGTCCTGATGGAGTTGAAGAATCTCCACAACACCTATTAATCTACCACAAAAACTCTTTTTTACCAAGGGAATATGAACATACATTTATTTGCATGAATATTAGTCATAGCCTTTCAGTGTGCTTATGTGATATGCTATATGTTATTTATACAAACTGTCAGTGTCAATCAGTGGCGCTTCTGGTTGGGACGAAATGATACTGGGCAGGAAACCACCAGCTGCGAAGCGGGGAGTGGTTTAAATTTCCTTACGAAGAATCATTGAGTCCCAACCAGAAATGTGTGAGAAAGATGTTTTGTATTCATCCCATAATGTTTCTGTGAAATATTCTATTTAAGTAGACAACAAATGATAGTTTTTAAGCAAAAAAGAGGCCAAAAATACATACAAAAGAAGCATAACCACCCAACACTGCCATGCATGGACGAATCTGTCCATTTTTCTAGAAATTTAATGCAGTACTATCTGATGTGGAATGCAGACGTGATAGCTGTAGCACATACCTTAATTACCCTCCCAAGGGCCCCATTATGGGATAAAATAAATTTCAGTTGTACCAATCTTGATAGTCTGAGTGTACATGTATTGGTTTGTACAGGCTTTCCTAGCACCAGGGGCTCAATAAAATATCATGGAAAAAAATGTTTGAAAATGTTTTGAATTTTGTTTAAAAGTTGTAGATATGATATGCTCAAGTGTATTTAGTGGATGAAGGCATTGAATTGAAATTCCAGCAGTGTGAAATTAAGGACAAAAATTGTGGGTAGCCAAGGGTAACCCATTCTTTGGACACTATTTTGTTTCTACCTTTTTACTCTTCAGCCCATAATACGGGGTGGGAGGCATGAAGCTTGAAGGACAATGACCTTGATCCAATTTCAAGGCAGGGACGTATATTATATAATATATACCTCTGTTTAAGATCACCACGTTCAATAGGAGAGGTCACAATTACCAATTATCTGTGTATTCAGCTGAATACACAATGCAATACAGAGAATTCTTCAGGGCTAAAGATGTGTATTTTCATTGGATCGCATGTTAAATTAACATCAAATTAAAAGACTACTTTTAAAGCTTCATGAATAAAATTTATGTGAACATTTCAGCTGTACATAATTTTACCACACAAATTTTGCTGTTTCTGTAAGGAGTGGTTGTTGAGTTATTAGGCCATAAATTACAATGAAAAGTAATGGTAATACACAAGTCTGGCCGCGAATGACTGAAATGCCTTCCACAGGAGAGCAGTAGAAGCTTCTGTTCTTGCTCTCCCCTATTATCTCTATTTTTTTGTTTTTTTGTACATGATATCTTGAGAACCAGATAAGCTAGGGTTGTTAAAGTCTTCCAGTTGATCAACCTTGATCCCCCAAGCACTATTACATATCAGTGTGTTTCTGCAAAAGACTATGGGAGAAGCTGGGGGACCCATCTGTGAAACGTGTAATACAAAGCATAAACATTTCAAGTAGGTTACTGACATGGCTGTAGTTTTGATAATTTTAGACGAAAACTGTGGGCCTGGAGCAAAATTACCATTCGACAAATTACATGAATTACTGATATCCAATTTTTTTATTAAAATATGCTGAAAAATATTATAAATGTAAGAGTTCATTACAGTATCATGGGAAGACAGGAGCTTTGCCGAAAGATGTTTAGTATACATATACAGATTGTTTCAATGTTTATTTAATGAAAGTTCTGAATGGTGTTGCCATGATCACCCATCAACAGCCTCTTGATTTTATTTCATTGTTCTATTATTTTATTCATGCATTCATAAGATGCAAGGAAAATTCTTTTCTTCACAACATGTTAATCTTTAGAAATATTTAAACACCTGATAGTGATACAGGGTGTAATATGGTGTTGATGAAACTACAGGGCTATCACAATTGCCACCGGGAAGTGGCCGCCATGTTTGAGTTTTATGATCACACAGGGGTTACATTATATAAGCACTGATAAATAGTAAAATGAATTGTTTTTTTGCAAAATTTTTATGAATATGAAGACTGTAATGATAAAACCGAGGTAAAGTGGCTGGAATTTGGCCTCTTGTTCCGCCAAATTGTGGGTGTCCATTCGTAAGGTAGCCAGGGTTCTTCATGCTCATTTTGGTGTGGGTTTATGGGGTGTTGATCTAGTTGGCATGGGTAGCTTTAGAGGCCTTGGTTTTGTACATCTTAGTGTTGCCTTGAAAATTGTGAACAAAGTTGTTATTACAGAGTTCTATCACACTTCAGTTTTGCTCCTGTTGAAGTGCAACGAACACACAGACGTCCATTTGGAGTCAAGCCGTATGCTGCTATTTCTAATCAACTTATTCCATTTTTTCCTTTTGTTTTTGTGGGTTGGCAGTCTGTAGAAACTTAGTCCTGGTGTCTTTTTTTGTTGGACTGGTGCACTGAGGTACATGACAATTGACTTGAGGCATTCTAATGGCACTAATATATCCAAGTTGAGAGATGTCTTCATAGGTGCTGAGTGTTGGCTGTATACATGTATTTGTTTGCTACAGTTGCCGAGCCAGATGAGTCCCCGTAATGCACCCATATGCCTTTGCGATAAACATGCTCATATGTCACAAGGCAATAGGGCCTATTTCAAGGGGGCCAGTTCAATTCTTTTTTAATTTTTTGTGTGTGATATCTCAAAAACCAGATAAGCATCACTTAACTTGTCCAGTTGATTACCCTTACAAAAGTGTGTCTTGAGTTCAAACAACAATGACCGTGGTGTAATTTCAAAGTCATCAGGGTCGATTGTTTTTCAATTTCTTGTATGCAATGTTGGAAGAACTGGATAAGGTAACAGTTGATCTCCCTGGTTAAAGTCTGCATCAACATCAGAAGGACCATGAAGTTGACCCAGTTTCAAGGCCACCAAGATCAGTTCTGTCAGAATTTCTTGCACACAATATCTGAAGAGGGCAGATAACCTAGGGTCACAAAGCTTTAACAGTTGATCATCGTTGCAAGAGTCCTTGTCAAGTTTAAAGGATAATGCTCTTGATATTATTCACACCAAAAAGCAATATCCTGTTCTACCACAACTGAAATGATAGTTATAAACTCTGAAAGAAACAAATGATGAACAGAGTTTCCCAATAAAGTACTGCATCATGACCTATACCTTCTAAACTTCAGTCACCAAACTATGTAGACTTCATTATAATCACATTATATGGTAATCATAGTGCATGTAAATAAAATTTCCAAAGATTGATCACTATTATTCACTTCATCCCATTACAATGATCACACACATACATGATGCATTATTTTCTGTGTGTAGCTAAGGGGTTTTAAGGCAGTATATGTTATGTTTGAAAAGTGAAACCAGAAATTTCTTTTTCAAATCTGATCATAATGAATTGATTTGAGTTTTACAGAAAGTTATTAATACATTTTGATTTATCATGATGTATTGGTAATTAACCACAATAAATTTGTGTCACTGTATGCTTAATAGAGTCTGTAAATGCTGTAGGTTTCAACTGATATTCCTGATACATGTGGATGTACATGTACTCTATTGAACAGTCAAATGAACCCTTAGTGACAAGATATGGGCCTGCCCTGAAAGGTTAAAGGCCTGGTGCATTTTGTAACTCATGGACAGATATCTAAATTCTCTCCCTGTTACTCACCCAAGACCATAAAAATCTATATGAGTGAGGAAAGTTGGCACTAAATTTAAGACTCCCTCATTGTAATTAATAGTATTATAATTGCATTTAATTAAAAATTCTCAAGTCTTTTATAAAGTATAAAAATAGCATTATTGTAAGTCTTAAAAAGGGGAGTGGTCTCAATATCAAATGCAAAATGTTAGACACCAAGAGAAATGGGACCACAACAAGATGGTTGTCATGGGGATTGCTTTCTTTATGGAGGGAACTGAAAACAGAGATTTCGTTGTGTGCTCAACAAATATATCCCAGCTTTGTCCAGACTTCCTGCATGGCACTTAGTGGTTGTCATGTATCAGATATTTTGAGTGAAAATGTAGAGTGGTACTGCTGTTGGGTTTCCCCAAAAGCCATATAGCTTTAAACTTCTAGGGCTTTCCATCAAAATTAAGGGTTTTAAAATTGGTCTCCCCATTATATTCAACAGGGGGCTAGGGCTTCAATTTTCCATTTTAGCTATTTTTAACAATCCCCATACTCTTCAAGTATTTCCTTGGGAGAACCCTGCTGCTGTGAGAAAAGCTCTGTGACTTGCTTGAAAGTTACTGTCCGTAAAAGCTCCAGAATGTTATTTGTAAAGTTTTGGACATGAGCATTTTCTTAAATTCTTCAAGTGTACTAAATAGTTCCAAATTTCAACCGTGTAGGTATTTCCAGGAAGAATTGGAAGTTTGGCTAAATTTTTGTAAATAGTCGTAACCTAGTCAAAGTCACACGGATGACTTTTTCAAATTTACAAAAGTTTTCACATTTTATAAGTTTTATTTTTCAAGTATTTGTCAGCTTGTCTTCAATGAATTGAATGGTGTATCCATTATAAATTTTGGATTCCAACATCATTGTTTAGCATATACGTGTAATTATAATGCTTGAAATTTATATTTCTTATCCCACTTTTAACATGACTAATTATTTTTGTTGGAGTGTTCCTTCTATTGGACCCAAATTTTGTAATCTTATATCTGAAGAAATTAATAATTCTAGATCAATAATTTCCTTTTAAACAAATTGTAAACTTTTGGTTACAAGACAGAAATTTTGATATCTATGTGTTAATACTTCCTCATAGAAGACTTAGTATCTAATATTCTATTTCTCCAACCATGCTTTACTTTAACTTTCAGACATATTCTCAGCAGTTACATATCATATGTCAAATTTAAATGCTATTGTATGTATCATCAATGGGTCTGTAACATATATGAAGATGTATGATACATTATGGTGAATTACGTATGAGTACAATGTACATCCATATTTTGGTATCTCTGTTGTAATGTAATGATACATGTATTTATGTTACATTATATTACTTGATCAGTGGATTGTTATGTGCTGTTAGTGCACAGCATTTGTTGGACAGTCTTATTATAATAATGTTATCAAATCGCCAGCTCTTAGTACATGTATCTGCTGTCAGTACATTTCATTGGTGTAGGGCTACAAGGCTGAGCTTTCTGGCTATCCTTTACATAAATTTTGATGCACAATCTCTGTATTCGTCATGTGGAAATAAAGAATTTTATTTGGACAAAACATTTTCTGGACCCAGCTCTAAAATGTGAAAATTTTGAGAATGCTGCGTTTTGAAGAGTTTTTCCTGAAACATGAAACTTCTAGGAAAAGAAAATAATGTGTCAATTTGGTGGTACCACCTACAGTGTTATGCAAGATATCGACCAAAATGTATTGAAAACACATTTAATTCAATATTTTGAAAAAGATTAGGGTTAATGATACCTGATGTACATGTACCACAAATTTGTAACATAGGAGGTAGTGTGATATTGCTTTTAAGGGTAACCTTCACCTATTTGGCAAGGCCATGGAGGAAATGTATTGTGGGAGATTATTTATTTTTTTGATAATGGTCATTACATCTTAACTTGTGTACATATCAATATGCTATAATACATGATGAAGACCAAAATTCCAGGACGTGAAGTCATGGTGGTGCTACTAGTGGTAAAAACCAACATCATACATATTCAAGCACATTAAATTCATCATTGTGATAATTAATTGAGATGGCACTACAAAATTTACATCAAATAGACATTAGGCCAATGGGTCAAATTTCCAAAATTTGGGTGATCTGGACCCATTTCTCAAGGTCATTATGCACTTTAGTAAAAGACATTAAATTCAATATGTGTATCATGTGGAAGTTTGATATTGCACAATGTGGATCACCTTGAACTACTTTTTCAAGGTCACAGAGGTATTGCATATTTGGAAATGATTTTTTGGGATGGTTCTTCAATTAGGCTTACATATTTGGAGCGCATTACGCCCACAGGCCTCTTGTAATGAAGATTTTGAAAACACAATCTTTATCTTAAGTCCAAGTACATAAGGGTGTGTCTGTGTGTGTCAGGGACTAGTATGGTCAGATTACTAATGAGATAATGCATCATATTTATATAGTGGTTAAACACGAAGGTAAATGTTTGAAGGTAGATTACTATCCTACTTATGTGTCTGCTTTATTAATGTCAGGTGTTTAAAAAAAAACGAACAGCAAGCAAACATATTTAGCAACATGGACATGTATTATATATCAGGGTGATTTGGATTTTGAAGTGACAGGCCCTTGTTAGACTTAACAGGCTGCAGGCACATATAACTATGAGGCGCTCTTCACTTTTTTAGCTCAGCTGACTTGCTAATCAGGCTGAGCTTTAAGGAGACCGAGTCGTGCGTCCATTCATAATTACATTTTTGACTTGTTCTCAAAAACTGTCAGCCAAATTCACTTCTAAATTGGTGGCAATGTACCTTGGGTGGGTCTCTGCTAAGTTTGTTCAAGTAGTCACGCTCCAGGGATTTTTGAATTTTTTATGTTCTTTTTTTAGGCAAATCTCAAAAAATCTTTTTCTCCGAAACAGCTCACCCAAGTGCTTTGATATCACACACGGACACTTCTAGTTCTTAATTTGTTCACCAGGTGGTGCTGCACTAAGTCACTGCTGTGGATTCCTAATTTTTAACGATTTTTTTCGATTTGAGTAGTTATCAGCCAATATTAAATGTTGACAACTGAATTTACAATGGCATATCTGTACCTCCATTGTACGTGCCATTATGCATTTTCATTTATCATGTGAGTTTGCCACTAATTGGTGACTGTTTGAAAGAAATTTAGATTGGAGGATATAAAACTGGACATCATTTATGATAAGTTTGTGCACAGTTTTCTTCAATTTTCAATTATTTTTCAATTAGAAAACACAAGATGTCAGTTTTGCCAATTCAATATATATTTGTTCTCTGTTATTCTTACAGACACCTCTCTCTGCTCCCCCTCCCCCCCAAAAAACCAAAAAACTACCCCCCCCCCAAAAAAAACAAACTGCAACTTTGTGGGCTGCCAAGGGTCATCTGTGCATTGCAGGTTATTCTCGTGCAATTGAATTCAATAATGTACCACCACAGATATGATATATATGTTAAGGATATGTATATATATATATATATATATATATATATATATATATATATATATATATATATATATATATATATATATATATATATATATTTATATATGATTCCTTTTTTAAAATAGTTTGCATTACATAGGCTTCTGTTCTCTGTTATGCTTAAAAGATACCCAAGAAAGTATGCCTGCACTCAAAAGATTGTAAAAACCGTTGCAAACAAATTGAGACAGGTCTAAGAGTGAAGGCACACATTATCTGTGTGGCTGTTTTTTTTAATGAAAGGGTTATTTTGGGCATGATAATTTTATACTTTTATTGAGCAAAATTTGTCATATTGGTCTGAAATGAAATATAACACGTATGAACAAATTGGCAGGCCAGAAGAATCATATTTTTACTTGCACATTATATGAGAATGCCATTATGCCATTCCTTCATGAAGATGTTTAATGTTTCCTATTTTTTTTTTTTTGGGGGGGGGGGGGGTGCAGTACTCGTTTACTGTTCTGTTCTCTCTCCTGCAGAAGGTATTTTCTTCCATTTAAAATTGATTTCTTCCCTACCCAGTAGGAGATTATTGGGCTTTGAAAACCTGATATGACTTGACCTTGTTTTTCGTTTTTTGTTTTTGTCTTTTTTTTTTTTTTTTTTTTAGCTCTGCTGACCTAAGGTCACAGAACTTATAGCATTGCTTATGTCTGTCTGTCCCTCATTCTGTCTGTCTGTCAGTAAACTTTTGGGTTGTGAGCATGATAACTTTAAAAGTTTTTGTGTTAGCCCAAAATAACTTTTAGGACATGTACGGTGTATGGAAATCTAGGTCCCCATCGATATTGGTGGCGCCACCAGCAATATTATGTAATATATGGGGTAAAATTGGAAAATCTTGTGAACACACTAGGATCTTTAATTTTTGGTGGATCTTCAACAAATGTTATGGGATTGTGCAGGAGGTCAAAGTCCTAGTTGCTTTTGATGCTTGTGGTAACTCCTATAATTTGACAGAAATTATAAACCAAAATGTGTTTTAAGATAAAAAATTCCATATTTGGAAAAGTGATTGGGTAACGCTCACCAAATTTATAGGATATATAGACCATGTCCAATGTTAGAATTTGTTTTCGATATCAGTGACCTTAACCTATTTTTGTGAGGTCCCTATGCCAGTAAAGGTGAAAGAGGTAATTTTGTAATGACTGGGTGTAGCTTGGACGTCACTGGCAAAGAGAATTGAGCTTCCAGATCAAATTACACTTGGTTACATTGTACATAAAACTGTACTTGGTAACCCACTTTTTGGGTCACCATGACCCAGTTATTATGGTGTTTGGCATGAAAAGTTATTACCCAATTAGAACAGACCATGTCTGGAATATTTTAAAGGGTAACAATTTTTTTTATCCGAGTTGAAAGTCAAGGTCAAATGGCCAGTTTAAATAAAGGGGTCATCTCGTCAATGCTCTGCACCCAACAATTTTTGGGGTAGGCCTATATAATGTTTAGAAGTTATAAAGTGTATGAAAATCTTCTTCAGCATCAATTTTAATGGTGCCACCTATAGTATTATGTAATATATAGGTCAAAATGTGAAAATCTTGTGACTGTGATAGTGTCCATAGTTTTCAAGTTGGCCCAATATAACTTCCAGGACTTAAAGGGTGTATGAAAATCTACATCCCTTTCAATATTGGTGGCGCAACCGACAATTTTATGCAATATAGGGGTCGATGTGAAAATCTTTTGAACACGCTAGCATCTTTAATTTTTGGTGGATCTTCACAGAATTTGATGGGATTGTGGGGGAGGTCAAAATCTAAATTGCTAATGATACCTGTGGCACACCCATAATTTGACAAATTATGAGCTAAAATGTGTTAAATTTTTTAGATTTAAATTTCCATACTTGGAAATGTAATTGGATTAGACTTGCCAAATCTATAGGATAGATAGACCAAGTCCATTGCTAGAATGCTCTTTATCATCAATGACCTTGACCTATTTTTGCTAAGTCCCCATTCCTGTAAAGCTGAAAGAGGTGATTTTGCAATGACAGAGTGTAGCTGGGACATCAATGACAATGTCAGCACAGCACCAGGCCTCTGGGCCTCTTGTATTACATAATCTGGGTGACCTTTTTATTCTGTCCCAAGGTCACCAAGGATATAAAATGAAGGACTCACTGATTGTTGTCTTGGCACATGGAACAATATTCATCACAGGAATTGCAAGAATAAGCTTTGATTACATGTGGAGTGAAGTGCCATCTTGTGGACACTTTACACTAAATTTACAAAAGCTTTATATGTTCAGAAGCCACTTTAGGACTCGCAACTTTGAAATGAAGATGAAGTTTGAAATGAAGATATAGGTGCAAAATAGCCACAGTGCCAGCAGAGCATTAGGCCTTGGGACTTTTGTTTTTTGAGTGGAAATGTATTAACACATCTTTTTCAGTACCCAGTCAAAAAATATAAACATAAATATTGTTCGTGATTACTTAATGATCACTTAGTGCACCGTGATCGTGATCATAAGTGTAAACCATCATCTATCCTCTAAAGCTCCTCCCATCATACTCTCTGTATGCTTGTGAAGATGATGAACCATCCCTTAGGCAACTTCAGGTATCATTAATATTGTATTTACATTGTATGTCTTTTTGTTGCAGAGCGAGAAAATGAACTTGTGGCCTTGATACCGTACAGGGACAAAAGACTCAGGCCCAGGCGAACGTGAGCATAATATTTTTTACTTACCACACTTGTTAAACTTGTGATAAATCTCAGTCCAAAACTTTGTTATCCTAAATTTTGTTTTGATGGGAAAATGATGATTGCAGTGATATCCCAAGGTTTTGCAGGAACGAAAAAAATTAGGAAGGGAGCAGATGCAAAATACTGAAGACACATGTGTATACATTGGCAACACTGATTTGAGTCTTTGTTTTATGGATCCGCTGATTTAAATTTCTAGGTTAGTTCCAGGATTTTGTTTTTGTTTTGTTTTGTTCAAGTGTAGATTTCAATAAACATTTTTTAGCTCAGCTGACTTCTCAGCCAGCTGAGCTTTTAGGAGGCTCATTTGTCAGCTGTCCCTCCACAATTACATTTTTGAGTTTCTCTCCAAAACCAGTGGCCAGATGGACTTAAAACGTGGTGGCAATATACCTTGAGTGGGACTCTACCAAGTTTGTTCAAATGGTAGTGCTCCAGTGATTTTTGGATTTTTTATATTTTTTACTTTTTTGGCAGATTTTAAAAGAGTTTTCTTTCCCTGAAATTGCTTACCCCATTGCTTTGATATCACACAGGAACACTCCTGGGGACTCATAGTTCCTAATCTGTTCACCAAGGGGGGGGGGCCTACAATTTTTGTCTAATTTTTTATCATTTTTGTGTGTTATTGCTATTTGACTTCTTTTTCAGAATCGTCACTCATATTAAGCTGAAACTTGATTGATATGTTCTTTGTGGAAGGGTGAAACTTGGTGGCAATGCAATGCACCTTTCCTATCGATTATTATGTAAGATAATGGGTATTCTGTTGATAATTCACATTTTTGACTTCTTCTAAACCATCATTCAGATTTACTTCAAACTTGGTGACAATGTATCTTGGGTGGGTCTCTACCAGATTCGTTCAAATGGCCACACTCTGTTTATTTTTGGATTTTCCATGAATTTCTTTGCTCTTTTCTGGGGCACAACTTATAAAATCGCAAGGGTATATGCACATGTCAGCTGAGCACAGTATTTTCACAGTGCTCTTGTTTAATTTTGTAGTACCCAACTAGAACACAGGTAAAATGTGCACTAAAGTAAATTAGTTTAATTTCACATGTACAAAATATCACAAATTATAATTTCATATACACAAAATAAATAAATAGACCTAAATGCTATATAGCTTTTCGAAAATAGCAATTCAACAAGTGACAAATAAGTAAATAAATGAAAAGTATGGCCAAGTATACATTTTTAGGTCAGCAAAGCTTATACAATTACTCATGTCTCCCCTTGTCTAAAAACTTTTGCTTGTGAACCTGAAACAGTCCACAGTTTTTAAGTTATCCCAAAAACAACTTTCAGTGGTAGAATAGTACAAGAAATTTGTAAGATTTGTAAAGGCAACAACTGGTACAGTTACATTTGATTCTATGTTGGAAAGTCAGCCTATTATGTCTTTTTAGTGGATCTTCATGAAATTTTGGGGGATTGCAGAGGAGGTCAAAATCTTGGTTGTGTGTGACACTTGTGGTGCCACCTGTAATTTGATTGGAATTATGAGTTAAAATGTATTGAAAGATATAAATTCCATATCTCAAAACAAACAAACAAACAAACAAACAAACAAACAAACAAACAAACAAACAAACACACACACAAACACACACACACACACACACACACACACACACACACACACACAAACAAACAAACAAACAAACAAACAAACAATTACATTAGGCATGCCAAATTTATAGGATATATAGATCATGGCCAGTGGTAATGTGTGATATAATATCAGTAATCTTGACTTATTTTGCTTGTGTCACCAGGCTGTAAATTTGAAAGAGGTGATTTTGCAATGACAGGGTATAGCTTAGAGATCAATGGCAAAGAGAATTGAGCCTCTCGATCAAAATTGTACAAGGGTACATTGTATATAAAACTCTACTTACTGACCTACTTTTGGGCCACTATAACCCAATTATTATGGAGTTTGCTGCTTGTCCAATTTTCTTCAATAATTCAGAAATGTAATAGTTATCCAATTTGAACAAACAGACCATATATGGATAGGTGGATGCAGGGCTCACATTTTGATTGAACAATTTTTTAATCTGAGGTGAAGGTAAAGGTCATAGTGGCAATTGGAATTTAGCAGTCAAATTATGAAAATCTTGTGAGCGCTCTGCAATCTGTAAATTTTAGAAGATCATTATGAAATTTAATGGGGATTGTGGAGGTTCAAATCTCGCTTGATGGACATATCAGTAGTGCCACCTACAATTTTATGGAACCTTAGCCAAAATGTATTATACAATATAAAATTCAATACCTGGAAAAATAAATAAGCAGGTATTCCAAATTGATAAATTATATAGATTATGTCCAACACGATTATAGTGTGGAATAGAAATGACTGTGACGTAGTAGGTCACCAGGCTTGTAAAGTTGAGAGAAATGATTTGATGATGCTTGGACATCAATGGAGCTGAGAATATGGCCGCCAGATAAATTTTTTACTTGAACTTTGCATTGCCAATGAAACAATAAACACATCAGTTTTCCCAACCTACTCTTATATTTTTTCCAGTCTTTATATTATTGTTATACATTACAACTCAGCAGAGCACTAGGCCCATGGACCTCTTGTTTTTCATTTAAAATGTAAACAAATATTGTCCAAGTTCTACTGCAAAGTGCTTAGGTCACAGGCACTTCAAATATGCTGGGCAGATATATTTAAAATATGTCCACTTCAGGTGGATATGTTTCAAATATATATGGGACCAGGCAAGGTCCATGAAAAATAGACTGCATCCAAAACAAAAGAAATTAGCCTTAGAGGAGTATACAGTTATCATAGAATGAAAGATGTAGGAAAAAGAACAAGATTCCCATAATAAAAACTATAACTTATTGTGCAAAAAAAATCCGGGTAATATATACATGTATCATAATTTTCCTTTAGCATAATCTGTTGCTGGAGACTTATACCAGTTTTCAGGATATAAAATACATTAGTGGGACATCTGCTCCTAGCACATGTTATTATTTCCTGCTTAAAACAGGAAGAGTCATTTTGATGATAAACATTTACAAGACAACATTTATATGATGCTTGTCACCAAGGATTTTTTGAAGTATAAATATCCTATGTGCTCTGAAGGAAGGTGGAGACCTGGATTAGGAGGGTTTGAATGTGGCACAAAGTAGGACAGAACACTAATGAGTGGCCTTTCAAAAACCATCACTCCATGCATCCAGGATCAGGAAAGACTCAATGGATTTTATTTGGGTCCAAGAAAATTGAGGTGTTTCAGGTGCCTATCAAAAAGTAGGTCATATATTTAAGTCACAGTACTACATTGAAAAAAAATGCATTAATACAATACTTAAAAATGTTGAATGCAGCTTCATCAATTATCTATGACAGTTGGTCCTAAGGATGCCTCAGACACCTAGTAAAAAGTAGGTCACTGGGTCACATATTTAGGTCACAGTGCTGCATTGAAGAAAAATGGGCTTGGCGTGATAACTGTGCTCATTGCATTTTTCACCGAAGATTTGTCATTAGGTCAAACAGAAGTAACCACCTGGTCTCACATACAGGAACATGGTCTTCACCTAAACTACCAGTTATCAAACGTGGCTGAGGGATTTTCAGTCTCAGACCGGCTTGTAGTTAAAAAGTAGAAATTGTTTGTGTGTAAAGTAAGGTTTTGACCTGAAAAATAAAATTTTGTAATGCCTGTTAATGATGTAAAAAAGCAACAGGAAAAACTTTCGAAGTCAAACAAGTTATCAGTTGAGTTATAACATTCTTCCATTGTACAGATAATTTGGCCTGGCCATTGGAAATAAATTACAGACCCCCCCTACTATTCAACCTTTTGAACACAAAATAAATGTAAAACAAAAGCTAAAACAGGCTAGACCTTACCTTTATTGTTGTCAATGTGTACTCTACATAAAAGCTTGGTCAGCAGTTTATTTAGGACAAAGAAAACTTGTATTGTATTCATAATGAAGTGATTACATTTCCTTGTCACGAAAAGCTGGTATTAAACCTTTGCCTCCATTTACAGGATGTATCCTGACCATGGACATTACTTCCAAATAGTCAAGTTAGCAATTAGCAGGATAACTATCACATTATCTTTTAATTGCTTGTAACATATTCAATTTAGTAAGAATGACCATGACAACTGGATAGAATCTAAAAATTTTACATACACTACAGTTGTACCTGCTATTTTAAAATGCTATACTACTGGTAAGGTGGTCTTAGCTCTTTCAGTGCTGTGACCAAAGTCACACTTTGAAAAAAGAAATACTATGAATTAAAATAAGGGTGCAAGATTCATGTTCCTTGTAAAAAGACCTTTCATTCAAGTACCTGCATGCCTGTAGTTATGTAGAATATAATAGTCCAGGTCAACAGCTTTCATTGGCATGCTTTGGGTGCATTGTGCCCGAACAGTGCTGAGGAAAGCTGATGATTTAGTCCAAATTGTGGTACAATTTTTTTTAACAGCAGTCTTCAAACATGGTCTGTCACAGGAGGTGGTCTCTCTAGGAGGTACCACTGTACATTATTTATACTTTGTTCAATGTAACTTAGGCAAGGCAGGAGCTGACTATTGAGTGGGTATCATTTATGTACAAGTGAAATTGGAGTGAAATGTGAGGTGAGCAGTCAACATAGAAAATATATAAGCAAAGGAGGCTCCATGATTTAGTTGTTCAATGAATTGTTAAAATACACATTGGATTGGTTCAATTGTACGTAGGGCTGCATGTATTGTATGGAAGGAAAAAACATTGTTTTAGCTGAGACGTTTGAAGTGCATAATACTTAATAGTCTTGCAGCCGTGACAGTGTAAGTGATGGACAGCGTGGCTGGGTCAGCCATCCATACCAGCATGGTACAATATCAGCAAATGAGGAATAATCTGTAATCCTGATACAATGGCCCCCCTCTAACAAGGCCACCGTAAATGCCTCCGAAATGTGGCTTTATGTGAGGAGTGACCTCTGTTGAGGGGAATTTTCTGAGAAACCTCAGTGGCCCCCCCTCTAACAAGGCCACCCTAAATGCCTCCGAAATGTGGCTTTATATGAGGAATGACCTCTGTTGAGGGGAATTTTCTGAGAAATCCCATATTTTCTGTATGGAGAAGTGGCCTTTCTAGAGGGGGTCACCTTTATTTTTTTTTGGGGGGGGGGGGGGCTTTATAAGAAGGGAACCACTGTAATAATGATAAACTGTATTGGATTGGATAAGTGTGAATGCATGCCAAAGCAAAGGAAAACACTTGAAAGCCCATAAATCTAAATCTGTCACAGAAAAAGTAGTAGGATTCTCAGGGTTATCTGGTCACTGATAATTACCCTGTAATACTCTCACACTTTGGACTTTTATGTAATGATGTTAACTTTACAACTCATATGCATGAAACTTTTGATAGTCTGTGAATGTTACCATGCAGTTTATTGATTGAGGAATGAAAGCTCACAAGTTGCTATTTTGCACCACTAATTTTTTAACTGGGGCACAAGTGCCTCTAGCTGTGCCCAGGTAACAAATTGAACTGATCAATGTCAAAGGAGGTAATGTGTAAAAGGGGAAGAACACCCATTTAAGCATGTTTCAACAAATGTCCTAGTTACCTAAGGCCTGACAAAAATATATGTGTGTTTCCGGTAACCTGACAGACGCTACACAAAAGGCCCAACCCTAAAATTAAGGGAAAAAAAAAAATTCTAGCCACCCTTCCCTGATAAAATTGATCGACCCATGCTGAAAGATTTTATCAAGAAAGTGGCCATAGTGTGCCGTTATTTTGCAGTAAAGTCAACACAAACACACCATTTCATTTCAACTTGTCTGGAGAGTTAACTTGGGCCAGTTGTTTGGTGAAACAGCATAGCCCCGGTTGTTTGGTGATTGTTATCATAATATTTCACAAGGTTCTAGGTGACTGTTCTCTGAGTTCCCGGGGCAAACAGTCATTAAAGTACTTGTAAAACATGACTTACTATCTTAACTTTAATCTGCCCACTTGTTTGTGTCTGAGGCAGTTATCATCATTAGTTACAAATCCAAATATGACGTGATACGTTGAGGGAGCCTCCATATGGTGAGTGCCATTTTGAACATTGCGCAATACATTGATTGCGGGATGGTCACACAAAAATACTTTTGATTTGGATATCAAAGTGAACTGCAGCAGCAACATATATCATATCATTATTGATGCTCTGAAACATTTGCAAAATATATACTTTTAGTTTCATATGTTATACCCCGCCCCCAAAGATCATCCCAGTACTCATTTACAAACCATTGGGTGCAGAATCCACACTTTTCAAAACGGCAGCCAAGTCGATTGAATATTTAGAAGAGGGAGTATCCAAAATATATGAGTGATTAGTGTTAAGAGAAGGTTACTTTGTCAAATGAAGATAATGTACAACATATAATGGGACTTTTCCAGAGTGAGGATTACCTGAAAATGTAAGTACAACGCCATGCAGTTAGCAGTTGTAGGCCCCAGAATAGGATTTTGTATCAGACACTGAAGTCACCCCCAGGATATGAATTAAGTAGCAGAACAGGGCACATGAAGCAAGATGGCCCACTGAGCCAAAGATAGAGCTTAGTGAAGAGGGATGTCCCGATCGTGGATACAGGTCCTAAAGTACTGGTGGGTTTTTATATAAGTGGTAATAAGTGGGGACATTTTTATTAATTTTCATGTAGGTCTGTGTCATTGTTGCCAACTTCAGGTCCAGAGTAAACTGAAAGCCATCCGAATGTTGGCAAAATGTATGTCCCTAAAATAGAATTAGTTTAAGACTGACATCACCACTTGTGTTGCATCGATAGGATCCCCCTAGATTGCTGTATGTTTCTGATGTGTTCTCCTTGGGTGGATGCTCATATCAGTGAAAGCAATAGTGAGTCAGGGGGATGCTTTTGAGGCAACCACTTGAGTGGTTCAAGGGACAATGGAACTGACAAAACTATAATGATTGGGGTTTTAATTACACTGGAGAACATAATGAAAGCATTAAAAGTGGTTGGTTGATAAGTATTTTTAAAATCAGTATGGTTTACAGTACTGCCTGCAATTTAAGACCACCACTGTTAAAGGCCATATGGTTTTGGTGACCACACTTTTGTGGACACTGAAACCTATCTTGTATCTTCTTTGTAATTTTACTTATAATTCAAGACCACCTGTCACACTGTATGTGACCACTTTTGTGTGGCATTATGAGTGGTCTTAGAAAGCAGGTACTACTGTATTTGAGATGCCCCTGGATACACAACGTAACCTCATGACCTGATACAGTGATAGATCAAGGGCAAGTATAAAAGCGCTCAGCCATGGCTTACGTAACAAATACATTGGAATACATAATGCATGCAGATAAAGGAGTTCAATGAGTATGACACATGCACTTACAGTTGCAATTTCTTAAAGATCAACTGCTAAGATACCATAAACTTAAGTAACGTATAACATGAAAGAGAGCTTCTTGAGGTCACTGGTATGCTCTGGTTGCAGTGTGACACTGTCATGTGCCTTTGAACAGCCTCTGGTACAAAATATAGTAAGAAGGAATCGCTTATTCCAGAAGTAAGAATGTTTTTCAATAGCCATGAAAACCTGAACTAAAGTATGTTTCGTGAGCTGAAATATTTTTATCTATCAGTCAGCTATCAACAAAGTCTGTAAACTAGGTACCATGATTTTTTAGCTCAGCTGACTTGTCAGCTAAGCTTATCGGATGGTTTGTTGTCTGTTTGTCCACAATTCACATTTTCTGCTTCTTTTCTAAAACCACCTGCCCGATTTACCTCACACTTGGTGGGAATGAATCTTGGGTGGGTCTCTACCAAGTTTACTCAAATGGTCACGGCCTAGTGATTTTTGGATTTTTTTTGTACATATTTTTGTTCATTTTTTAGCCAAATCTTAAACAGTCTTCTCCAAAATGCTTGGCCAATTGCTTCTAAGATGCTTAGGAAGACTACTGGGAACTCTTAGACCCTAATTGGTTGAACAGGTGGCGCTGTGATTTTTCAAATATTTTTTATATAAAACAGTGTGTTTTTGCTATTTTAGACGTCTCCAAGACAGTCACTCAGATTATGCAGAAAGTTGGCGGAAATGTTCATTGTAGAAGGGCCCACCAAAGTTGTTCACAATATGGCATAACTATGAATCTCCGATTATTAATGAATTTTTCAACACGGCTACCTACCGGTTAATACATACAGTCTTATTGATTACTATGTGAGTGAATGGGGATTGCAATGGTAATACATACATGATTTTGACTTCTTCTCCAAAACCACCATGCAGATTCTTTTCAAACTTGGTAGAGATGTACCTTGGATGGGTCTCTACTTAGTTTGTTCAAATGGGAAGCTCCTATGATTTTTGGATTTTTCATGATTTTTTTTTTTTTTTTTTTTTGTTAATTTTTTGGCCAAATCTGAAAAAAATCTTCTTCTCCAAAACCACTAGGCCACTTTATTCAAAATTGCATAGGAACACTTGAAGGCATAACAGCTGGAGTTACACAGTACAGGGGTGACCTTAACCTCATTCTCAAGGTCACAGGGTCACTAAGCTATGTTTAACTGCAGATGATAACTTGATAACTATTTCAGCCTGGACTTTGTTGTTTTACATGGTAGTGATTCTCCTTGAGCCCCATATTCAGACAGTACATGAGTGACCTTGACCTCTTTCGCAAGGTCCAAGGTCACACGACAACTGACATGAAATTTACTGTTCACTTGATAACTTAAGATCTGTTTTGAGTTAGAACCTTGATGTTGCAAATGTTAATGTTTCTCCATGAAGGTTACGCTTAGACAGTATATGAGTGACCTTGACCTCATTTTTGGGATCACAGTGCAACATATATGATTTTTACTCTTTAGTGTTATAACTTGATTTAACTTCTTGAACGGGGACCTTGATGTTGCATATATGTTAGTGTTCTTCCTTAAAGGTTAGACATAATAAATACATTGGTGACCTTGATCCTGTCCCAAGTTCACAGAGCCACAAGTGTGATGCATCTCTAGGTCAGCTGAGCATGGGCTGTTCACACAGCCCTCTTGTTCTGAAATTTGGTGCACAGATGTATTGTTGGACTACTACTAGCTGATTAGAATTTGAGGTCAGTGTGACCTAATTCCTACTTACTATGACCTGTTTACTGTCTATCTGAGCATTGTAAGCACAACATCTCCAAAAATGCCCAGATGGATTTTTATAAAATTTGATAATGTAAATTGGTTTAATTTCTCTGTTCTCTTATTTTCGCCTATTTCCCTGATGGCACAAAACTGTGAAAATAAAAACACAGTGAAATAGTATTTTAACATTGTTTGAATAGGAATTTTGTCCCAAACAGTGAAATTATAACTACAGTGAATTGTCAAAAATAAAAATAAAAAAACACAAAATTTTATACACACGGAAGGAAATCAAGCAATTAACAGTACACATATGCTTTTCTGGACCCCCAATAGGTGTTTAGATAATAGGGTCACTGTGACCTAGTTACATCTTAGCATGACTTATTTACTGTCCATATGAGGTTTGTTAGGGCCATATTTTCAAAATGCAATTATAAATTTTGATACATAGATGCATACCCAGACCCCCTTTAGCTAATTAGATTTTACAGTCAGTATGACCTATTTACAATATACTGTGAGTTATTACTGTCTATCTTTGTTACCATGATATCTTCAAAATGCCTGGATGAATTTTTTTTCAAATTTGGTACAAAAATGCATTCTTGGCATGGAATATGTGATTAAGATTTGAGGGGCAATGGGGAGTTATTCCAGTGATTGCATGCAATCACAGTGCTCTAGGTCTTTTTTTGTTTTTTTGTTTTTGTGTGTGTGTGTGTTCATTCTGCTGTCCCATAACTATGCCATGTCACTTGACTGCACTATAGGTTTTAGCTTATGACATGAAAAATAAGTTCCCTCAGGGAGCTTTTTTTTTTTACTTGTGGAACTTATACTTTGTGACATATTTGATATGTGCAAAACTGCTTGGTACCCATTTTTGCTGAGATACAAGTACTATTCATGTATTATGGAGTATGAAAAATAAGTAAACATGTATACAGGATCGTGGCCATTGATCTTTAAGAATCAGAATCACTGTTTCCATTCAATATGCTTACAGGGTGAAGGGTCAGTTTGCAACACAGCAGTACATACAAACATTTATGGACATGCATGTGCACACACACCATTACTTTACAACACTGACCAAAAACCTTGCGAAACTTTTGTCCAACTCCACGACTCTCTTGAAGTTATGCTCATTATATCTTCATAATATTTCAGACAAAGTAATTGATTTCATAGTTCCCGTACCTGCTTCCCACTGACATTGTTTGTGACAGCTTTCTACAGAACAGCACCAGTCTCTGTAGCTCAAAGATTGCCAATTGACTCTTATAATAAGTGGAAAAGTTTTTCCACTAATGGGTCCATGTTGTACATGCACTCAAATCATGGTTTACCCCAGTCCCAAACATTCCAGACATGCATGTGTAAAGCTTCACACTTGCAAACTCTCAAACAGGGAAATTCACACCCACAGAGACCGCACACAAGGAGATGTCACATCTCCTTGACAACGGAATGTTAGTAAATAAAAACACGTGCACACCAGACACGTGGACCGGCCACTCGTAACTGCCCGGTTCGGCAGTTAACTTATTCTGACGTAAAACGTTTCAGTCTTACACCGTTTCTAACGTCCAACAATGGGAGACGTGAACGTGCACATTTCGGGTAAAACACCAACGCCGGCACTCTTTGGCTTAGTCTCTGAGGAGTTCAGAACGAACGAAACCGGTCAGACGCATCTTACAGCTAAAGTCGGGCTAAAGCTTCACAGACAGGCACTATTTGCCGTCTTGGCCTTTGCCTAGTTCTCACAAAGTAATTGATTAATCTATGGGCAGTGTGAATGGTTAATCAGAAAATTACAGGAGTGTGTGAATGCATAAATTCCAGTGGGTTCAGGTGAACACAATTTTCACCATTTACCGTTGCTTGTTTGAGTTGTTCCATATATCAGGCTCGTGATAGAATAATGACACTGTTGGAGTGGACACTGTGAAGTTCATGCAGACAGGAATCAGCAATAATCATACTACGAATGATCACCAAGAGATGTGGGTGGGGAGAAGAGGGAGAGTGTCACTGCAACTGCGAGTGACAAACTGATGGATTTACCATGGGGCACCTGATGTTGATGTATTGACATGCAACTTCTTCCCCCTAAATGTAGCATGTATCTCGTGAATTTCATCTGTTTTTTCAAGTTAACTGCCTATAACTTTGAGGACTTAGAAAGGGTATGAAAATCTGGGTGGCATTTGATATAGTGGCACCACCTACATGTACAGTAATATATAATTTATTTACCAAAATCTGAAAAATTTTAGAATTCATTTTTATGAAGAGTTTTCCATAAATCATCACAAAACTTGATAGGAATGTTGATCGGGCAGAAAGATGAAAACACTGTGAAATTTGGTGGTGCCACCTGCAGCATTATGGAAGATATGATCGACATGTATTGAAAACAATGCAGTTCAGGAGATGTAGTCATGGTGGTACCACTGGTGTTATTAATATTACAACTAACATCAGAGGTATAAAAAACACATGAAATTCATTATTGTGATAATAAATTGTGATGGAACTACAAAATTAACACCAAATATGCATCAGGCCAGTGGTCAAATTTTGTAAAATTTTGGGTGACCTTGATCTATTTACCAAGTTTATTAAGCACTTTAGTAAAGGTCACTAAATTCAATATGTTGAGAAAGAAGAAGACTAATGATGATAAATGGTGTATGATGGAAGTTTAATATAGCACAATGTTGATGACCTTGAACTACTTTCTCAAGGTCACAAAGGGATTGCATTTCAGGAGATTATTATTTTTTTTTTTATGTTCAATTGATTATTTGTCAGCAGAGCATTTAGCCCATGGGCCTCTTGTTTCTTCTGTTACTAAGAATAATATACCATAAGGCAACTGCTTGCCAAGATGCGCTATTGGTTTTCATGCCCCCCGACCAGAGGAGGGGCATAGAGTAGTCCCTTTTTCTGTGCATCCGTCTGCTTTTCATGTCCGGGCTATAATTTGCTAGTCCTTCAACTTAGATCAATGAAACTTTACACAGAGGTGTATCTGGACATAAGGGTGTGTCATGTACCAAAAGTAGGTCACTAGGTTCAGTATCTGGGTCACAGTGATATATTCTTGTAAAATTGTGTCTGGGCTATAATTCCTTTACTATTTAACTTTTAGATTAATGAAACTTTACACACAGATGCATCTTCACAAACAGGTGTGTCATGTACCAAAACCAGATGACTGGGTCAAGTATCTGGGTCACAGTGACACATCAATACAAAATCGTGTCCATGCTATAATTCCTTTACTATTTAACATAGTTTCATGAAACTTCACACACATATATGTTGACCTTAAGGTATGTCATGACACAAAAGTAGGTCACTGGGTTAAGTTTCTGGGTCACGGTTATACATTCATGTAAAACTACATTACATTTCATGTCCGGGCGGTAATTTTGTTGTCCTTCGACTTAGAATCATGAAACTTTACACACCTGTGTATTTGGACGCAAAAATGTGTCATGCATAAAAGTAGGTCACTAGGCTAGGTATCTAAGTCACCGTGATAGCCTATTTTTACTGACTACAGTTATTCCAAATTCAGACCTGTGATTAACTTGCTTAAGGTTATAAATAAGGGAAGGGGGGCATGGATCCTGCAATCTCTTGATTGCCTTTTAATTTTAATTGTATTCTATAAGTCATAATTAAATGGATTTTTTCACTCTTTTGTTTGAATTTTTTTTTTGAAAATTGTGCTTTATAACTGGCTAGAAATACCAAATTTATTGTGGCAATTGGTTGTATAGTGGTTAAATACTCTTGTTAATTTGATAAATTTTACTTCAAAACTATTCCATGTATTGAACATTACTTTAACATAGGATTTTTTGGGAATACACATGTCCACCAGAATTTTGTGTATTGGGTTGTTTATTGAGCCAAATATGCATAAAATTATTAATTATGACCTATCCTATTGCTTAGGGACACTTCTGACAACCACGGTTAATTGCTAACCATGGTCCTTCAGATAGACTTCTTTGTGTAAATACATGAGTTATATTCCTCCAGTAATTGTGCAGTATTAATTGGCAGTGGTGCCTGTTTGTGTTAAATGAGGTATTTGTCTGTAGTGATGTGGTTATTGCATGTCAGTTTTTTGCTTAGAGTTCAAAATTTGTGTCACATACGTGCTACAGATGCGACTATTAAATGCTCTCCAAAAGAGGCACTCCAGCGCATGAGTCCTGTCTGCTGCATGCTGATGAGAGGCAAATCCAATTCATACAGTGGTGATAGTTTGGCATTCTGCCAATTTGTTGCCTTTCAATTTTCCATAAATCATGAACAGATATTACTAGCACTGTAAACTTGGGTTAAACATGACTCATTCAGATGTACTATAAATAAAAGCACATAAAAAAACAAAAAAAACAAAACATAAGAAATAAACACTGACAGCTAGAAATTTGATATCAGGATTGTAACCCATTGAATGTGATTACTTGTGGAAATAAATTTTACTGTCCCAGGATCTACCACTCAGTTTAATATGTTTTTAGATACTGACACAGGCAGACTCAGGTCTGTGTTATGATTTAATTGCAGCCAACATGCCTGTGTCCATTAATTCAGCTACTTTTTACCGATTTCATGTCCAGTAGAGGCTGACAGGGTAGTCTTTGCAGGGTTTGACATATTCCGTATTGCATTGCAAAAAGCAATGCAAAATTAGCTTAGTTGTGATGCAGTAATTCATCTGCAGTGCAACACAAAAAAATGAGAAAACCATTGTTACTTGAAGCTTTTTATCATTACTTCTGCTGAACACAGGTCACAGAGCTTATGCAATTAATCATGTCTGTCCATCGTTCCGTCCGTCCGTAAACTTTTTGCTTGTGAGTGCGATACAGTTAATAGTTTTCAAGATAGCCCCATGCAGCTTTCGGGTATAAAAATCTAGGTCAAGTTTGATATTAGTGGTGCCTCATAAAGTAAATGCAAAAATCTTGTGACTGCTTTTGCATCCTTAATGTGCAATAGATCTTCATAAAATTTAGTGGGATTGTAGAGGATTGACCCAGATACTTGACCCAATCTCAGTTGCTTTTGATACTAGTAAAGCCACCTATGATTTGGCACAAATTGTGAGCCAAAATGTGTATAAAGATGTAAAATCCCATATCTTGAAAAGTAATTGAATTAGACTTGCTTAATTTATAGAGCATGTGGAATGCTAGTATGGTATATAATATCCGACTATGTCCTATTTTTGTGAGTTCACCAGGCCTGTAATGTTGAAAGACATGATTTTGTAATGGCAAGATGTAGCTTGGACCTCAATGGCTAAAGAATTTAGCATTCATATCAAAATTGCACTTGATCGCATTTTACACAAAACTGTACTTGATGTCCTACTTTTTGGGGTCAATCATGTGACACAATGATTATGGATTTTTGGTGCTTGTCTAAGTTTATTGTTTTCCTTCAAGTTAAGCTCAAAAACTGTGAGGTGCAGACCATTCAAAAGATGACTCCTATACTCCAACTGGTCATTTGATCTTGACCAACTCAGATTAAAACATTGCTATGTTCAAAATGTGCACCCAACATCCAGTTTTCCATCTAAAGGTCTGCTTGTTCAAATTGGGTAATAACTTTTGAATGGTCTGAACCTCACAGTTTTTGAGCTAGGCCCATATAACTGTCAAGACTTGAGAAGTATATGAAAATCTATGTTGATGTCAGTGTTGATGGCGCCACATGTAGCATTATGTAATATATACAGGTCAAAAATGTGTAAATCTTGTAATCAGTCCATCATCCTTAATTTGTTATGGATCTTCATTAACATTATTGGGATTGTAGGACAGGTCAAAGTCTTGGTTGCACAGATACTAGAGGTGTCACCTGTTATTTGATGGAAATTGAGTTAAAATGTCTTGAAAGATATAAAATTCCATATCTTAAAAAATGATTGAAGTAGACATGCAAAATTTATATGATGTATAGATCATGTCCAATGCTAATATGTTATATAAGATCAGTCTGACACCTTGACCTATTTTTGTTAGGTCACCAGACCTGTTAAATTGGAAGAGGTGATTTTGTTATAGCAGGGTGTAGCTTGGACATCAAAGGCAAAGAGAATTGAGCCTCCAAATGAAAATTACACATGAGTACATTATATATAATACTACTTGGTGACCTACTTTTTTGGTCACCATAACCTAATGATTGTGTGACCTTGACCTATTTTTCAAGGTCATTAAGCACTTGAGAAAAGGAAATTTTAATATCTTGATAAAGCATAAGGTGAATGGTGTCAAATGTACCACAAATGTGTATCATACATGTGGAAGTTTGATATTGCATGACATTGATGATCTTGATTAATTTTCAGGGTCCTGGAGGGAATGCATTTCAGGAAGTGGTGATGGGGTCAGCAGACCATTAGGCCCATGGGCCTCTTGTTTTCATTTTGACAGCCAGTGGTGAAATGTTTGTTATCATAATTTTGTTTGATGATTGTGGCATAACATGGATCCAATAATAATATATGAGTGATTCTGCTAGTTTCCGTGAGTCAGATTGATGTGAAAGTATTGTAAGAAATCTCCGCCTAAATTACCTTGCAAAAAATGTCATTTGTGGAGTTTCCAGAGTTGTCATTGATAGATTTGATTGCATGTCCAGCGCTGTGTAATCAAATGTATTATATGCCTATGCAGAGCCGCGAAAAGTAGGTGTGCAGTGAGAGAAAAACATGACTGATTTTGATACAATTTCCTGATCTAGGAACTAATTTTCAGCATCACAGTTTCATAAAAATGACTGGATGGAACATATGTCAAACACACAATAAAAAAAAGAGTGAAAAGTATGGTGGGAAGTAAGAAAAATATGCAGACTGTGACAGTGAGGAACCCCAGTTTTATGTAGATATGGCATGCTTTGATGACAAATGACCACAATGCCACAGATTTTCTCACTGAACAATTGGTAGTAGAGGGACCACCAAATAATCAAGCCCAGGTTTCAGAAATTTCTGCGAGGGTGATGCCCTGAGACCTTGCATCATAATTCACACCTTTGGCACTCACAAACCTAGTGTTCTGGAAAAGAAGCTATTTGCACCCAAATTCCACTTTTGCACAGCACTAATTGCTCCATGTTTTTGCCTGTTAAATTGAACCCTGCTTTGTCCTGTCTGTGTGTTTACCTTTTTTGGGTCCAGTCCCAAGTCCACCATTTCTTTGTGAACACAATATTTAAAGACTTATACTGAACATCTCAATTTACCTCATTTGTACCTTGACACAGTTTCTGTACTTCATCGTATTTTGGTGACCTTGACCTCATTTTCAAGGTCAGAGGGGCCATGTAAACACAAAGATGAACATCAGTCAATACTTTGCATATTGAAGTGCCTTTGGTTGTGTTTGGGCTGTTACCTTTTTCTGGTTTTGACCCACTTTCATAAAAAAAATTAACAGCCTGTATAGGACTGCAGGATGTGTGACAGTGTTGCGAAAGTAAGCCACTAGGTCAGCTGTCTGAGTCACAGTGCCAGACCCATTTTTTTCTTCTTTTTTATCTCCCGCCCATGAAGTGGGGGGGGGGAGATTTAGTAATGTCCGTCCGTGCGTCCGTCCCACATTTCTTGCGCGCGATATCTCAAGAACAGATTAAGCTAGGATCATGAATTTTTTTACAGTTGGTCACCCTTATAAGTGTTCACGTCGAGTTCGAAGGAGAGTGACCTTGACCCCATTTCAAGGTCACCAGGGTCATTTATCTCTAAACTTCTTGCGCGCGATATCTTAAGAACCGGATATGATAGGATGATGAAATTTTCACAGTTGATCACTCTTGTTAGGGTCTACATCGAGTTTGAAGGTGTGTGACCTTGACCTAATTCCAAGGTCACCAGTGGCAATTCAATTTTCTTTGAATTTGTTGTATGCAATATCTGAAGAAACAAGTGAGCTAGGATCACTTAACTTTTACAGTTGATCAACCTTGTAAGGTTCTATGTCATGCTTGAAGGACCTTGACCTTGACCTAATTTCAAGGTCACCAGAGGCAGTTCATCCATCCCACATTTCTTGCGTGCGATATCTCAAGAACCAGTAAAGCTAGGATCATGAATTTTTTACAGTAGGTCACCCTTATTAGTAGTCACATCGAGTTCAAAGGAAAGTGACCTTGTCCCCATTCAAGGTCACCCAGGGTCACTTCTCTGTGAATTCCTTGCGCGCAATATCTTCAGAACCAGATAAGATAGTATAATAACTTTTACAGTTGATCATTCTTGTTAGGGTCTATATCGAGTTAGTAGGTCAGTGACCTTGACCTTATGTCAGGGTCACTAGTGGCATTTCAATTCTCTTTGACTTTGTTGTATGCAGTATTTGAAGAACCAGGTGACGTATGTTCACTTAACTTTTACAGTTGAACACCCTTGTAAAGTTCTGTGTGAAGCTTAAAGGACTTTGACCTTGACCTAATGTCAAGGTCACCAGAGGCAACTCAATGCTCGTTGAATTTCTAGTGCATTACATTTGAGGAATCAGATAAGCCAAACCATTTCTAGGTCATTCTCTTTGAATTTTTTTGCTGTCATCACATGCCTTGTATGTACCATATGAATGGCACCAAACCAAAACAGAGGTTACCTGAAAACAATGTGCATGCTGTCACATACCTGTCAAGTCTGTCCAAATTGTTTTTCATGAAATTTGGACACTGAATTTTTCCACATGAATAAAGCAGCTTTCTCACACACTTACCCCTTTGCAATTTTTGACATGAATTTCCTATTTGGAGTCTGTGGTGATGACAGGTATGATGAGCACTATTAGAATCTCTACGTCAATGCTTGATTCAATGGCGAGCTATTCTCATTAGCACATTTCCCTCTTTCATTCTGCATAACCATGCATGCTTGTCTCCTGGTTTCGGTAATATTAGCTATGTGGAAATACATGTTTTATCTTAATATATGATATATTTGCAACCTATACTTGGTACATATTCTTGTATTCTGGCTTATGCATGATTATGTTTGTCTTCAAACAAAATTTGAAAGCTTAGCATGGTAGTAGAATCTTTTGATACTTTCAGCATATAAATGTGTAGCATTAAAAGCCTTCATTTTGGTGCACCTACAGGTGGGTCTCTAATTGCATTGTATGTTAACCTCTGTTTATGGTAAATGACATGAAACCTTATTGTCCAATCCTAAACAAAGATGGATATGCATCTGTTTTCATACTGTGCATACTGTTGCTTCCAACCTATAATTCTCTCGATTTCTGTTTCATGTGCATGTATCTAATGTTTTTTGGAAATTATCTATACAGCCTGTGAACAAAAACAACACAATAAACTACAACAGTATGCATGTATACCTATGCAACGTAAACTTTGCTTAAATCAGGTTTCATTCATGCATGGCCAGCCTCCCCGTGGTGTTGCCGGTAACACTCATCAGCGCAAGTGCAGTTGTGTGTTTTACTTCGGCACCCTTCCTGCTTGTGTAAATATGTAACAAAAGTAGATGTACAATGCTTCATGTATGCAATGGACACGTGTCATTTAACAAATCTGTACTTCACAATAGTCTAAAATATGCACATGTCAATGCTTCGTAACAGTCTAAAATAGAAAACTCATGTACATGTAGTTCAAGTTCTTCTCTGGTACAATTTCATGCTGATGGGTGGCTGAATGGCCATGTTATCCCTTTATTTCATAGAATAAGTAGGCAACAGATATTTTCCTTCATACTTGATGTTATGACGGAAAGTTGAAAGGGGTTGGCAACCCTTGCCTCTGGAGCTAGCGGCGGACTTTCGCTATAGAAACAGTCCAAACAGGCTACCGTGGGGGGGGGGAGATATAGTAATGACGACCGTCTGTCCGTCCGTGCGTCCGTCCGTCCCACATTTCTTGCGCGCGATATCTCAAGAACAGATTAAGCTAGGATCATGAATTTTTTACAGTTGGTCTCCCTTATAAGTGTTCATGTCGAGTTCGAAGGAGAGTGACCTTGACCCCATTTGAGAGGTACAGTTAACGTATCGTCCCCATTTAAGCACAATATCAGAAACATGCCAGTATGTACCTGCCAAATATACAGTTATGTTTGTTCTAAAATTATGTGGGCGGGAGATATGGACAGCGTCAGCGTCAACTTGTTTGTTTTGTTTTTGTTTTTGATTTTCATGTCTGTGTTTTTATCCATTTTTTTTTCGCTGTCGGATATTTTGATGAAACATTGAAGACACATCTACAAGAAACAATTGACATATCATATACTGTAAATGTTATATACAGTGAATATATTTTCTCTGTTTCAGAATGCTATGGGTGTGCCTGGCTGTCACATTGTGTATCCTGGTTGGAGGTCTTACTGCATTTTTCATGTTTCCAAGATCCATACAACTACTGAATCATCTCCCCAATATCAAGCCACACAAAGTATATATCAATGTTTCACAGGAATATGTGTTTATACAGTTAATAGTAAGTTGCATAATCAGTTCGTAAATCACTTTATTGCATTGGAAATGATAATCGCTTCTGATGTGCCCTGACCAGGTCTATACTCTATGTCTAATGGACAGATCAGCACCATGATGCCCTGTCTTGAACCATAGATCTTCAAGTAGATCATCTTCTTTGTAAACCATCTTTTCTTTCAAGGACCAGCTTGCCATGTGATAGAGAGACTATAGGAAGGGCCCAGGTCAACAGCTTTCCTCAGGGCACTTTGGGCATATTGTGCTAAAAGTGTGGCGAGGAAAGCTTTTGGGTCAAACCCTGGCACTAAGAGAGTTAATTAAAAAAAACTGAAGCATGCAATGTGGAATTTTGATCAAATTACTTTTGAAAGTTAGAGGTCTCAAACAAAAAAGTGAAAGAAATCTTAAAATTAAGATAAGATTAAAAAATAGTACCATGTCTGCAGACAGGGAGTGAATTTTACAGAATATTTAAATGGTTGAAAAAACAAATGACAAAAGAGACTCCTGGTAAAAAACAAACATATCACTTTTTACCTTTGACAGTAATGATGTCTTCCAGTAGATTCAAGACATATTGTCTCAGTACCAGTTTCTGCTACTTTCTGCTTGTTATTGGTCAACACTTTGAAAAAAGTCTTGAAGAACACAACAAAACATTATGAAACTTGGTAGAATGTGTATGTAGGTGAGAGCTGTGTTGGAATTGTATTTGGGTGATCATGATCCTAATTCTCAAGGTCACAGGACCACTTACTGTACTTCTAGAAATTTTCTTGCATGCTTTATTTCATGCAAATACAATTTTTCTTAAATTGGAAAAAAATTGCACATTTTAAATTCTCCCTTTGATTATTGCCACTATACAATTTCTTCAACAGGCAGAAATTTTCACACATTTTTTTCACTCATGCAATGAGTGTGCGAAAAGCAGGAAATTCAGTGGAGCACAAAAATTTATAGAAGTACAGCATTTGAAATTGGTTTCCATATGATAACAAGTGAAGAACATAACAAAATTTGATGAAGCTGGGTAGGATTATGTATCTGGGTTACTGTGACCTAATTCTTAAGGTCACAAGGTTATGCATGTGAAATTGTTTTCTATGTGATAATTTCTGAAGAACTGAATGACACTTGATGAAACATGGTAGGATTGTGTATCTGGATGAGCCCTCAGTTAGATAACTTGATTTGCAATAAGCCTAACCAGCTCATGATAAATAAATAGGAATACCATTTTTCCATTGAGATCAAAACCAAAAATAGGTAGTCATGCACAATGTCACATAAACAGTCCTTAAGTTGAACCTTTGCTTGTAATCAGAACCAGTTAGTGAGCATTAAATTACTGCCTGGTGAGCCCTGTCATAGGCGAAATGCTTTGAATTAACTCTCTCAATTTCACTGAAAAGTAACCCATTTCAGTGGGATTTCGGAGCTGCCAGGCCCTAGTCAGTCTAAAATAATAATATATATATATATATATATATATATATATATATATATATATATATATATATATATATATATATATATATATATATATATATATATTCAAAGAAGGTTGCCCAGTTAGTGCTAGAAGCACTAATCTACCCCAGGGCCCTCTAGTAAAAATCAGTACACAGACTGGTAAACAGGACTTTCCAGAACTATGTGACACTATCCTCAAACAGTCCACAAAACTAACATTTGCTTTCACTTAGGGGACATGTTCAAAGAAAAAAAAAAAAAAAAGAAAAAACTTTCCAAAACTCCAATAAAAAGCTGAACAAGGAATGACCCCTCCCCACCCACACCCCCACTTCAGTATCACCCTTTTTCTGGAATCTGGCCTCAGTCACAATGCTCCTATTTCTTACAAATAGGGATGAGCAACAACTCCATGATTGGGTTTTCACGCCATTTATTGCCTCAAACTGACAATGTACTATCATGTACAGATGATGAATGATCAAATAAACCATCAAATATAAAGTATTGCAGTGAAAGACAAAGTTCAAAGTTCTTTATTGAACAAGTTCCATCCTCTGGGGGCCAACACTTACATGTATGAAGATATACCCGGTAATATTATCTGTCTTGTTATGAGCACCAGGGAACTGAAAATGAAAAGCTGCACATAAAATTATATGCAGTTTTAATACTGGGTTTAAGTTTTTTTTTGTTACTATCATGTATTAAAACCAATATGGGGTATACTGTTTCAGTATTTAGAAAATGCAAACTATTAATTTTATGCATCAAAGTCAAAAAGTATTATGTTGTCCACTCCTCTTGAGCCTTCCAAACAGCTTGCTCCTTTGTCATTTCATTGTGTACATTTGCAAATAGGTTAACAAATTGTTCATAAGCATTTCTGGGATTCTTGTGGATGGTCTTTGATGATTTAACAACCATCTCAAATGACATTTGCTCCCCAAATTTCTTCCCAAACTGGTTGGTATCCATCTTGTCATTTCAGTGTACACTAACGCTGACACAGCAAAGGGATGATGCATCTGTGTTTGCACTGTTTGCTCACAAGAATTGGCACTTTGTATTAGTATTTTAAACTACAATTTGGGGTTTGACCCCCTCCCCTACGAGATTTTCTTGCAATTTTGGAAAACAAATTTTGTACATGTATGGTCCCGTACAGCAAGGTCATACCTTACATGTGATTTAACCCAGGAATACCAACTCTTCATAGCAGAAAACATTTTACCTCTATTACCTAGCTTTGTAAGCTTATACTGTAATATTGTCACGTGGTAGCTTACCAGACATTAAATATGGCTCCTGTATTCAACAGAAAATAAGCCTAATATTGGTATCACAAGATTTGGTTGCTTCTGCCTCTTGTTGAACATTCCCATGACACTCTGGCTGGCCAACTTTCCACCAATGAAGTAGCTGATGGTGGTAACATCTCATGCAGTGATGAAATGGGAGGCACCCCCTCTATTCCCCAAACAAACCTTGTCCTGAATGCTAGCCTTGACTACACCGTAGTTCTAACAACAAAATTGAAAGCATTTTTAAAATCTATGAAGGCACAGTATAACTTATTGTTATTATTGTAAACAAACATACTTATTATAATATGCAATACAAAGATATTGTCTGGTGTACCACACCCTGTATGCTTCAATGTGCATTCCACATATGTCAGCCCAATGAATTAAATGATCATTCAGTACTCTTGTAAACGATTTACTTAACACACTTAATAGGGTAATCCCTATATCATTCTCGGCCAGATCAGTATTTCCTTTTTTGTGAAGTGGCAAAATGATTCCAACAGTCCAGCTTTGTGGGACATACCACCGGTAAATATAGCATTAAAAAGTTTAACAATGTAAGGTATTAAACGGATTGACCGTTAACATTAAACTCATTAATTAATAAGTCTTCACCAGCTGATTTTCCATTCTTTAATGAATTTACTGCTTCTTTTTATTTCATCCTCACTCCCTTCATTATCTAATTCCTGAAACATTTCTGTACTTCATCCACAGATACTGAATCCAAATACATGTACTCTAAAATATCTTCATTGGGTTGATTGAAAATTCCTTCTGTATATACCTGTATGAAAAAATTTGCAAAAACATCTATTTCAACTTTATCTTTATGTTTTATGTCCTTGTGTTTCACTCATTTCAAATGATGGTTTGAGTTTTATCTGGCTTTCAAAGTTTTTATGTCTATCATACTTATATCTGCACTTTCTAGCCCACTTTTTCTAGTTTTCGGGAGGTTATCATTTGAAGCTTTTGCTTCCGCAGAATCGTAATGTCTATAATCATTCAAAGAGTCAAATAGTTTGAACACTATGACATATACTCATGGTTAGCCCAGGGCGGTTTCTGTGATTGAATAACATCATTATGAACATTGGCAGGTTTCAGTCACTTGGTAAACTTCAAATAATTCCCAAGTCACAGGGTCACTTTTGTGAAAGTGGTTTCTGGGCCAAAATTTCAGACAAAAGAAACAATTATTAAGTCCCGGAAGTTAATGTAAAGACAGAAATGTGTTACGATTAGAAAAGATCAAGTAAGCGCTAAACATGAGCTGAAGCTGAAAGTGTCAGCCACATAAAGCAACCTGTGCTTGTTATTTCTTTTCTTTGTGGGCGCTTGTAAAAAGAGTCGTTATTTTGGAGACAAAATGTTACAGCAGTAAACATTTGATTTTGATCTTGCAAAATCAGCAACTTCTAATTTAGTTAATGTAAGTTCTTAGGTTGCATATTAAATTTACCATCAATGGTCATTATCATGTAGCAAATAAACATTTTTGCACAGCAAATCAACATTTTTGGGATGACAAGTGTACTGTATTTTTGTGGTGTATTTTACTTATGCTTTGTTCTTTTTCAGAATGTTTATGAAATAAAAAATGACAACTTCTTTGGGGTAACTGTCAAGAAGTTATTTGTAACAGCCACGTTTGACCAGAAAGTCATGGCAGAACAGGTGAACATCACAACAGTGTACATACCGATGAGGAGCACAACTGCTCACTACATTCAGATGAACATAACATTCAACTCAGATGAAGGATATATTGCGTAAGTAGACTTTACCATTGTTATTCAAGCCTCTTCTCCTTAGGATTTATTGCAAGAAAAAAAAAAAGTTTCTCAAAGACAAATTGTATAATTATGCCCCCTTCTTGACCGAGGAGGAGCATAAAGTCATTGCTTCTTAGCTCTGCTGACCGTAGATCACAGAGCTTATGTGATCACTCATATCCATCTGTCCGTCATTCTATAAATGAAAATCTTGGTTCATTTCATTATTTGTTATGCTACCTAGTGGATTATGTAATACAGGGGCCAAAAAGTTATTTCATTTAAAAATGCTTGGGTGTGTTGGGTTTTCAATGGATCCTTATGAAATTTGATGGAAATGTTCTGGATGCTATTATGTCAAACCTGAACAATACTACTGGCACCACCTGTAGGTGAATGGGAAAATATTAGTAATTATGTGGTAAGATTTATGAAATTCATTGTCTTGAGAAATTCTAAGGGTAGTTTCACCAAATTTACAACAGAGAAGTATTGTGTGGGTTGAATATTACATAATATGGGTGACCTTGACCTACTTTCTCAAGGTAATTATGGGAATACATTTCTAGAAGTTTTTTTTTTTTTTAATTTGGGGGGGTCATATTGTTTTTGTGTCCGTGCCTTCTGCTTCTTGTTCCTCAACACATTGTTGCAAGTGTAGTAACTCAAGAAAGTTTTGACTTGGGAAGTTGAATTTTTTTATGAATATTTTTCTATATAAGACCTTGGTTGGATTGCAAATTGATGACCTTGATCTATTTTTCAAGGTCACATGGGCATTTCATCTAAAATTGATGCGAACACAACAACTGCACAAAGATTTGCTTGGGAGGTTCAAATTTTTCATGATTATGTACCATAATACAAGCTAGGTTAGGATTGTAGATGGGTGACCTTGACCAGTGTTCAAGGTCACATGACCACGTTTTAAAAATCATTGCAGACACACTTGAGAAGAGTTTGACTTAGGAGGTTGAAATTTTGTATGATTATGTTTCTATATAAGACTTTTATAAGTCCTTGCTTTTGATTTAGATGTTTGACCTTGACCTATTTTTCAAGGTCACAAGCACTTCCTTGAAGTTGCAGAAGCAATAAGGCAAGAAAGACGCAAGGTAGCAGCTGCAAATTGTGTGATTTTGTATCTGTATAAGAGCTATGTTGAGATTGTAGATGGATAACCTTGACCTATTTTTAAGGTCATGGGTATTTCCTTGAAAATAATTGCAGACGCGATAAATCCAGAAGAATTTGACTTAAGATGTTGAAATTTTGTATGATTATATACAAGTATAAGAAATAGGTCAAGGTTGTGGATGAGTGACCTTGACCTATTTTTGAAGGTCACTCCAGAAGGAATTTAGGAGGTTAAAATATTGTGGAATTATATATCTTAATAAGACTTTGTTTGGGATTGCAGATGAATGACCTTGACCGATATTTCAAGATCACATAGTCATTTCCTTGAAATCATTGTGGAAGCATTAGGTCAAGAAAGATTTAAGCTAGGGGCTTCAAATTTTCTATGAATATGTACCTTTATAAGAGCTAGGTTTTGATTTTAGATGAGTGACCTCGACTTACTTTTCAAGGTCACATATACAATTCCTCTGAATCATTGCACAAACTAGCAATGGAAGGATTAGAGAACTGCAGATGGGTAGCCTTGACCAAGTTTTCAAGAGCAGCAAGTCTTTTCCTTCAAATCATTTGCATATGAAATTCATTGTCTTGAGAAATTCTAAGGGTAATTTCACCAAATTTACAACAAATTTACGCATTAGGCCTATATGGTCAAATTTTGTAATATGTTGTGTGAAGCTGGCCTTCAAGGTTATTAAGCACTCAATGCACTAAATTCAATATGTTGAGGAAGAATAAGGGGGACAATACCACATATACCACAAATGTGTGAGCATGTGGAAGTTTGGTATTGCATCATATGGATGACCTTGACTAATTTCTCAGGTCAATGAGGGAATGCCTTTTTGGAGATGAATTGTTGGTGGTGGTCATCAGAGCATCAGGCCCACTGGCCTCTCTTATTCGAGGTCAAGGTTAAGCACCTAGTAAAGGACACTTAATTCAGTGTGTTGAAAAAGAATAAGGCTCACCATACCAAGTACAGTAAAACCTGTCCTTGTGGACACCTCTATAATGCAGACACTTGTATAATGTGGACACAAATGTCCAGGACCAAAAGGTCAATTTTCTTGTTAAAAACACCTGTCTATTGTGGACACCTGCCAACTGTGGACACTTTTTGCCAGTCCCAGAGGTGTCCACAATAGACAGGTTTCACTGTATACCACAAATGTGTATCAAATTTAGAAGTTTGGTATTGCATAATATAGATCTTGACCTACTTTCTCAAGGTCCCTGGGGGAATGCTGTATTTCAATACAAGTTTTTTTTTTTCATTACAAACTTGTGTATATACACACACACACATACACACATATGTGTGTGTGTGTGTGTGCATGTGTGCGTGCGTGTGTGTACTTACCATTACAAGAACATTATGCAGGGAAGATTCTGGTATTGTGTAGAGTCATGGTGTGGTCCCTGAAGGTCTTAATAAGAACGATTATCATAGGTACCAAACACACACTAAATAAATTTTTGTGACAGTAAATTGAAATGGAGCTACAAAATTTACATGATTTATGCATGAGGTCAGTTGTCAAATTTTGTAAAATTATAAGTGTCCTTGACTTATTTTTCACGGTTATATAGCAATGTAGTAAAGGACACTAAATTCAACAACTTCAGAAAGAATATGGTTAACAATTCCAAATAAACCATGGAAATTTAGCGTATATGGGAGATTAAAATTGCATAATATGGATGACCTTGACCTACTCTCTTAAGGATATGGAGGAATACATTTTATGAAATGATTTTTTTGTGTGTGATCATTACATCTTAACCCTTAAAGTGCTGATTTAAGATTGAGTCAAGAGCTTTCCTCGGGACACTTTGCACACATTGTGTGCAAAGTGTCCTGAGGAAAGCTGTTGACTAAGACTACTTTTTTCTTTAGACTAGGCTTGCTGGGATTTGAATGAAAGCTATCTTCATGAGGAATTTGAATCTTTTAACCATTATGTGTATAACTGCGATGAGAAAACAACTTTTGCTGTGATTAGCACTTTAAGGGTTAACTTGTGTTCTTACATACATATACCATGATAAGAACATACAGGCAAAAGCTTATGACATGGTATCATGGTGGCACCATTGGTGGTAATTATTGGAACAAACATCATAGGTATCAAAACATATGAAATTCCTTATTGTCCTAATAAATTAAGATGAAACTGCAAAATTTACACCAAATATGCATTAGTTCAATGGTCAAATTTTGCAATGTGTTGTGTGACAGTGAAGTTTTCATTGTCATTAAGCACTAAAGAAAAAGACCTTTACCTCATTCCCAAGAAAACACAAAGGGCAACTTAGGTGAATATCATTCAGCCATCTTGCCACTACATATCTTGTATATGCAGATTATTTTGTATGTCAATGATATTTAAAGATTAACTGCCACCTTGCTGCTTTGTATTGCAAGGATATTTAAGGATTAACTGTCACCGTTCTATCAGCTTAAGCTAGCTGTTTGCAGAAGAAAACTTATTCAAACCACTGGTATACCTGGGTAACAGTGAGACATTGTTATTTGCCCATATTCTTTGTTACAGCATAGAATGATTTTTTTTAATTGGATATCTCTGATTCCAGAGATAAGAATGTCTTAATGGCCTTGAAACCTCAAAGTAAAAAATATTGTGAGCTTAAATGTGCAGCCTTGTATTGCTGTTATGTTACAATGTCAACTAGGAAAGATGATTTGCTGCATAGCAAATCAGTGTGTGTGTGTGTGTGTGTTCAAAGCATATTGGTATGATAATGTACAACTGTTGCGTAACACAGGGGTAGAAGTTTGAATGGCATCTCTATCTATTATAGCTTTGAAGTTATTCAAGATTTAAAATTTCTAATAGTTCTATTTAGCATAATTTAAATTGCTACAACTTTTATTTTAAATTCATTAGGTGCACAATGGTCAACAACCCCCTAGTAGAAGTTGAAATGACATCTCTATCTATTATAGTGTTGAAGATATTCAAGATTGAAAATTTCGAATCTGCTAATTAGCATAATTTAAATTGCTACAACATTTGTTTTAAATTCATTAGATGCAGAATGGTCAATAACCCCCTAGTAGAAGTTGGAATGACATCCAAGATTTAAAATTTCAAATGCCCCTAATTTGCATAATTTTAAACATCTTCATTCCTTTGTATAAAGCGGTCAAACTCCTTGTATGGAGGTACAATCATGCCAAGTTTGGGGTTTCTATGTATAATAGTGTTTGAGAAAAGTGTCGGACAAGGAAGGAAGGAAGGAAGGAAGGAAGGAAGGAAGGAAGGAAGGAAGGAAGGAAGGAAGGAAGGAAGGAAGGAAGGAAGGAAGGAAGGAAGGAAGGAAGGAAGGAAGGAAGGAAGGAAGGAAGGAAGGAAGGAAGGAAGGAAGGAAGGAAGGAAGGAAGGAAGGAAGGAAGGAAGGAAGGAAAAACCAAAAAGGGTGTGTTGACACACCCACTTTAATAAATAGGGCATTGTGATTTTTGTCATCTTTTCGTGCCCAAACTGTGTCGTGTCACTTGGCTGTGGGTTGGGTTGTAATTTATGACATGAAAAACAAGTTCCTTGCGGGAAATTATACTTGTGAAAGGAAGTCATACTTTGTGAAAGAATTAACATGAACAAAAATGTTGAGTGCCCTATTTTGGTGAAGATAAGACTATTTAATGATCATATATGTCATAATGTGCAAGATAAGTGCATAAACAGTTACAGGGCCATTGATCTTCAAGTCCAAAGTGGTAATGATCAATGTTATTTCACTGTTAAAGCATTTGCATAGCAAAAGTATCATTTGTGCTTGCAATTACCAGTCTCTCCATGCCAAATCAGCTGATGACAGGACTGTCACATTCCCTTGGTGGCAAACATCGTTTCACAGTCTTTTTCACCTTCAGCATTTGTTTTCTCCTTGAGAATGACTGTTGTTGATGTGAAACAAATGCAGTATTTTTGTATTTTATGTGGCACTGGGTGGTTTATGATATGCCTTCATACTGCTAGAAATTGTAAAACAGAGAAAACTGAAAGTTTTGCTTTTCATTTCACGAATGTCAAATTTCATGAGGAAAAAAAACCTGAAAAAATAACCATAGTGTACACAAGTGGCTCAAAACTGTAGATTGTGAATCATGATTTACACCCAAGGGAGAGAACTTGTGGCCACAGTTGTTGCATGGATGTGGACCTACATGTAAAAGAGTGAAATTTTCTCCTGATTGTCTGTTTGCATGTAAACTGTATCCTCCATAGCTGATTGATTCAAGATCAGTCCTTCCACTTGTTTTGCTCTGCTCCTGGTCGCCCTCTTAATGCCCTCCGTCTTTCACAGACCCTGAATTGAGACTCAAATCAACAGGTTTCCTATCCCATGCCAAAGAAACCTCTTGGCCTGTGGTGTGCTTGTGAGTGTAGGAGCCTCTGAAGCACTGACAGTGACATGACTCCTTGTCTGTTGTAGGTACTATTGCAGTGACAAGATACAGCGAGTACATACCCTCCTTATGCCATTCCAGTAAGTGCATCTTTCATTATCTACCATGGTTTGCTTTTATTAAATGCCCCCGACTATGTAAATAAAATGATCAAAATCAACTCTGTATCAATTTTGTCACTAAGCTAAAATGTTAGGAAAATTGTTGCAAGTAAAGTGTTTGTTTGTCTTCTTGTTTGTTTTTATTTTGTATCTGAGATTCAAGCTTTAACAATGGGGTGCTATAGAGGGGTGTGAAAGAAAGGTGTTATCTGTATATTATTTTTCAGCATCTCTCCCCGTAACCACCCCTTATTTCTGACTCAGAAAATGGCAAAGTAATGTAAATATTCTGAATTTAGTGTTATTAGTTATGTGAAAAATAATGTTGTAACATACAAAGCAGGTCTGAACCTGAGTCTGACATTCTGAATTTCCAAAGTGCCCAGGTATGGTATAACATAGTTTGAAGGTAACTACTTAGCAGGAGTGATTAGCATGTAAACTTAACCATGTATATTAAATGTGATACTCCTCATAGCATATTACCCTAAACCAAAACCAAAAGGAGAAAAAAAAAAGACAGAGAGAATTAAAACAGAAAAAATGTGAGTATATTAAACGGGTGTATTCATCTTTGTCTGAAGTGCCACATTTAAGGTCATACTCAAATGAATTTTGTGTTGATGTGTATTTCAGAGCTACAGCCAATTCCTATTACTTAGGTCACTCAGAGAATTCTACACTTCAAACCTACCAACACGTACAGTGTAACCAGGCCAAGAAAGCAAGATTAAGCACCCATGTGTCCAGATAATCAGCTGTTGCCATCTGGTGACCATTTACGGAGTTGATTGTTGAGTCCAACAGTGCAAGAAAATGCAAATCATGTCCCTCACACTCATCTGTGAAACTGTCCTGCAGACTTTTCATTATGGATACAGACAGATTTCTTTTTTTTATTTTAATGATACATGTATTGTCAAATATGTCAAAGAAAAAATTGATTTTTCATATGCAAAATGAAAAAAATGCATTGTAAAATGCGTAAGATGAAAAGGATGAGTCCAGGGCTGTAAAATAATGTTTTGTACACATGTAAAAAATTTGGAAGAAGAGAGGAATGGTTGATGTGAAAACAAGAGAGTGTTATGTAGATTTTGTACAAACTAAACATTTTCAAAATTGTAGAAAATTAAGCCCTTTCCCCGCTTTATTTGAAGAGCCTCCAAATTAGTCTTTGTACTACCTAGGCAATTCAGTTTAAATAAATATGTTTAAATAAAAAAATAAGACTGAGTCAACAGCTTTCTGATTGTGTGTTGGACACTGAGTAACCAATCCATGCCAAAGAAAGCTGGTTACTGAAAGCAGGTTATCTTGATTAGTCTCATCTACAATTCTCATTCAAATTGTTTTCCATTGCTGTTGAAATTAGTGAAAGATATGGAAGTGGACAACATTTATCCATCAGCTGGGTCAAGTGGGAAAGGGTTAAAAGAATGACCTATGGCAAAAATAGAATACATTTATGGTAAGTTTTAGTTGTTTCAGCTGGTTTAGTTTTGACATTTCATGAATTGATCTGTCACTCTCTTCTCAGTGTATTGCTAGTTTATTTAAATTCTCTGTATGAGTCAATTCACTCTTTAAGTGCCAAATTTTGGACTGAGTCAACAGCTTTTCTCTGCGCACATTGGGCACAATGGGCCCAATGCGTGCTGAGAAAAGCTGTTGACCTGGGATATTTTCACTGGAACTAGAAGCGTGCTGGTACTTGAATGAAAGGTCTTTTTACGAGGAATACGAATCTGAGATCCTAGTGATAATTCAAACTAGTTTGACTTAAGTCGATCGACTTAAGACGTGCTTGACACTGAAAGAGATCAGAGTCAAGTTTGAATGTCATCATTTGGTCACTATGGTGAAGCAAACATTGAGCACCACAGGAAGAGACAAACATGCATGATTTTTATTGGTTTGGTATGTTTGAAGATTTGTGAGAGAAGGGGCTCTTTCAATCTCTGATTTTCTTCACTTAATTTTAGTCAGAAAATTATTTAGTTATCAGTCATCTTAAAGTTCATGTGAATATGTTTTAATTTGAAACTACATGGAGATGAAAAAATGGGTTTTGGGTGAATCAGACACTGATGTTGAGTATGTGCAATATTTTTATGAATAGTAGTAATTTTGTTGTATATGTACCAATATGACAGGCATTGTTGAAGTTGCAATGGAAATCAGGTGTGTCATTACCAATGAACCATTATTACAGGGTGAATCACTTCATGTTTGTTCTGTTTAAAGGTAAATTCTAAGATGATTGATAATGCTTGACAGCGAGTGACCAATGACATTGCGGGATTCAGGTCACTTGACCAATTTTTACCAGTTTGAGTTGATATGACTCAAATGGTCTAAAAAGTGCTGCAGATCTAATTGTCACACACACCCTTCCCTAATCACTACTGTTGATGCAGAACATTGTGCAACTGATTTGTATTTTTTGTTTTCATCATCATGATTTTTAAGAAAAAATTATTCACTTTTAATATATGGTATGTGGCAATGATTAAACAAAAGACACATAAAAATCAGTAATAAATCTTGTTTCAATCACCCACATGTAGGCCTACCGGTTAATTTGCATTTATAACCACAAGATGACTCTGCAAAACATGTTTGGGTATGCTCAATTTTCAGAACAGCTGAATGGGGGTTGAAACATGGGCAACTCATTGAGCATTTTGTGGAAATATTAGTGTTTTTGTGAGGTTTGTGGGGAATATTGAATATGCAGGAATATTTCAGAATAAGCTTTAAGGTGACCCTTTGAGGATTTGGTCACAGAATGGAAATCATTTGGGCAGCCCAGCTATAGAGCTATAGTACCGTGTTGAAGGCATACTTTTGATTTTCCCCCCTCATAACTTACTTTAAACAGATTAAGTTCTATGCACTCTGCCTTTCATGAGTGGAATGTAGAAACAAACATGGAGCAGGGTCTGTTGAGCAGGCAACCTCCGCATGGGTGTCATGTTCAAATATCACCTCTTCAATATTTTCAATGAAGGCTCTTGTCAGAAAATATTTTGAATGATAATTTTAGATGAGACTTATAAGGACACCAGGCCAGCCACAGGTCAGTTATTTTCTTTTGCACAAGTTTGGTGTTCCAACCTGCACTGAAGAAATCTGTTGACTTAGTTTTAAACCCTAGGCGAAATGGGTAATATATCTGCTTTATTGTGTGTGGTATATAACATGCAATTTAGAAAGGTTGATAGTCATACTTTATTATGTGACAATATGAAGCATGTTTAAAAGGGTGGATAGTCATACTTTATCATGTGTGTTAAAATTAAACATGTAGTATTAAAGATAGTCATACTTTATTATGTGTGATAATATTAAACATGCAGTATAAAAGGGTTAAAAATGCTGGCTTATGGATGGTAAGTGTTAATGTTATACATGCAATTTAGTGGAGCATCATATGCATGTACTGGGAGTGAAAAAGTAAGATTAAATCCTCTGTAGTTACAGGTAAAAAGATTATAACATTATGTTATTGATAAGATTGCAGTGCTTCCTGAAAATGATATCTGGATGCTTTTTAAAATGTCATTCAGAGTTTGTCTTGTTTGTAAACATAAATTATCAATATACACATTTCATTTTCTTATGTCAATTAATTTCGTCAGTAGTGTTATTGTATTCCTTGACAATAAGTCAACTATTTCAGTTTGATATATCTTGTTGGACCTACATATGACAACAATACTGGTTGTATAAATATTATCAATGTATATTTACCAACAGTCATATCTACAAAAACAGAGCAATATTAAAGAAGTATATAATTTGGAAAGAACAATTTCAATAACCCTGATAGCAGCATGTATAAGCATATTGTAATTATACTGTCCTCATGTGCACATGTAATTGTTGCTCAAGATTTAAGTGACCAATATTTATGTCTCCCGGTGGAAGCCGGGGGACATATTGTTTTAGTGCCCGTTTCTTCCGCTTCTTCTTCTTCTGCTTCTTGTTGTTGTTGTTGTTGTTCAGGTTCTTCAACACTTGGTTTCTGTGCGATAAGTCTTGAAGGTCTTGACGGAATTTGATGAAAAGTGGTAGGATTATGTATCTAGGGAAGACCTAGGTTGGGATTGTATTTGGGTGACCTTGACCTAATTTTCAAGGTCACAGGGTCACTTATGTGAAATTGGTTTCCGTGCGATAAGTCTTGGAAGAACTTGATGCAATTTGATGAAACATGGTAGGATTATGTATCTAGGCAAAACCTAGGTTGGGATTGTATTTGGGTGACCTTGACCTAATTTTCAAGGTCACAGGGTCACTTATGTGAAATTGGTTTCCGTTCGATAAGTCATGAAGAACAGGATGGAATTTGATGAGACTTGGTAGGATTATGTATCTAGGGAAGACCTAGGTTGCGATTGTATTGGAATGACCTTGAGCAAATTCTCAAGGTCACAGGGTCACTTATGTGAAATTGGTTTCCGTTCGATAAGTCATGAAGAACAGGATGGAATTTGATGAAACTTGGTAGGATTATGTATCTTGGCAAGACCTAGGTTGGGATTGTATTTGGATGACCTTGAGCGAATTCTCAAGGTCACAGGGTCACTTATGTGAAATTGGTTTCCGTGTGATAAGTCTTGAAGAACTTTATGGAATTTGATGAAACTTGGTAGGATTATGTATCAAGGTAAGACCAAGGTTGGGATTGTATTTGAATGACCTTGAGCGAATTCTCAAGGTCACAGGGTCACTTATTTGAAATTGGTTTCCGTTCGATAAGTCATGAACAACAGGATGGAATTTGATGAAACTTGGTAGGATTATGTATCTTGGCAAGACGTAGGTTGGGATTGTATTTGGATGACCTTGAGTGAATTCTCAAGGTCACAGGGTCACTTATGTGAAATTGATTTCCGTGTGAAAAGTCTTGAAGAACTTTATGGAATTTGATGAAACTTGGTAGGATTATGTATCTAGCCAAGACCAAGGTTGGGATTGTATTTGGGTGACCTTGACCTAATTTTGAAGGTCACAGGGTTATTTATGTGAAATTGGTTTCTCTGCAATAAGTCTTGAAGAACTTGATGAAAATTGCTAGAGTAATGTATCTAGGTGAGAGCTAAAATAGGATTGTAATTTTCAAGCAAACTTGGTCATTTGTAATTTGTTATCACCTGTAGCTTATTCAGAGACGTCAGTGTTCCACCGGGAGACATTTGATTTTCTGTTGGAAAATCAGTCTGTTCTAGTTTATCTTGAAATCCTATTTACACTACAGCCATCAGCTACTTAAGCAAGAGTTGGACCCTATGAGGCAATGGTAACTTGTGATCTTAACGTTATATCTGTATATATTAGTACCTGCAATTTATTACTGCTGCCATGAAAGACCACCTGGGATTGATGACCAAGTCAGTGTCAGATTTCAGACTGAGTCAACAGTTTAGGGGTGCTTTGGGTGCACTGTTCCCAAAGCATGCCAATGAAAGCTGTTGACCTGGACTGTTATATTCTATGTAACTATAGGCATGCTGGTACTTGAATGAAATGTCTTTTTACAAAGAGCATGAATCTTGCACCTTATCATAATTCAGAGCATTTCCTTTTGTGTAATTTGACTTTAGACGCAGTTGTAGCTGAAAGAGTTAAGACATAACAGTCTTATAGCTTGACGCACATTTAGTGACCAGCGTTCATGTATTACCTCTTTAGGTTGTCAGTGGTGATGGTCTTACTTAATAGGTAGTGCACTACAATTAAACATATCTTGAAAGACCACCCTAAAGAATCAGTAAATTACAATCTTTTGAAATAGGTAGTCTTTCATTGGAGGTGCAAATGACATGAAAGAACTGTACAAAGTGTCAGAAAAAGTGGTCTTTGGAGACAGATAGTCTCTCCTAAGGGTGGTTTTTCAAGAGAAGGACCACTGTATTAAACTATTTTGGCACAGGAAAAGACTCCAGTGCATGGAAGGACTTTGTTTTATATTATGTCATCTTTGTGTTCTCAATGATTGAAAGGTGATCTCTAAGGTCCCATGTCTTCATGACTGGGCGTTTGGTGTTTGTAAATTTGGGTTTGTTATGTATGTGCATTAGTGGTAAAATACTCATATTGATACCCGTGTTTTATTTGGTGGATTAATTTAAGGTATTTATCTTTTTATATGTCTTGTTCACCAAAAATATTGGAAAGCATGCCACATTCTACAGTTGTGTGTGTCTGTTGTAAGCTGATTCTAAAGGTATTCCATCTATTTTTCTGTCATAATCATGAAACTGATGTATTTTAAACATGCTGTATACATTTTGTGTGACAATTTCGTGTACAGGAGAGGATGGATGTCCAGAAAATGAAAATTAATCCTTTTCCCCCTGAACCAACCACACCCAACTGAAGGTAAAATGTTGTTTGCATAAAGTATTTTAAAGAAGAAAAAAAAAAGAAATAAAGATGAGCCTTTCAAGAGTCTCATGCCAGAGGTCAACAGCTCTTTGGGGCAAGGTAGCACCCAGTCCACCCCAAGGAAAGTTGTTGACTGAATTTTTCAGTTCAAGGGGGAAAGGGTCAAGTGGGTTCACGGGTATCTGTTGTGACATCCTTCTCAATATCATTGGCTTTAGTTTTGTGAAAGATTTTATATAGCTTCAGTTTTCACTTTGTGTGTCATTATATTTTAGATTATATGTGTATTCTGTTGAATTGTCTCATGGCAAAAAATGGCACTGGGGAAGCTAAACTTAAGATCTAAAATCAAATGTAAACTATATTGAGAAAGGACACTGAAATAAGTGCCTCTCAAAATTGGAGAACTGTCGCTTTCACATAAAATTTCCACTGTTTCATGATCAGTTTTCAAGTGACCATCATGAAGGTTTCCAACTATATTTTTAACTGAAAGTGAAAAAAAGAATGGTCATGGATCCTTCAACATAAACATGTGCCACCGTGATTACTGTATGTACCTTTCAAACACAGCTCATCCTCTTGGTTCATTTTTAGAATATGGCCATGAGGGCAATAAACAGTCTTGGGAAGGTTGACAGAAGGTGCTGTCAGGTAGACTGTGCATACAAACATAATCATGTAAAAACATTTGAAGGAAAATTATTGTTGTTTTATGGTGCCTCTGGTTGTAGCCATTATGAAAATGCAAATGTCATCAGGGTAATCCCTCAACTGCACAGCAGAATCAGGGGTAATGCAAACAGTTGCATGTGAAGACTTGTTTGTGTTACAAAGTTTATAAATAAATGCTTTGTAGTCAAAACAATCAGTTACTTTTTTTTTAAAGTTGTATTTCACTAGTTTTTATCTTGTCAGTTGTCCAAAGTTGAAATTTTAGTTGACACGATTTATGATAGAGGTTGTGCCAAAAAGAACTATGCTGTTCAATACAATTTTAATGTATTCAGGCTGTTTGGTACTTTTTAGGTCAGGTGACTTCCCAGTCAGCTGAGCTGATAAGAAGGCTGATATATTGTCGTATTTCATTTTTCCAGAGTGAACATTTTTAACTACTTCCAGAAAACTGGAGGCTGGACTATCTTCAAACTCAGTGGGATTACCTACCAAGTTTCTTCAAATGGGTCATATTTCAGTGCTTTTTGGCTTTGCTGACTTTTTTTTTTTTTGGACTGATGAATGAAACTAGATTTAAGCATTTCTCCTATGTGGCTTCACCAGCAATAGTGAGGTACCAGGAAGTTGGGCTCGATGCTCCTGTCTAAGAACAAAGTTACGGAAACATTTCCTTGACCCTGAAATTATTCTCGAGGTGTTTGGTTAACATATGATTTCATTTGAGAATGGTAACATGAGAACAGTGTAAACACATGTGTGACCATGATCAAATTCCCCTGGGTACTGGGCTCCTTTCAGTGATCAAATTCTTCTGGTTACAGGGCTCCTTTCAGTGATCAAATTCCTGTGGTTACAGGGCTACTTTCAGTGATCGAATTCCTGTGGTTACAGGGTACTTTCAGTGATCAAATTCCTGTGGTTACATGGCTCCTTTCAGTGATCAAATTCTTGTGGTTACAGGGCTACTTTCAATGTTCAGATGATATCTGAAGAACTTTGTGAGCTAGGACTTTGATAGAGCACATAATGATGGTCATCAAGGATGGATAGATAGATTAAGCTTACACATGTATGTGCGTTTGATCTCATTCCCAAGGTCATAGGGGCACTTAAGTTACTTGTACAATTCATTTTATAACTTTTGAACTATTTTAGCTATGACTTTGACATGACACCCTGCTGGTCCTCAAAAAAACTTGCCAGAGACTGTCCTAAGATGACCTTACCCAGTTCCCAAGGTGACAGGTCCATTTGAATATTCACTTGTGAACTCTGGAACGTGAGCATAGGCTCAGGCTGTTTGCACTGTCTTTCAGTCATGATATGTACAGAATGAGTTGGTATCTTTACATTTGATCTGAGTGTAGCTTCATGATAAAAGTATAATCTGTACAGACGTGAGCCAGGATCAAACAGTATTGCAGAAATCAAAGACACAATAAGTCATTTTCATTCTACCTGCATCCAAACTATTGTTATGTATTTTCCATGGAAAGACCAAATGTCACAAATGTATTTCCATTTTGTTGAGTCATTGTTCATCTAGCCTAACTTGAGAGGTCTGCCTTATGTTTTTGACAAACACCCCATGGGTTACAGTCAGGGTACAGGGATTGAACACCCCATGGGTTACAGTCAGGGTACAGGATTGAACACCCCATGGGTAACAGTCAGGGTACAGGGATTGAACACCCCATGGGTTACAGTCATGGTACAGGGATTGAACACCCCATGGGTTACAGTCGGTACAGGGATTGAACACCCCAAGGGTTACAGTCAGGGTACAGGGATTGACTGTGTTAAGCACCAACTGTTGAGGTTGATGCCATGAGATACATTGCTTCCTAAACACAGGATCATATTTTGGAAAGGAAAATACCAGTACAATGGCAAGTCCACCCAAAATGCTTCATAATTGTGGCCTTATAAGAGGGATGGCCTCTCCTGAAGGGAAATGTATTAAGAAAATGTCATCTCTGCTACACAGAGAAGTGACCTCTCTAGAAGGGGTGGCCTTTCTTGAGAGGGGCTTTATAAGAAGGAGACCACTATATAGACAGTAATCTGTTTCGATGGCAAAGCGTGAAAGCTATATGTATACACACATATGGACAGTGAATGCTGCAGCCCGTCACCTGCTCAAATACCAAAGATAGTCTGTTTTGACCTTTGTAAACATTAAGCATGTAAATCAGCAAAGTGAAACTTTCAAGAATGAATTGTAGGTATATTAACAGCATAGAGCTGTTTCATTTATCACCGAATAGACCTTGTTTACAACTGAAATGAACAGGTCACTGTTTACTGTACATGATAACATCTTCTGTGTGAGGATTGCAATGCTGGATGCAGCTTTGGAACAATACAGTGGCAATCCCAGTAGTTTTGTGGTACTTATTTATTTCTTTAAAAAAACCCATCACTGTGGAAATGATACAGACATATGTATGGTGGAATCTACCATTTGGTTTACAATATCAATATTTGGTTTACAATATCAACAGGAACAAAGGAATTGACCACAGCTTTGTTGGGCAAGTGTGGGTTGTTCTCCAGAGATTTCTTTATCAAGGCACTAAACATTTATTTGTATATAAAAACATTTTAGTTCATTTGTTGGTGCAATAAACATGATAATGCAATAATCTTGTCTCACTGACTTTTGTTGTGGTGTTGGTAATGGAGAGCATCCAAACATGTGAGAAGGGTGTTGTGGAATTTGCTTCAATATTCTCAACTCGCTAGATATCAATCCAGACCAGCGACAAAATTTTGTTAGTGAAAACTTTGGTTCATTTTTGAGGTTTGTTTTAATGGAAAAATAAATGTAGCATATTTGAAAATATACATTTAGGATTATAAACAAACTGGTAAATTTAAATATCAGAAACACTAATTGCTGCAGCTTCAAAGCATGAAATCTGCTGAATTAAACAATTAAAAAAAATAACACACACAAAATTTGCTTAAGCATTTTGTTTGAACTTTGACCTGAATTGCATCTTCCCCATGGCATGCATGCAAAATGGGGAGCTTCTGTATTTAAGTGACAGAAGTTTGTGATGCAGCCTGGGATATGGAAAGCTAATTCTGACCTGGTTTGCTGCAGACAGCCAATCTTCTTCCAAAATTTACATCTTTAGTGTGAAGAAACAAAATGTGCTCCTTGAAAAAGTATGAGGAAATTCTCAAGTGTTGAGAGACCCAAGTGAAGGTTGTGTTAAACAAATGCAAGATTTGCATTTGCAAGCCATGTTAGTTGTGTTTACTGCTCATCTAAGGCTCGTATTGGTGATGTGATATGATTTGATTCGATTTGATTTGGCTGCCCGAAGGTAAAAGAGACCTAAGTCCAGTGATTGGCCGACTCTCCATCATGCAGACTATAGTGGTCCTGAACAACACTTGATGTATATTTCTTAAATAAATACACCATTTGTAACAAAATATTTGTCAAAATACAATATCTTGCCTACTCACCCTGGCTAGTTTTGAAAGATGGGTTTTAGGAAACCAAATATATCTGGTTGACCTGTGCAATGTCCAACTCTCAGCTGAAAATTCACAACTAATAGAACAAATACTGAATTAAGTCATGTGGTCCTGTGACACAAGGTAGGAGGTCCGGGTCAAAACAAAAAAAAAAAAAAAAAAAAGCACCTCCTACCCCCCCCCCCTTCCATGGAACACTGTACAGGACCATAATCATTCTAAATCACACTCCTTGCTTGCATAGTAAATAAAAGGTCCTTAAATTTACCCTGTGACCTTTAATTAGGATTAGGCTAAATTGACCCAAATAAATTCCATCCAAGTGTTCATACCTAGTTTAAAATTCCTTGCTTAAAATGTTCTGACGTTATGACATAAACCATTAAAAAATATGACCTTACCTTGAGAGTTCAACCCCATGAACAAATAAAGAAATGGCTTCCAGGGACAGACCTGTGTCTTTAAACAACCGTCCCTTAAAGAGCCTTCTTCACTGGTCATTTTGCCATTGGGCTGCATGGATCCTGGCTTGACTGCTGGTCACCAGATGGAAAGGTGTCAACTATTGAACACACATGGTGGTGTAGGGATTGAAAGGGCAAAATACATGTTAAAACCTTTTGCAATTTTGACTTTACTGGAGGTTTCTTTGCCATTCACTTTTCTTTAAATTAAAAATTAACTTAATGGTGTCTCAAGTTTTTCTAGTATCATTTTTATATTGTTCAAATGGTGACGAAAATTTTGCCATTGCTGGTAGATGGTTTTATCTAGAATACGAGTATGTTTCAAATTTTGATTAATGACTTGATATTGAGTAGAATCTGGATTATTGCATCTTAATTGTTTGTAAAGATTGTCCTTGTACTTAATGGATCTTAAGATCCCGTTTGTTATACACGCAGAGAATTTGTGTTTATATTTATTAAATTTGACATTTTAGTAGGTGATTTTTTCTTCTTTTGTTCGTTGTAAAATGCTTCAAATTATAATTTATATTTGGGTTCATGTTTAAAACCTCATTTAATGATTCCATTATATTGACATGTTCTAATTCACGATAAAATTTCCTTGTAAATTCAATATATTGTGTCTGAAAATTAACATATTTTGGAGGTCCTTTCATATTTATTTTCTTATTTATGCACGTAAAATATGGAGGGTGTTCAGATAAATTGGTAAAATAATACCTGTGGGATACAATTTTGTATTGTGGGAGAAATTACAGAAAATATTTGCAATAATCCTAGCTCTCTGTTCAGGGAAAAGGGGTTGGTAAATTTATTTTTGGGAGAAAAGCATTTAGCATGATTAAAAAAACTCTTGAATACTTTTTCCTTACGTTGGTTGTTAATGACCCAATATTGAAATCTGACAAGTATCTTGTCAGAGGGTTCATTAGATAAAACAGATAAGACTGGTAAAAGAACATCGATGAATGTTTCTATATATGTATCCTCATTTCTTTCCTGAGAGGGTCTGTATAGGTTACATAAAGTAATCCTTTGCCATAGCCCATTCCCAGCTATAAGAATAAACTGACCTTCCCAAAGTAAATTAACAAGCCATCATGAGAGGTGCATGTTGCTTGTAATGGTAGTAATGTATATTTATTGAAGTTGAATTGGGAAAGATCATTCTCTTCACCATCAGCCCAGGTCTCCTGAAGGCATATGGTATTTAAATAAATATCAGAATTAGATAGATTGTCTTGCAAAATTTTGAGTTTGTCAAATTTTGTATTTTTTAAGCATTGAATATTTTGGACTTGAGCTTGAAAAATGTTCTGAAAATGGTTTAAGATAGTCACCTATGTTGCTGCTGTCACTATCAGGGGATTTCATGTGATATTGCATTGTTTATGTCATCAAAATTTTGTATTACTTCACTTAATTTGTGTCTATGGACCCTGCCAAAATTGTCTAAAATATTGATAACTAGTTCACTTGTGCCTGTATATGAAAATTTTCATGGAAAAAATTCAAAGAAGCACCATGATTCTATATACAAACAGCAAATTGTGCAATGTAAACATGTAAAAAACATTGAGCTAATTCTCATATGAACCAACATCATATTATACAGCAAGCAGATAATAATGTGGCTGTACACTGTAAATTGCTTTAATTTTGCAGTATTCTTATTTTGGCTTATGGCACAAAACTGTGAAAATAAAAACACAGTGAAATAGTATTTTAACATTGTTTGAATGGGAATTACATCCAAAACAGTGAAATTAAAACTACAGTAAAATGTAAACACCACGAAAATGTATACACACGAAAATAAAGCAATTCAGATTATTGGAAAAAAAAAATAGTTGTGTATGTTTTTGCATCTGAAAACATATACCTTTCATAATGAAAATGTAACCATAATAAGGCATAATGGACAATTCACCTTTGCAAGAATTAGTATGTCATAGTATGAGGATGTAAATATCAGTGAAGAAGCCACGAAAATAGTGTCCCTGTATAGGTATAGTGTAATCACATAGTTTGAATTAAAATGTGGTTGCATAATTGGTACACATATATCCTTGATACCAAAGATTTTTTTTCTGAAAAAGGCAAAAGGATGAAAATAGGACAACAAATATGAGAAATAAAAAAAGAATTGACTGTATATTGGAGAAAACTGCAAAGTACAGAAATGATGTCAATAATTTCAGTCTTGCAAATGCACTATGTAGAAAAAAAATACAAGACCTGAAATTCAGACTTGACATAGATTCAATGGGTTTGCATTGTGTCAACATCTATAACATTCATATGAAACTTTGAGTTATGGGAGAAAGAAAAAAAAAGTCCTGGATTACTAAATCATACCAAAAAATATGGACAATAATGCAACTATAATTTTCACTAAATGTTTTACCCAAGACTATGCCCACCAGAGGATCTGGCCACCTTTTTGAGAGGTCAAAAATGTTTAGTTGAGGGGCAAGATAAGCTCAGCTGAATGAAAAGTCTTAAGAGCTAAAAACTGTACTCAGACATCTCAACTCTTTCAGTGCTGCATTGAAGATGGAGTCAGCAGCTGTCCTTGGCATGGGTTGGGCACTTAGTAGTGTCCAACCCATGTCAAGGAAAGCAGTTGACCTGGGGCATGTGATCTTGATAAGTCTCATGTACATTTCTCAGTCAAATTGCTTTTCATAACTGTTGAAATTAGTTAGAAACACTGAAGCAGAACACCAGCTGGTTTTGGCCAGTTTAAGGGGGAAAGGGTTAATAGGAATTTAATCTGGAACCAGAATTATTCAGGTGAGCAAACCTTTTGTGATGTGCACCAAGGGATAATGCATGCTCTCTAAAGATTTTGTGTGCCTACTGGAAATGTATGTTGACAGTGAGCTAGAGTAGCTACATGCTAGGTCTTTAACTGCACATTTAAACTGTTCACTCAAAATGGAATCTAGGTATCAAAACTTTCATATGTATTTTGAGTCTCATTAGATATATTTTTAAATCTTGGCCATTGACACGCCACACTGAGTGACCAGAATACTGATTATTGTTGTTTCATTAAGAAGATGCAAACACCCAAATCCTTAAAGTTGCAAGTTTTGCCAGTTTATTGCTAACACCTTAGGTTACATCATATACAATGCTTTTTCACAGGATAAAATACAGGTTTATATCCATAGGTGATGGGTACTGTTGACATGCTTAAAAAAAATCTTAAGTATAACTTTATGCAAATCATTTACTATATTAGCATTGTCTTTGTTTTGTAACCATGTCATTATTTCACAGTGGTGCAAAATTGTGAGCATTAAAAGATGTTACATTTATTTGTAAGTCTTGGGAGACCTGACATTCATATTTTTAGCCTTTCCTGCTTGACACCCCAACCTATACCGCGGAGAGTTGTTGCCCTAGTATGCTCTTCTTTCAGTAAATCAAAGATTTGAGTACAAACATGAAAGCAGACATTTGACATCCATGCGCCTTTGGAGATTTGGGCAGGGCAGGGTTAAAATTGAATGTGTCCAAAATTTGTCTTAAATCAACAATCTATTGTAAAATTATTTGTTCCCCAGCATTGCCATGAGGTTCTCTCTCCCCCCCCCCTCAACGTTAATGCAAACTGCTGTTTACAGCCATAAGAAAAGTGCATTTTGTAATACACAAAGCAAATTTTGTTGAACATCAAAGTAATTGGTCCTCTTTGCTGTACCTTAACTCTTTCAGTGCCAATCACGTCTTAAGTCGATCTACTTAAGTCAAACTAGTCTGAATTATCATTAGAATCCCAGCTTTGTATTCCTCATAAAAGGACCTGTCATCCAAGTACCAGTATGCATATAGTTCCAGAGAGAATACTCCAGGTCAACAGCTTTTCTTGGCATGCATTGGAGGCATTGTGCTTGATGCACACCAAGAAAAGCTGTTGACTCAGTCCAAAATTTGGCACTGAAAGGGTTAAATGACATGAGAACACTGTTTAAGAGCCCCTTGAAATATGGGACACTGTCATGTACCACCTGTAATAAACAGCTGGTTGATCTGGTATATTCTTTACCATCCAATGTCACTGATAGAGATTCTAGTGTTAAACTTGTCACTTGAAACTGGGATAGGTGCTGGGTCACAGTTCTGGAGGCTTCACACTGTAATCTTCATCTGTCTCAATGCCAATATCATCCTGCATAGAAGACAACAATTGAAATTTTGTATTACGGCATTTTTGGGTGCATAAGCTTTTGTTTGAAACATTAAAATCATATTTGAATTGTAACTGCACAAATAATCGTCTGGAGAGACCCATTCTGTGAAAACCCACCCTCTGTCAATACAGTAGTCCCTCTTTTAAAAGACCACTCCTTTGGGAGACCACCTCCTTTGAGAGACCACAATTGTCAGGTCTCTCTGTAGTACTTTTCATGTTATTTATACCTCCTTTGAAAGACCACCTGCTTTATGTGACCACCTTTTAGGCGGTACTAGGGGCGGTCTCTCAAAGGAGGGACTACTGTACATGAAGCCCACTTTATCCAAAATCCAATAGGGGAGAGCAGGAACAGATGCATCTACTGCTGTCTTGTAGAGGGCATTTCAGTCATTCAGGGCTAGAGTTGTGTATTCCCATTACTTTTCATTGTAATTTACAGCTTAATAACTTAACAACCTCTCATTGCACAAACAGCAAAATTTGTGTGGTAAAATTATGCCCATAGCTGAATGTTCAGATAAATTTTATTCTTGCAGCTTTAAACACAGTCTTCTAATTTGAGGTTAATTCAACATGCAATTGAATAGGAATACACATCTCTAGCCTTGAAGAATTCTGTGTATTGGATCCGATAGTGTGTTCATCTGAATACACTGATAATTGGTAATTGTGGCCCCTCCTATTGTTTCAATGCTATGCCACAGGACCAGAACTTCGCAAAATTTTGCGAGAATCTTTTTGGATTTTTGTCAATTAGTTTTCTTTTTAAAGAAAGACAAGTTTAGGAGAATCTTTGCGAGAATGGATTCTCTGATTCTCGCCGAAATTCTGGCCCTGTGCCACCTGTTACTAGTCCAAGGACCATTTGTTGCAACCATCATGATCTTGACCAGACAACCTCAACACTGAAATGCTAATTGCTTTGTCAAGAAAAAAGTTCCTCCACTTCATTGAATACAAATAATTATTTGCAAATTTGGAATAATCTTGTCCATGCAAGCTTACCATATCACTTTATCATATTTCAGTCACACACATGTAAACATGATACAGTTGTCTCCGTCTTCAAAGAGGGACCCCTGTATCATGTTTACATATATGTGACTGAAATATAATAATTTAAAAGGTGACTTCCTGTATTAGTGTGACCAAAACATTGTACATGCATACTTACATAAAGTTCTTTCTTGCTCTTTGGGTAACCTTCCAGGATTGCATTTAAGATGTCATTGGCCTGCAGGGAGAAAATCAACAATATTTTGATTTGTTAATTGTAGCATAAAAACTCAATTCTGCTACATTTTCTGGTTTACATGCTCAGACAGTTTATATTCCACAGTATAGACAAATAGCCTCCAAGCTAGCATATTTTCAAAAAGTGGGAAATCTCCCTCTTGCAGGTAGTGAAAAGTGGGAAGGGCGAACACCACAGGCACGAAGCATAGCTAGGGGGGTCTCGGGGCATGCTCCCCCAGGAAAAAAGTTGAAATTTGCACCTTCATTTCCTGCCATTTTGAACCATTTTAGGCACCATTATAGACATATTCCACACATGTATAGTACAACAACACGACAAAACAGTACAACTTTACAGCAACCTATGGAATAATGCTACTTTTTTAAATTTTACAAAAAAGGATCATATTCTCTGCCAACATCTTTCCTTGACATTCTCTGGGAGCGCTGTGCCCAGAGAGTGCAGAGAAAAGGGTTAAACACTGAAAATGAACTTATTTTATTGTATTTTCAATTTATAGGCCACCTGTGTGACCAAGGACCGGGGCAGAAAAGCGGAGAGCCACATTATTATTATTATTATTATTATTATTATTATTATTATTATTATTATTATTATCATCATCATTATTATTATTATTAGTAGTAGTAGTAGTAGTATTAGTATTATTAGTATTATTAGTATTATTATCATTATCATTATCATTATTATTATTAGTAGTAGTAGTAGTAGTATTAGTATTATTATCATTATCATTATCATTATCATTATTATTATCATTATTATTATCATTATTATTATTATTATTATTATTATTATTATTATCATTATTATTATTATTATTATTATTATTATTATTATTAGAGAGTATCATTACCATATCCAAACCGTAGTCCCAACGAGACAAATCCAAGTCAATTCCGACCAAAGGCAATGTTCCTTGGTATGTATAGCTGAAACACATAAATTTATAGTTTGAATTTACCCAAAAGAGACCAAAACGTAAGTGCAAAGGTCCATAGGGTCGAAAAAGTCATATCTAGTTTTAACATGACAGAATGCAAAAAGTTTTGTTTGAAATTATAGGCCTATTTCAGTAAATTGGCTTGAACAGGTGCATCATTCATGCACAACAGGACCATACAATTCATGAAAAGGGACCAAAATTTGCAGCATATCAGAGAATTTGTAAGCGGAGGTTCTTAATTTGTTGAAAATGTCAATAAAATTCAGTATTTGAAAAGGTACTACTTGCAACCATCATCTCAACAATGATCATCATCCATATAAGTCCACAAAGCGGCACCAACACCAACATCAATCCATCAGAAAAGCCCTCTAGGCCTAAAGTGACCATCAATAAGAATCCAAACAACATGATTATATAATTCGATGTGTTTTAGGCATGTAGTTAAAGACATGATGTTGTTTTAAAGGAGATAAACTAAGAGTATTTCAAAAAGAAAAGTGTTTGAATTTCCAATATAATAAGTACATTGGTTCAAATGTTAAACATCAGCCAGAAGCAAGTGACATTAGGCCTCAAATCATTAAAACGTAGTCAATTAATGCATTACAATAGTCAAAATTTGTAAGGATAGCAGTCACATTTCAAGTTGGTTTCCAGAAGCATTTTTGAAAGGACATTTAAATGTTCAAGAAAGCATAGAATCCCACAAGTCATCTAATAAGTCAATTATTAGGGTAATAATTTAGAATTCCCAAAATTGTTGTATGCCATTCTAAGTCATCTGTAAGTCAGCCAAGCATAATGTACATCTTTATTATTATTATCATCATCATCATCATCATCATCATCATCATCATCATCATCATCATCATCATCATCATCATCATCATCATCATCATCATCATCATCATCATCATTATTATTACTACTATTTTCAGGTGGATATGTGCAAGTAAAGGCATAACCTTTAGTGATATATATATATATATATATATATATATATATATATATATATATATATATATATATATATATATGGCATGTCTGGACGTAAGTAATACTGAAAAGCCTTTTCCTGATAATCTGGAATCGAAATAGAAAGCCTTCAGCTCATATGATCAACAATGATTGGTAGCTTCTGAATTTTGAAAAACACATAATGGATTGATTTACAGCAAGGTCATACCTTACATGTGATTTAACCCAGGAATACCAACTTCATAGCAGAAAACATTTTACCTCTATTACCTAGCTTTGTCAGCTTATACTGTAATATTGTCACGTGGTAGCTTACCAGACATTAAATATGGCTCCTGTATTCAACAGAAAATAAGCCTAATATTGGTATCACAAGATTTGGTTGCTTCTGCCTCTTGTTGAACATTCCCATGACACTCTGGCTGGCCAACTTTCCACCAATGAAGTAGCTGATGGTGGTAACATCTCATGCAGTGATGAAATGGGAGGCACCCCCTCTATTCCCCAAACAAACCTTGTCCTGAATGCTAGCCTTGACTACACCGTAGTTCTAACAACAAAATTGAAAGCATTTTTAAAATCTATGAAGGCACAGTATAACTTATTGTTATTATTGTAAACAAACATACTTATTATAATATGCAATACAAAGATATTGTCTGGTGTACCACACCCTGTATGCTTCAATGTGCATTCCACATATGTCAGCCCAATGAATTAAATGATCATTCAGTACTCTTGTAAACGATTTACTTAACACACTTAATAGGGTAATCCCTATATCATTCTCGGCCAGATCAGTATTTCCTTTTTTGTGAAGTGGCAAAATGATTCCAACAGTCCAGCTTTGTGGGACATACCACCGGTAAATATAGCATTAAAAAGTTTAACAATGTAAGGTATTAAACGGATTGACCGTTAACATTAAACTCATTAATTAATAAGTCTTCACCAGCTGATTTTCCATTCTTTAATGAATTTACTGCTTCTTTTTATTTCATCCTCACTCCCTTCATTATCTAATTCCTGAAACATTTCTGTACTTCATCCACAGATACTGAATCCAAATACATGTACTCTAAAATATCTTCATTGGGTTGATTGAAAATTCCTTCTGTATATACCTGTATGAAAAAATTTGCAAAAACATCTATTTCAACTTTATCTTTATGTTTTATGTCCTTGTGTTTCACTCATTTCAAATGATGGTTTGAGTTTTATCTGGCTTTCAAAGTTTTTATGTCTATCATACTTATATCTGCACTTTCTAGCCCACCTTTTCTAGTTTTCGGGAGGTTATCATTTGAAGCTTTTGCTTCCGCAGAATTTTAATGTCTATAATCATTCAAGGAGTCAAATAGTTTGAACACTATGACATATACTCATGGTTAGCCCAGGGCGGTTTCTGTGATTGAATAACATCATTATGAACATTGGCAGGTTTCAGTCACTTGGTAAACTTCAAATAATTCCCAAGTCACAGGGTCACTTTTGTGAAAGTGGTTTCTGGGCCAAAATTTCAGACAAAAGAAACAATTATTAAGTCCCGGAAGTTAATGTAAAGACAGAAATGTGTTACGATTAGAAAAGATCAAGTAAGCGCTAAACATGAGCTGAAGCTGAAAGTGTCAGCCACATAAAGCAACCTGTGCTTGTTATTTCTTTTCTTTGTGGGCGCTTGTAAAAAGAGTCGTTATTTCGGAGACAAAATGTTACAGCAGTAAACATTTGATTTTGATCTTGCAAAATCAGCAACTTCTAATTTAGTTAATGTAAGTTCTTAGGTTGCATATTAAATTTACCATCAATGGTCATTATCATGTAGCAAATAAACATTATTGCACAGCAAATCAACATTTTTGGGATGACAAGTGTACTGTATTTTTGTGGTGTATTTTACTTATGCTTTGTTCTTTTTCAGAATGTTTATGAAATAAAAAATGACAACTTCTTTGGGGTAACTGTCAAGAAGTTATTTGTAACAGCCACATTTGACCAGAAAGTCATGGCAGAACAGGTGAACATCACAACAGTGTACATACCGATGAGGAGCACAACTGCTCACTACATTCAGATGAACATAACATTCAACTCAGATGAAGGATATATTGCGTAAGTAGACTTTACCATTGTTATTCAAGCCTCTTCTCCTTAGGATTTATTGCAAGAAAAAAAAAAGTTTCTCAAAGACAAATTGTATAATTATGCCCCCTTCTTGACAGAGGAGGAGCATAAAGTTGTTGCTTCTTAGCTCTGCTGACCGTAGATCACAGAGCTTATGTGATCATTCATGTCCATCTGTCCATCATTCTATAAATGAAAATCTAGGTTCATTTCATTATTGGTTATGCTACCCAGTGGATTATGTAATACAGGGGCCAAAAAGTTATTTCATTTAAAAATGCTTGGGTGTGTTGGGTTTTCAATGGATCCTTATGAAATTTGATGGAAATGTTCTGGATGCTATTATGTCAAACCTGAAAAATACTACTGGCACCACCTGTAGGTGAATGGAAAAATATTAGTAATTATGTGGTAAGATTTATGAAATTCATTGTCTTGAGAAATTCTAAGGGTAGTTTCACCAAATTTACAACAGATAAGTATTGTGTGGGTTGAATATTACATAATATGGGTGACCTTGACCTACTTTCTCAAAGTAATTATGGGAATACATTTCTAGAAGTTTTTTTTTTTTTTTAAATTTGGGGGGGTCATATTGTTTTTGTGTCCGTGCCTTCTGCTTCTTGTTCCTCAACACATTGTTGCAAGTGTAGTAACTCAAATAGTTTTGACTTGGGAAGTTGAATTTTTTTATGAATATTTTTCTATATAAGACCTTGGTTGGAATGCAAATTGATGACCTTGATCTATTTTTCAAGGTCACATGGGCATTTCATCTAAAATTGACGCGAACACAACAAATGCACAAAGATTTGCTTGGGAGGTTCAAATTTTTCATGATTATGTACCATAATACAAGCTAGGTTAGGATTGTAGATGGGTGACCTTGATCAGTGTTCAAGGTCACATGACCATGTTTTAAAAATCATTGCAGACACACTTGAGAAGAGTTTGACTTAGGAGGTTGAAATTTTGTATGATTATGTTTCTATATAAGACTTTTATAAGTCCTTGCTTTTGATTTAGATGTTTGACCTTGACCTATTTTTCAAGGTCACAAGCACTTCCTTGAAGTTGCAGAAGCAATAAGGCAAGAAAGACGCAAGGTAGCAGCTGCAAATTGTGTGATTATGTATCTGTATAAGAGCTATGTTGAGATTGTAGATGGATAACCTTGACCTATTTTTAAGGTCATGGGTATTTCCTTGAAAATAATTGCAGACGCGATAAATCCAGAAGAATTTGACTTAAGATGTTGAAATTTTGTATGATTATATACAAGTATAAGAAATAGGTCAAGGTTGTGGATGAGAGACATTGACCTATTTTAGAAGGTCACTCCAGAAGGAATTTAGGAGGTTAAAATATTGTGGAATTATATATCTTAATAAGACTTTGTTTGGGACTGCAGATGAATGACCTTGACCGATATTTCAAGATCACATAGTCATTTCCTTGAAATCATTGTGGAAGCATTAGGTCAAGAAAGATTTAAGCTAGGGGCTTCAAATTTTCTATGAATATGTACCTTTATAAGAGCTAGGTTTTGATTTTAGATGAGTGACCTCGACTTACTTTTCAAGGTCACATATACAATTCCTCTAAATCATTGCACAAACTAGCAGTGGAAGGATTAGAGAACTGCAGATGGGTAGCCTTAACCAAGTTTTCAAGATCAGCAAGTCGTTTCCTTCAAATCATTTGCATATGAAATTCATTGTCTTGAGAAATTCTAAGGGTAATTTCACCAAATTTACAACAAATTTACGCATTAGGCCTATATGGTCAAATTTTGTAATATGTTGTGTGAAGCTGGCCTTCAAGGTTATTAAGCACTCAATGCACTAAATTCAATATGTTGAGGAAGAATAAGGGGGACAATACCACATATACCACAAATGTGTGAGCATGTGGAAGTTTGGTATTGCATCATATGGATGACCTTGACTAATTTCTCAGGTCAATGAGGGAATGCCTTTTTGGAGATGAATTTTTGGTGATGGTCATCAGAGCATCAGGCCCACTGGCCTCTTATTCGAGGTCAAGGTTAAGCACCTAGTAAAGGACACTTAATTCAGTGTGTTGAAAAAGAATAAGGCTTACCATACGAAGTATACCACAAATGTGTATCAAATTTAGAAGTTTGGTATTGTATAATATAGATCTTGACCTACTTTCTCATGGTCCCTGGGGGAATGCTGTATTTCAATACAAGTTTTTTTTTCATTACAACTGAACTTGTGTATACACACACACACACACGTGTGTGTGTGTGTGTGTGTGTGTGTGTGTGTGTGTGTGTGTGTGTGTGTGTGTGTGTGTGTGTGTGTGTGTGTGTGTGTGTGTGTGTGTGTGTGTGTGTGTGTGTGTGTGTGTACCATTACAAGAACATTATGCAGGGAAGATTCTGGTATGGTGTAGAGTCATGGTGATGGCCCTGAAGGTCTTAATTAGAACGATTATCATAGGTACCAAACACACACTAAATAAATTTTTGTGACAGTAAATTGAAATGGAGCTACAAAATTTACATGATTTATGCATGTGGTCAGTTGTCAGATTTGGTAAAATTATGAGTGTCCTTGACTTATTTTTCATGGTTATAAAGCAATGTAGTAAAGGACACTAAATTCAACATCTGGAGAAAGAATATGGTTAACAATTCCAAATAAACCATGGAAATTTAGCGTATATGGGAGATTAAAATTGCATAATATGGATGACCTTGACCTACTCTCTTAAGGATATGATAACATTTTATTAAATGATTTTTTTATGTGTGATCATTACATCTTAACCCTTAAAGTGCTGATTTAAGATTGAGTCAAGAGCTTTCCTCGGGACACTTTGCACACATTGTGTGCAAAGTGTCCTGAGGAAAGCTGTTGACTAAGACTACTTTTTTCTTTAGACTAGGCTTGCTGGTATTTGAATGAAAGGTATCTTCATGAGGAATTTGAATCTTTTAACCATTATGTGTATAACTGCAATGAGAAAACAACTTTTGCTGTGATTAGCACTTTAAGGGTTAACTTGTGTTCGTACATACATATACCATTATAAGAACATACAGGCAAAAGCTTATGACCTGGGATCATGCTGGCACCATTGATGGTAATTATTGGAACAAACATCATAGGTATCAAAACATATGAAATTCCTTATTGTCCTAATAAATTAAGATGAAACTGCAAAATTTACACCAAATATGCATTAGTTCAATGGTCAAATTTTGCAATATGTTGTGTGACGGTGAAGTTTTCATTGTCATTAAGCACTAAAGAAAAAGACCTTTACCTTATTCCCAAGAACACACAAAGGGCAACTTAGGCGAATATCATTCAGCCATCTTGCCACTACATATCTTGTATATACAGATTATTTTGTATGGCAATGATATTTAAAGATTAACTGCCACCATGCTGCTTTGTATTGCAAGGATATTTAAAGATTAACTGTCACCATTCTATCAGCTTAAGCTAGCTGTTTGCAGAAGAAAACTTATTCAAACCACTGGTATACCTGGGTAACTGAGACATTGTCATTTACCCATGTTCTTTGTTACAGCATAGAATGATTTTTTTAAATCGGATATCTCTGATTCCAGAGATAAGAATGTCTTAACGGCCTTGAAACCTCAAAGTAAAAAATATTGGGAGCTTAAATGTGCAGCCTTGTATTGCTGTTATGTCAATAAATAGGGCATTGTGATTTTTGTCATCTTTTCGTGCCCAAACTGTATCGTGTCACTTGGCTGTGGGTTGGGTTGTAAGTTATGACATGAAAAACAAGTTCCTTGCGGGAAATTATACTTGTGAAAGGAAGTCATACTTTTCTGAAAGAATTAACATGAACAAAAATGTTGAGTGCCCTATTTTGGTGAAGATAAGACTATTTAATGATCATATATGTCATAATATGCAAGATAAGTGCATAAACAGTTACAGGGTCATTGATCTTCAAGTCCAAAGTGGTAATGATCAATGTTATTTCACTGTTAAAGCATTTGCATAGCAAAAGTATCATTTGTGCTTCTCCATGCCAAATCAGCTGAGGACAGGATGGTCACAGTCCCTTGGTGGCAAACATCATTTCACAGTCTTTTTCACCTTCAGCATTTGTTTTCTCCTTGAGAATGACTGTTGTTGATGTGAAACAAATGCAGTATTTTTGTATGTTGTGTGGCACTGGGTGGTTTATGATATGCCTTCATACTGCTAGAAATTGTAAAACAGAGAAAACTGAAGGTTTTGCTTTTCATTTCACAAATGTCAAATTTCATGAGGAAAAAAAACCTGAAAAAATAACCATAGTGTACACAAATGGCTCAAAACTGTAGATTGTGAATCATGATTTACACCCAAGGGAGAGAACTTGTGGCCACAGTTGTTGCATGGATGTGGACCTACATGTAAAAGAGTGAAATTTTCTCCTGATTGTCTGTTTGCATGTAAATTGTATCCTCCATTGCTGATTGATTCAAGATCAGTCCTTCCACTCCTTGACTCCTTGTCTGTTGTAGGTACTATTGCAGTGACAAGATACAGAGAGTACATACCCTCCTTATGCCATTCCAGTAAGTGCACCTTTCATTATCTACCATGGTTTGCTTTTATTACATGGCCTGGGCTATGTAAATAAAATATCAAAATCAACTCTGTATCAATTTTGTTACTAAGCTAAAATTTTAGGAGCATTATTGCAAGTAACATGTGTGTTTGTCCTTTTGTTTGTTTGTTTTTATTTTGTATCTGGGATTCAAGCTTTAACAATGGGGTGCTATAAAGGGGTGTGAAAGGAAGGTGTTATCTGTATATTATTTTTCAGCATTTCTCCCCATAATCACCCCTTATTTTTGACTCACAAAATGGCAAAGTAATGTAAATATTCTGAATTTAGTGTTATTAGTCATGTGAAAAATAATGTTGTAACATACAAAGCAGGTCTGCACCTGAGTCTGACATTCTGAATTTCCAAAGTGCCCTGGTATGGTATGTCATAGTTTGAAGGTAACTACTTAGCAGGAGTGATTAGCATGTAAACTTAACCATGTATATTAAATGTGATACTCCTCATAGCATATTACCCTAAACCAAAACCAAAAGGAGAAAAAAAAGACAGAGAGAAATAAAACAGAAAAAATGTGAGTATATTGAACGGGTGTATTCATCTTTGTCTGAAGTGCCACATTTAAGGTCATACTCAAATGAATTTTGTGTTGATGTGTATTTCAGAGCTACAGCCAATTCCTATTACTTAGGTCACTCAGAGAATTCTACACTTCAAACCTACCAACACGTACAGTGTAACCAGGCCAAGAAAGCAAGATTAAGCACCCATGTGTCCAGATAATCAGCTGTTGCCATCTGGTGACCATTTACGGAGTTGATTGTTGAGTCCAACAGTGCAAGAAAATGCAAATCATGTCCCTCACACTCATCTGTGAAACTGTCCTGCAGACTTTTCATTATGGATACAGACAGATTTCTTTTTTTTTTTTTTAATGATACATGTATTGTCAAATATATCAAAGAAAAGATTGATTTTTCATATGCAAAATGAAAAAAATGCATTGTAAAATGCGTAAGATGAAAAGGATGAGTCCAGGGCTGTAAAATAATGTTTTGTACACATGTTAAAAATTTGGAAGAAGAGAGGAATGGTTGATGTGAAAACAAGAGAGTGTTATGTAGATTTTGTACAAACTAAACATTTTCAAAATTGTAGAAAATTTAGCCCTTTCCCCGCTTTATTTGAAGAGCCTCCAAATTAGTCTTTGTACTACCTAGGCAATTCAGTTTAAATAAATATGTTTAAATAAAAAAATAAGACTGAGTCAACAGCTTTCTGATTGTGTGTTGGACACTGAGTAACCAATCCATGCCTAAGAAAGCTGGTTACTGAAAGCAGGTTATCTTGATTAGTCTCATCTACAATTCTCATTCAAATTGTTTTTCATTGCTGTTGAAATTAGTGAAAGATATGGAAGTGGACAACATTTATCCATCAGCTGGGTCAAGTGGGAAAGGGTTAAAAGAATGACCTATGACAAAAATAGAATACATTTATGGTAAGTTTTAGTTGTTTCAGCTGGTTTAGTTTTGACATTTCATGAATTGATCTGTCACTCTTTTCTCAGTGTTTTGCTAGTTTATTTAAATTCTCTATATGAGTCAATTCACTCTTTAAGTACCAAATTTTGGACTGAGTCAACAGCTTTTCTCTGCGCGCATTGGGCACAATGCGCCCAAAACCATGCTGAGAAAAGCTTTTGACCTGGGATATTTTCACTGGAACTAGAAGCATGCTGGTACTTGAATGAAAGGTCTTTTTACGAGGAATACGAATCTGAGATCCTAATGATAATACAAACTAGTTTGACTTAAGTCGATCGACTTAAGACGTGCTTGACACTGAAAGAGATCAGAGTCAAGTTTTGAGTGTCATCATTTGGTCACTGTATGGTGAAGCAAACATTGAGCACCACAGGAAGAGACAAACATGCATGATTTTTATTGGTTTGGTATGTTTGAAGATTTGTGAGAGAAGGGGCTCTTTCAATCTCTAATTTTCTTCACTTACTTTTAGTCAGAAAATCATTTAGTTATCAGTTCTTTTAAAGTTCATGTGAATATGTTTTAATTTGAAACTACATGGAGATGAAAAAATGGGTTTTGGGTGAATCAGACGTTGATGTTGAGTATGTGCAATATTTTTATGAATAGTAGTAATTTTGTTGTATATGTACCAATATGACAGGCATTGTTGAAGTTGCAATGGAAATCAGGTGTGTCATTACCAATGAACCATTATTACAGGGTGAATCACTTCATGTTTGTTCTGTTTAAAGATAAATTCTAAAATGATTGATAATGCATGACAGCGAGTGACCAATGACATTGCAGGATTCAGGTCACTTGACCAATTTTTACCAGTTTGAGTTGATATGACTCAAATGGTCTAAAAAGTGCTGCAGATCTAATTGTCACACACACCCTTCCCTAATCACTACTGTTGATGCAGAACATTGTGCAACTGATTTGTATTTTTTGTTTTCATCATCATGATTTTTAAGAAAAAATTATTCACTTTTAATATATGGTATGTAGCAATGATTAAATAAAAGACACATAAAAATCAGTAATAAATCTTGTTTCAATCACCCAAATGTAGGCCTACCGGTTAATTTGCATTTATAACCACAAGATGGCTCTGCAAAACATGTTTGGGTATGCTCAATTTTCAGAACAGCTGAATGGGGGTTGAAACATGGGCAACTCATTGAGCATTTTGTGGAAATATTAGTGTTTTTGTGAGGTTTGTGGGGAATATTGAATATGCAGGAATATTTCAAAATAAGCTTTAACGTGACCCTTTGAGGATTTGGTCACAGAATGGAAATCATTTGGGCAGCCCAGCTATAGAGCTATAGTACAGTGTTGAAGGCATGCTTTTGATTTTTTTCCCCTCATAACTTACTTTAAACAGATTAAGTTCTATGCACTCTGCCTTTCGTGAGTGGAATGTAGAAACAAACATGGAGCAGGGTCTGTTGAGCAGGCAACCTCCACATGGGTGTCATGTTCAAATATCATCTCTTCAATATTTTCAATGAAGGCTCTTGTCAGAAAATATTTTGAATGATAACTTTATATGAGACTTATAAGGACACCAGGCCAGCCACAGGTCAGTTATTTTCTTTTGCACAAGTTTGGTGTTCCAACCTGCGCTGAAGAAATCTGTTGACTTAGTTTTAAACCCTAGGCGAAATGGGTAATATATCTGCTTTATTGTGTGTGGTATATAACATGCAATGTAGAAAGGTTGATAGTCATACTTTATTATGTGATAATATGAAGCATGTTTAAAAGGGTGGATAGTCATACTTTATCATGTGTGTTAAAATTAAACATGTAGTATTAAAGATAGTCATACTTTATTATGTGTGATAATATTAAACATGCAGTATAAAAGGGTTAAAAATGCTGGCTTATGGATGGTAAGTGTTAATGTTATACATGCAATTTAGTGGAGCATCATATGCATGTACTGGGAGTGAAAAAGTAAGATTAAATCCTCTGTAGTTACAGGTAAAAAGATTATAACATTATGTTATTGATAAGATTGCAGTGCTTCCTGAAAATGATATCTGGATGCTTTTTAAAATGTCATTCAGAGTTTGTCTTGTTTGTAAACATAAATTATCAATATACACATTTCATTTTCTTATGTCAATTAATTTCGTCAGTAGTGTTATTATATTCCTTGACAATAAGTCAACTATTTCAGTTTGATATATCTTGTTGGACCTACATATGACAACAATACTGGTTGTATAAATATTATCAATGTATATTTACCAACAGTCATATCTACAAAAACAGAGCAATATTAAAGAAGTATATAATTTGGAAAGAACAATTTCAATAACCCTGACAGCAGCATGTATAAGCATATTGTAATTATACTGTCCTCATGTGCACATGTAATTGTTGCTCAAGATTTAAGTGACCAATATTTTATCTTGAAATCCTATTTACACTACAGCCATCAGCTACTTAAGCAAGAGTTGGACCCTATGAGGCAATGGTAACTTGTGATCTTAACGTTATATCTGTATATATTAGTACCTGCAATTTATTACTGCTGCCATGAAAGACCACCTGGGATTGATGACCAAGTCAGTGTCAGATTTCAGACTGAGTCAACAGTTTAGGGGTGCTTTGGGTGCACTGTTCCCAAAGCATGCCAATGAAAGCTGTTGACCTGGACTGTTATATTCTATGTAACTATAGGCATGCTGGTACTTGAATGAAATGTCTTTTTACAAAGAGCATGAATCTTGCACCTTATCATAATTCAGAGCATTTCCTTTTGTGTAATTTGACTTTAGACGCAGTTGTAGCTGAAAGAGTTAAGACATAACAGTCTTATAGCTTGACGCACATTTAGTGACCAGCGTTCATGTATTACCTCTTTAGGTTGTCAGTGGTGATGGTCTTACTTAATAGGTAGTGCACTACAATTAAACATATCTTGAAAGACCACCCTAAAGAATCAGTAAATTACAATCTTTTGAAATAGGTAGTCTTTCATTGGAGGTGCAAATGACATGAAAGAACTGTACAAAGTGTCAGAAAAAGTGGTCTTTGGAGACAGATAGTCTCTCCTAAGGGTGGTTTTTCAAGAGAAGGACCACTGTATTAAACTATTTTGGCACAGGAAAAGACTCCAGTGCATGGAAGGACTTTGTTTTATATTATGTCATCTTTGTGTTCTCAATGATTGAAAGGTGATCTCTAAGGTCCCATGTCTTCATGACTGGGCGTTTGGTGTTTGTAAATTTGGGTTTGTTATGTATGTGCATTAGTGGTAAAATACTCATATTGATACCCGTGTTTTATTTGGTGGATTAATTTAAGGTATTTATCTTTTTATATGTCTTGTTCACCAAAAATATTGGAAAGCATGCCACATTCTACAGTTGTGTGTGTCTGTTGTAAGCTGATTCTAAAGGTATTCCATCTATTTTTCTGTCATAATCATGAAACTGATGTATTTTAAACATGCTGTATACATTTTGTGTGACAATTTCGTGTACAGGAGAGGATGGATGTCCAGAAAATGAAAATTAATCCTTTTCCCCCTGAACCAACCACACCCAACTGAAGGTAAAATGTTGTTTGCATAAAGTATTTTAAAGAAGAAAAAAAAAAGAAATAAAGATGAGCCTTTCAAGAGTCTCATGCCAGAGGTCAACAGCTCTTTGGGGCAAGGTAGCACCCAGTCCACCCCAAGGAAAGTTGTTGACTGAATTTTTCAGTTCAAGGGGGAAAGGGTCAAGTGGGTTCACGGGTATCTGTTGTGACATCCTTCTCAATATCATTGGCTTTAGTTTTGTGAAAGATTTTATATAGCTTCAGTTTTCACTTTGTGTGTCATTATATTTATGTCTCCCGATGGAAGCCGGGGGACATATTGTTTTAGTGCCTGTTTCTTCCGCTTCTTCTTCTTCTTGTCGTTGTTGTTGTTGTTGTTGTTGTTGTTGTTGTTCAGGTTCTTCAACACTTGGTTTCCATGCGATAAGTCTTGAAGGACCAGACAGAATTTGATGAAACTTGGTAGGATTATGTATCTAAGCAAGACCTAGGTTGGGATTGTATTTGGGTGACTTTGACCTAATTTTCAAGGTCACAGGGTCACTTATGTGAAATTGGTTTCCGTTCGATAAGTCATGAAGAACTTGATGGAATTTGATGAAACTTGGTAGGATTATGTATCTTGGCAAGACCTAGGTTGGGATTGTATTTGGATGACCTTGAGCGAATTCTCAAGGTCACAGGTTCACTTATGTGAAATTGGTTTCCGTTCAATAAGTCATGAAGAACATGATGGAATTTGCTGAAACTTGGTAGAATTATGTATCTAGGCAAGACCGAGGTTGGGATTGTATTTGGATGACCGTGAGCGAAATCTCAAGGTCACAGGGTCACTTATGTGAAATTGGTTTCCGTGCGATAAGTCTTGAAGAACTTGATGAAAATTGCTAGAGTAATGTATCTAGGTGAGAGCTAAAACAGGATTGTAATTTTCAAGCAAACTTGGTCATTTGTAATTTGTTATCACCTGTAGCTTATTCAGAGAAGTAAGTGTTCCACCGGGAGACATTTGATTTTCTGTTGGAAAATCAGTCTGTTCTAGTTTAGATTATATGTGTATTCTGTTGAATTGTCTCATGGCAAAAAATGGCACTGGAGAAGCTAAACATAAGATTTAAAATCAAATGTAAACTATATTGAGAAAGGACACTGAAATAAGTGCCTCCCAAAATTGGAGAACTGTCGCTTTCACATAAAATTTCCACTGTTTCATGATCAGTTTTCAAGTGACCATCATGAAGGTTTCCAACTATATTTTTAACTGAAAGTGAAAAAAAGAATGGTCATGGATCCTTCAACATAAACATGTGCCACCGTGATTACTGTATGTACCTTTCAAACACAGCTCATCCTCTTGGTTCATTTTTAGAATATGGCCATGAGGGCAATAAACAGTCTTGGGAAGGTTGACAGAAGGTGCTGTCAGGTAGACTGTGCATACAAACATAATCATGTAAAAACATTTGAAGGAGAATTATTGTTGTTTTATGGTGCCTCTGGTTGTAGCCATAATGAAAGTGCAAATGTCATCAGGGTAATCCCTCAACTGCACAGCAGAATCAGGGGTAATGCAAACAGTTGCATGTGAAGACTTGTTTGTGTTACAAAGTTTATAAATAAATGCTTCGTAGTCAAAACAATCAGTTACTTTTTTTTAAAGTTGTATTTCACTAGTTTTTATCTTGTCGGTTGTCCAAAGTTGAAATTTTAGTTGACACGATTTATGATAGAGGTTGTGCCAAAAAGAACTATGCCGTTCAATACAATTTTAATGCATTCAGGCTGTTTGGTACTTTTTAGGTCAGGTGACTTCCCAGTCAGCTGAGCTGATAAGAAGGCTGATATATTGTCGTATTTCATTTTTCCAGAGTGAACATTTTTAACTACTTCCAGAAAACTGGAGGCTGGACTATCTTCAAACTCAGTGGGATGTACCTACCAAGTTTCTTCAAATGGGTCATATTTCAGTGCTTATTGGCTTTGCTGACTTTTTTTTTTTTGACTGATGAATGAAACTAGATTTAAGCATTTCTCCCATGTGGCTTCACCAGCAATAGCGAGGTACCAGGAAGTTGGGCTTGATGCTCCTGTGTAAGAACAAAGTTACGGAAACATTTCCTTGACCCTGCAATTATTCTCAAGGTGTTTGGTTAACATGTGATTTCATTTGAGAATGGTAACATGAGAACAGTGTAAACACATGTGTGACCATGATCAAATTCCCCTGGGTACTGGGCTCCTTTCAGTGATCAAATTCTTATGGTTACAGGGCTCCTTTCAGTGATCAAATTCCTGTGGTTACAGTGCTACTTTCAGTGATCAAATTCCTGTGGTTACAGGGCTACTTTCAGTGATCAAATTCCTGTGGTTACAGGGCTACTTTCAGTGATCAAATTCCTGTGGTTACAGGGCTACTTTCAGTGATCAAATTCCCATGGTTACTGGGCTCCTTTCAGTGATCAAATTCTTGTGGGTACACGGCTACTTTCAGTGATCAAATTCTCGTGGTTGCAGGGCTACTTTCAATGTTCAGATGATATATGAAAAACTTTGTGAGCTAGGACTCTGATAGAGCACATAATGATGGTCATCAAGGATGGATAGATTAAGCTTACACATGTATGTGCCTTTGATCTCATTCCCACAGTCATAGGGGCACTTAAGTTACTTTTACAATTCATTTGATAACTTTTGAACTATTTTAGCTATGACTTTGACATGACACCCTGCTGGTCCTCTATAAAAACTTGCCAGAGACTGTCCTAAGATGACCTTACCCAGTTCCCAAGGTGACAGGTCCATTTGATTATTCACTTGAGAACTCTGGAACGTGAGCATAGGCTCAGGCTGTTTACACAGTCTTTCAGTCATGATATGTACAGAATGAGTTTGTATCTTTCATTTGATCTGAGTGTAGCTTCATGATAGAAGTATAATCTGTACAGACTTGAGCCAGGATCAAACAGTATTGCAAAAATCAAAAACACAATAAGTCATTTTCATTCTACCTGCATCCAAACTATTGTTATATATTTTCCATGGAAAGACCAAATGTCACAAAATTATTTCCATTTTGGTGAGTCACAGTTCATCTAGCCTGTCTTGGGAGTCTGCCTTCTGTTTTTGATAAACACCCCATGGGTCAGGGTACAGGGATTGAACACCCCATGGGTTACCGTCAGGGTACAGGGATTGAACACCCCATGGGTTAGTCATGGTACAGGGATTGAACACTCCATGGGTTACAGTCAGGGTACAGGGATTGAACACCCCATGGGTTAGTCAGGGTACAGGGATTGAACACCCCATGGGATACAGTTAGGGTACAGGGATTGAACACCCCATGGGTTAGTCAGGGTACAGGGATTGAACACCCCATGGGATACAGTTAGGGTACAGGGATTGAACACCCCATGGGTTACAGTCAGGGCACAGGGATTGACTGTGTTAAGCAGCAACTGTTGAGGTTGATGCCATGAGATACATAGCTTCCTAAACACAGGATCATATTTTGGAAAGGAAAATACCAGTACAATGGCAAGTCCACCCAAAATGCTTCATAATTGTGGCCTTATAAGAGGGATGGCCTCTCCTGAAGGGAAATGTATTATGAAAATGTCATCTCTGCTGCACAGAGAAGTGACCTCTCTAGAGGGGGTGGCCTTTCTTCAGAGGGGCTTTATAAGAGAGAGACCACTATATACATGTAGACAGTAATCTGTTTTGATGGCAAAGCGTGAAAGATATGTATACACACACATATGTACAGTTAATGCTGCAGCCAGTCACCTGCTCAAATACCAAAGATAGTCTGTTTTGACCTTTGTAAACATTTAGCATGTAAATCAGCAAAGTCAAACTTTCAAGAATGAATGTAGGTATATTAACAGCATAGAGCTGTTTCATTTAATCACCGTATAGACCTTGTTTACAACTGAAATGAACAGGTCACTGTTTACTGTACATGATAACAGCTTCTGTGTGAGGATTGCAATGCTGGCTGCAGCTTTGGATTAATACAGTGGCATTCCCAGTAGTTTTATGGTACAGTAAAACCTGTCTAGCCAAACACCTCTCTATACTGAATACCATTTCTCGGTCCCAAATATATACTTTCAATGCTATCAAACCTCTCTATACCGAACACCTCACTATACTGAACACTTTTTTCTGGTCCCAAGGGTGTTCGGCATAGGAAGGTTTCACTGTACTTATTTATTTCTTAAAAACCCCCATCACCACGGAAATGATGCAGACATGTATGGTGGAATCTACCATTTGGTTTACAATATCAATACTAGGTTTACAATATCAACAGGAACAAAGGAACTGACCACAGCTTTGTTGGGCAAGTGTTGGTTGCTCGCTAGAGATTTCTTTATAAAGGCACTAAGCATTTATTTGTATATAAGCCATTTTAGTTCATTTATTTGTGCAATAAACATGATAATGCAATAATCTTGTCTCACTGACTTCTGTTGTGGTATTGGTAATGAAGGGCATCCAAACATGTGACAGGGGTATTGTGGAATTTGCTTCAATATTCTCAACTAACTGGATATCGATCCAGACCAGTGACCAAAATTTGTCATCCTCCTTTCCATACATGGTCTGTTTGTTGATGGTATCTGCAAATGAGCAAAAGTTTATGGACAGATGGAGAGACAGGAATGGCCCCACAAGCTCTGCAACCTCAGGTCAGCAGAGCTACAATTCATGAAAAGTTAGGAAATTTAAAAAAAAAAAAAAAAAGGGGGGGGGGGGGGGGATAATAGCAGCATCACCCGGTGAACAAACTTGATACAGCAAAGTGTTTACAAAACACAAATTTGAAAAAAAAAAAAAAAAAAAAAAAAAAAAATCAGGGCCACATGTTTGAACCAATTATGGTGTTGTGATACTCAGAAAGTTCTCAAAACTCTGAACTCAAAAAAACATTTTATTTGACATCAAAATGGTATTACAGAAACATTAATTACAGTGACAACTAAAACATTTTCTTAATAGGTGATTCTAAAACAGTAATAATTTTCAAAAGAAAACATTGTCAGGATAACCCCAGCTAAGGAGTCTCATCCACTATCGCCGGGACTGCCTAATATAGTATTCATCCTGTGCAATGCACACCAGGCCAATATTTACATATGTTAATTATATGGTAAAAAATAAAAAGAAAAAAGAAAAATGCCAAGAGAAATTAAATCTGTATATATGTAATGCAGACATGTGGTTTAACAAATATGTTTTTATATATTTAGAATAGCCAGACAATGAGCGTGAATTATTTTTTTCTTAATGATCAGTGGTGTCATCGCAAGCACTGCAAGGATGAAAAACTGAATACTTTTCAAAGTGGTTTGATATGATGGAATGGTAAAACAAGGATGGGGTAAAATCAAGTACCATTCATGGGAGATTGGAATAGGAACAAACATGTCATCAAAATATGTAGGCACTTGATTATGAATGTACCTGAAACAAAGTTAAATGCTTTTAGTTGTGACAGAACCTCGTTTTAAAAAATTTAAATTCTTCAATAAGGGTTCTGATGGATAGATTTCTGCAATTTTACAATTTTATCACATGAATGACCCCAAATAAGAATTGCATAGTTAAAGTGAGGTAAAAACAATGAGTTATACACAAGTAGAAGTGCTTCTATTGGCAATAGTTTTGTGGGTTCTTTTCCTTGGACCTATTGTATGCAGAGCTTAGTTGCAATTTTATTTACATGTATGTGGCTATTCCAGGATAAAGTTTCACTCATGACTAACACTAGAAAGTCAAAATCCCTTGCCCTTTCAATAAGAATATCAATCATATTTATACCAATATTAAGCCTGCACTGTGGGTAATGAAACATCATGTATATCATTGGGAAAGATCATTCTCTTCACCATCAGCCCAGGTCTCCTGAAGGCATATGATATTTAAATAAATATCAGAATTAGATAGTCTTGCAAAATGTTGAGTTTGTCAAATTTTGCATTTTTTAAGCATTGAATATTTGGGACTTAAGATTGAAAAATGTTCTGAAAATGGTTTAAGATAGTCACCTATGTTGCTGCTGTCACTATCAGGGGATTTCATGTGATAGAGATTGCATTGTTTATGTCATCAAAATTTTGTATTACTTCACTTAATTTGTGTCTATGGACCCTGCCAAAATTGTCTAAAATATTGATAACCAGTTCACTTGTGCCTGTATATGAAAATTTTCATGGAAAAAATTCAAAGAAGCACCATGATTCTATATACAAACAGCAACTTGTGCAATGTAAACATGTAAAAAACATTGAGCTAATTCTCATATGAACCAACATCATATTATACAGCAAGCAGATAATAATGTGGCTGTACACTGTAAATTGCTTTAATTTTGCAGTATTCTTATTTTGGCTTATGGCACAAAACGGTGAAAATAAAAACACAGTGAAATAGTATTTTAGCATTGTTTGAATGGGAATTACGTCCAAAACAGTGAAATTAAAACTATAGTGAAATGTAAAAAACCACGAAAATGTATACACACGAAAATAAAGCAATTCAGATTATTGAAAAAAAAATAGTTGCGTATGTTTTTGCATCTGAAAACATATACCTTTCATAAGGAAAATGTAACCACAATAATGCATAATGGACATTTCACCATTGCATGAATTAATATGTCATAGTATGAGGATGTAAATATCAGTGAAGAAGCCACAAAAATAGTGTCCCTGTATAGGTATAGTGTAATCGCATAGTTTGAATGAAAATGTGGTTGCATAATTGGTACACATATATCCTTGATACCAAAGATTTTTTTTTCTGAAAAAGGCAAAAGGATGAAAATAGGACAACAAATATGAGAAATAAAATAAGAATTGACTGTATATTGGAGAAAACTGCAAAGTACAGAAATGATGTCAATAATTTCAGTCTTGCAAATGCACTATGTAGAAAAAGATACAAGACATGAAATTCAGACCTGAAATAGATTCAATGGGTTTGCATTGTGTCAACATCTATAACATTCATATGAAACTTTGAGTTATGGGAGAAAGAAAAAAAAAAAAGGCCCGGATCACTAAATCATACCAAAAAATATGGACAATAATGCAACTATAATTTTCACTAAATGTTTTACCCAAGACTGGTCCTGTTTGATTTTCAAGTGATTGGCCATCAAGCAGTTTCACCATTTTTTTGAACTTTTGTTTCAAAATAATAAAAAAATCTAAAAAAAAAAAAACAAAAAAAACCAAACCATCAGTCAATGAAGCATTGTCATTATAACAACCTTGACAAAACAACCATCCAGGGTATATGCCCACCAGAGGATCTGGCCACCTTTTTGAGAGGTCAAAAATGTTTAGTTGAGGGGCAAGATAAGCTCAGCTGAATGAAAAGTCTTAAGAGCTAAAAACTGTACTCAGACATCTCAACTCTTTCAGTGCTGCATTGAAGATGGAGTCAGCAGCTGTCCTTGGCATGGGTTGGGCACTTAGTAGTGCCCAGCCCATGCCAAGGAAAGCTGTTGACCTGGGGCATGTGATCTTGATAAGTCTCATGTACATTTCTCAGTCAAATTGCTTTTCATAACTGTTGAAATTAGTTAGAAACACTGAAGCAGAACACCAGCTGGTTTTGGCCGGTTTAAGGGGGAAAGGGTTAATAGGAATTTAATCTGGAACCAGAATTATTCAGGTGAGCAAACCTTTTGTGATGTGCACCAAGGGATAATGCATGCTCTCTAAAGATTTTTGTGTGCCTACTGGAAATGTATGTTGACAGTGAGCTAGAGTAGCTACATGCTAGGTCTTTAACTGCACATTTAAACTGTTCACTCAAAATGGAATCTAGGTATCAAAACTTTTATATGTATTTTGAGTCTCATTAGATATATTTTTAAATCTTGGCCATTGACACGCCACACTGAGTGACCAGAATACTGATTATTGTTTCATTAAGAAGATGCAAACACCCAAATCCATAAAGTTGCAAGTTTTGCCAGTTTATTGCTAACACCTTAGGTTACATCATATACAATGCTTTTTCACAGGATAAAATACAGGTTTATATCCATAGATGATGGGTACTGTTGACATGCTAAAAAAATCTTAAGTATAACTTTATGCAAATCATTTACTATATTAGCATTGTCTTTGTGTTGTAACCATGTCATTATTTCACAGTGGTGCAAAATTGTGAGCATTAAAAGATGTTACATTTATTTGTAAGTCTTGGGAGACCTGACATACATATTTTTAGCCTTTCCTGCTTGACACCCCAACCTACACCGCGGAGAGTTGTTGCCCTAGCATGCTCTTCTTTCAATAAATCAAAGATTTGAGTACAAACATGAAAGCAGACATTTGACATCCATGCGCCTTTGGAGATTTGGGCAGGGCAGGGTTAAAATTGAATGTGTCCAAAATTTGTCTTAAATCAACAATCTATAGTAAAATTATTTGTTCCCCAGCATTGCCATGAGGTTCTCTCTCCCCCCCCCCTCAACGTTAATGCAAACTGCTGTTTACAGCCATAAGAAAAGTGCATTTTGTAATACACAAAGCAAATTTTGTTGAACATCAAAGTAATTGGTCCTCTTTGCTGTACCTTAACTCTTTCAGTGCCAATCACGTCTTAAGTCGATCTACTTAAGTCAAACTAGTCTGAATTATCATTAGAATCCCAGCTTTGTATTCCTCATAAAAGGACCTGTCATCCAAGTACCAGTATGCCTATAGTTCCAGAGAGAATACTCCAGGTCAACAGCTTTTCTTGGCATGCATTGGAGGCATTGTGCCCAATGCACACCAAGAAAAGTTGTTGACTCAGTCCAAAATTTGGCACTGAAAAGGTTAAATGACACGAGAACACCGTTTAAGAGCCCCTTGAAATATGGGACACTGTCATGTACCACCTGTAATAAACAGCTGGTTGATCTGGTATATTCTTTACCATCCAATGTCACTGATAGAGATTCTAGTGTTACACTTGTCGCTTAAACTGGGATAGGTGCTGGATCACAGTTCTGGAGGCTTCACACTGTAATCTTCATCTGTCTCAATGCCAATATCATCCTGCATAGAAGACAACAATTGAAATTTTGTATTACGGCATTTTTGGGTGCATAAGCTTTTGTTTGAAACATTAAAATCATATTTGAATTGTAACTGCACAAATAATCATCTGGAGAGACCCATTCTGTGAAAACCCATCCTCTGTCAATACATGAAGCCCACTTTATCCAAAATCCAATAGGGGAGAGCAGGAACAGAAGCATCTACTGCTGTCCTGTAGAGGGCATTTCAATCATTCAGGGCTAGAGTTGTGTATTCCCATTACTTTTCATTGTAATTTAGAGCTTAATAACTTAACAACCTCTCATTGCACAAACAGCAAAACTTGTGTGGTAAAATTATGCCCATAGCTGAATGTTCACATAAATTTTATTCTTGCAGCTTTAAACATAGTCTAATTTGAGGTTAATTCAACATGCAATCTTATAGGAATACACATCTCTAGCCTTGAAGACTTCTGTGCATTGGATCCGATAGTGTATTCATCTGAATACACTGATAATTGGTAATTGTGGCCCCTCCTATTGTTTCAATGCTATGCCAAAGGGCCAGAACTTCGCAAAATTTTGCGAGAATCTTTTTGGATTTTTGTCAATTAGTTATCTTTTTAAAGAAAGACAAGTTTAGAAGGATCTTTGCGAGAATGGATTCTCGGATTCTCGCCGAAATTCTGGCCCTGTGCCACCTGTTACTAGTCCAAGGATCATTTGTTGCAACCATCATGATCTTGACCAGACAACCTCAACACTGAAATGCTAATTGTTTTGTCAAGAAAAAGGTTCCTCCACTTCATTAATTACAAATAATTATTTGCAAATTTGGAATACATCTTGTCCATGCAAGCTTACCGTACCACTTTATCATATTTCAGTCACACACATGTAAACATGATACAGTTGTCTCCATCTTCAAAGAGGGACAAATGTATCATATAAACATGACACAGTTGTCTCCGTCTTCAAAGAGGGACAACTGTATCATGTTTACATATATGTGACTGAAATATAATAAAGGTAACTTCCTGTGTTAGTGTGACCAAAACATTATACATGCATACTTACATAAAGTTCTTTCTTGCTCTTTGGGTAACCTTCCAGGATTGCATTTAAGATGTCATTGGCCTGCAGGGAGAAAATCAACAATATTTTAATTTGTTAATTCTAGCATAAATACTCAATTTTGCTACATTTTCTGGTTTACATGCTCAGACAGTTTACATTCCACACTATAGACAAATAGCCTCCAAGCTAGCATATTTTCAAAAAGTGGGAGATCTCCCTCTTGCAGGTAGTGAAAAGCGGGAAGGGCGAGCACCACAGGCACGAAGCATAGCTAGGGGGGCCTGGGGGCATGCTCCCCCAGGAAAAAAGTTGAAATTTGCACCTTCATTTCCTGCCATTTTGAACCATTTTAGGCACCATCATAGACATATTCCACACATACATAGTACAACAACACAACAAAACTGTACAACTTTACAGCCACTGATGGAATAATGCTACTTGTTTTAAATTTACAAAAAAGTATCATATTCCCCGTCAACATCTTTCCTTGACATTCTCTGGGAGCACTGTGCCCAGAGGGTGCAGAGGAAAGTTGTTGACTCTGCCTTGACTTGAGCAGTTAAGGGTTAAATACTGAAAATGAACTTATTTTTGCAGGTATAAATTTTCACGGGTTTTGCATTTCAGGCATTTTGCTGAAATTTTAATTTAAATATTTTGAACATAATTCCAATCAAATCAATGTTAAAATACTATTTCATTGCATTTTTATTTTCACCGTTTTGTACCATCAGCGAAATAAGCAAAAATAAAAAGACAGCGAAACAACAGCAATTTACAGTAAACAGTGAATCTTTGCTATAACAACATTCATATCTGAAACATTCACTTAATGACCGAAGTTTTGAGAGAGTTAATGTCAAATTACTTTGTTGACTCATTTATTTGACATACCCAGATATCTGACAAATTTAGCAAGGAACGGTGTCTTTATAGCAAGGTCGCATTGTCATTTGGAAAAGCAAATCCCTGGGCATGTACAATAATACTTAAGATTGTGAATATTAAATTTAAAGGAAATGGTCTCGGTAATTTGCACTCTCAAGTTTACCAGACTAAGATTCAGCCTCATTGGGACTTGCATCAAAATTTGCACTAAAAAGACTTTCTGGGCAACATCATATTTTTGGTCTTTTGTTTTTGTGATTCATGTTTTTGTTTTTAAAGTACATACATACATACATACATACATACATACATACATACATACATACATACATACATACATTTGTGTAGGTTATACTTGTTATTTGTGACCATCCTACAATGAGGTCAACAACATTATGATGACTGCACTGCATGAGCTATGTCTCAGGTCATGACAAGTCTGAGTCAACCACTTTCCTTGACACAGATTGGACTGTAGTCACCCAACCCTTGCCCAGGAAAGCTGTTGATTAAGGCCATCATCAGACGCTTCATCTGCAATTCATAATCAGCTTGTTTCATTTGAATACAAAATTTAAGAAAATGTATTAACCCTTTCCCCCTCAAACCGGCCAAAAGTGGCTGGTGGTCAAATTTCGTCTGCTTCAGTGTTTTCAACTAATTTCAACAGCTAAGAAAAACAATTTGACTGAGAAATGTACACGAGACTTGTCTACATGACATGCCCCAGGTCAACAGCTTTCCTTGGCATGGGTTGGGCACTTAGTGCCCAACCCATGCCAAGGAAAGCTGTTGACTCAGTCTTAACCTTATAAGAGGGGGCCCACTGTAAATGTAACAAAGAAATACAATCCAGACTGCTCAACATGTAGTGTCACACAGATATGCAGTCTCTTGTCCGAAGTGGTCTTTATGGCAAGTAATACTGCAATGTATTTTGGATGCCAGTTGAAAATACTCACTATTCTCTTCCTCTTTCTCCACTCTTTTACGTACTTTGTTCTGTCTTTCATGATCTGTAAGGAAAACAAAGGTTCAATGGTCACTCTATACATTAGCCTGGAGAGCATGCTGTTTTCTGATAGACAGAAAACATGCAACATTGCAAAACTGAAAATTCCATTGGCAACTTGGAGCCTTGTTTTCACAGTTCTTGTACATAAAACAATTTCTTTCAAATTTCACTCTTTTTTTGCTTTTCTTTTTTTTTTCAGTTCCCTTACTCTTCCATCAACCACTGGCAACAAAGTAGGGTGGGGGTGGGAGCACGATATAGTTGACTGCCTGTTCCTTGGATGGTTTTGTCAAGGCTGTTTCTTGGAAGTTATGACCCCTACTCATAAATAAATGTTCAATATCTATCAATGACAAAAACTCTTAAAATAATGATTTCCATTTGGCTTTGCTGCAACTACATAACCATTCAATCCAGTTTACTTTTAAAGCACTTTTTTGTGTCTTTAATTGAACCAATTTTCAACTACCTTTACCTATGCTCTTAGTCAAGACTTATATATAATATATATATATATATATATATATATATATATATATATATATATATATATAAAATATTTGATAGATTGTATAGCACGTCTAAATGTATTAGATTTTGTCCAATAATATCTGGACTTTTAAATGTGTCCATGAAGAAATATGACAGGAGCTTCAGCAAGTCTAGTGTGTTGGCTTTATAGTTTATTGAAAAATTAATAAAAACTGAATTGCTGTACAGTTATTGATTATGAGGATAATATTGTTAGTAATATAAAATCATTCCAAATGTCCAAGGTTTTTTGTGGGAAAATATTGTTCATGTGGGCCGCCACTAAACCTTTACCAAACAGTTCACAAATTTGGAACTGATTTGCTTTTCTAAGGCAAGCATTGTGAAGTGTCACAGTCAGCTCTTCAGAACAGGTCACAGGGAAAAGAGAAATGAAACTGCCACAAGACACACTCACAAGTGTGAGTCCATGAGCAAGTGAATTAGTCATTATGCATTTCCCTTTCCCCGTAAACCAGCTAGAGCCATCTGGTGTCAAATATCATATATTTCAATGTTTTTGACAGTTTTAATGGTAATGAAAAACACCTTGAACAAGAGTGCCTTTATTACAAAATGTCTAGTACCTGTTTCTATCACCAGGGTTGCTCAGTGTGATTTCATGGTACCATTCAATAATTAGGACACATTAAAAACAGGCCATTATTGTAGCTTGTGAGGTAAATTCAGAAATACTAGTAGATATCTAGGGCTTGATTTTTATTATCTGATTATGTCTAGACAGTTTCATGCTTTCAAAATGCCCGTGCTTAAGTACAAGATGCCAGTCTGCTATGCAGACACCAGGAAACAGGACAATCAAAAACATCCATGGATGCAAGGGTTTACTTTTCGTAGTCCCCCACAAGCACAACAGTGACCTACCAACCAACAGGTGCAGTGGTGTAACTATGTGATCAGTCATGTCAAATTGCGGGAGGTTTTGAAATGGATTTTGTGAGCTTGCTATTGTAACTTGCTAAAGTGACTTTTCAAAATCAGATGCCCAAAGTCACTACCTTTCCTCAACATCCCTCTTTACTGCAGTAAATTTGCTGTGGTTCTGGGTGGTCATGGGTTTATTCCACCTCAAAACTGCATGACAGCAGGGTTGGTTTAAACATATTTTATTCAAAAATGTTGTAAGGGAGCAGGTGAGGCCTATATTAACTCTTTCAGTACCAAATTTTGGACCGAGTCAACAGCTTTTCTCAGTGCGCATTGCACCCAATGCACCAAGAAAAGCTGTTGACCTGGGGTATTCTCTCTGGAACTAGTCCTATAGGCATACTGGTACTTGACTGAAAGGTCTTTTTATGAGGAATACAAATCTGGGATCCTAATGATAATTCATACTAGTTTTACTTTAGCAGATCAGATATGTGAAATTGATACGTTTATGGGACTCTTCATTTTTGATATGTATTCCAAAAAAAATTGATCATTTTCAGAAAATGCCTGTTATGTTTTTGCTCTAAAGAATTAGAGTAAATCAATTTTTATTTGATTAAAATCAAAGAATTCATTTTAGAGGAATATCCATGTAAAATGGACATTTTAGAGCAGATACATATTGTCAGTGATCAGGATCCAAAGGTTAATATAGTCCATTGATTACCATGTTAACGTTGAATTGCTGAAGATTGTATTGGGGCTAGAACAACTAAATTTGAACATTATGATAGACAACATATTGCCTACCAAAATGTCCCAAAGTGAACAGAATTATCCAAAATCAGTTTGACATTGCCTTAAAACATGTACATGTACACAAAAAGCAGATTTCTTGAGTTATGCTGTAGAGTCTTAAAATGGGTGATAGTTTTCCTGAACAGTACTGAGATGAGGGTGTTCCCATTGGTTTTAAAGGTATTTTCTATTCAAGCAAAAAATAATTTTGTACATGAAATAATATACAGCAATTGGGAAAAGGGCAATGTCCTATGTTAATCCCTCTTGCAGAAAAGGGAACGACAGATAAACAGGATGTTACATGACACACACATGTAACATGAATGGTCAATGTTCAAATTTGGACATCCAGTCATGCAACAGGAACAAGGTAAAGAGTACGTTTACTGCAGACAAAAGACAGATAGAGGGGCATACTTCAGATAATCTTTGTCCAGTAATTTGTATTCATTAAAATGTTCCCATTCTCAGTCCATATAAAGACAGATATACAAACAGAAAACTTACAGTTTGTCTTTCTTCTGGTGAAACTGCATTCGCATTAGCTTTAATGGCCTTGGTCTTTTGCCGTATACTCTCACACTGGAAAATATTATACAACACATTTATTTTTTCACTTGTAAAATTCAGCGCTGATCACAGAATGGTTTTATTACTGTGGTAACTAAACACTACTTTTGGCATATTTAGCCATATGCAGAAAAAGACCCCAGATCTCAACTACATTTATGGACCATATACATCTCACTAGACACAGCTGTACATTAATTGTCCACTTGCAGCATGATTTGCACAGCAAAGAGCTGTGGTATTGCAGAAAGGCCCATGGGCCTAATGTTCTGCTGACCGCCATCACCCAAAAAATTATTTCCTGAAATGTACTCACTCCACAACTTTGAAAAACAACGTTCAGAGAATGGATAACCCTCAGCGTCCACAATCTTTTTTTTTATCAATTCTGCAATTTTTTTTTTGAGACTTCACAGCAGAATACTTCATACATTTTTGATATTGTTGTCTATAAAATGAAACAGCACTTTTGGATGTGTTCTTGGTGCAAGTTCTGTGACAGAGACCACTGTACTGTGCGTCACTCAGACGGCCATCAAATAAATACTTCAAAAGTTTTATAACAAGATTTAAAAAATGGTTTTCAATAGGAATGTGGTCCACTATAATGTGCATCTCTGATAGAAATTTGGTGAAGCTGTATTGGATCCTTGTTGAGATATGGTAACGTCGTCGCCTTGTGCAACACTAAGACAGCCTTGAAGATAGATACTTTTAAGTTTTATAAAAAGTTAATAAATACAAAGAGGACGTGGTTTTAAATAGGAGCCTGGTCCATCATTATTCATAAGATGCCTCTCTGACAAAAATTTGGTAAATCTGTGGTCAATATATTTTGAGATATCGCAGTAACATCATTAGGGTTGACATCACTGAGATGACCTTCAAATGAATACACTCAGAGTTGAAAAATTATCAGAGGAAGCTGATTTTAAATTGGAACTTGGTCCATCATAAGATACATCTGTGATAAAAAATTTGGTACAACTGTAAATTGCTGAAAAATTTGATGAAAATCAGCACAGCTGCTTTGGAGATGCCAAAAATTATAACAAAAACACACACATGCACGAAAAACATCATAACAATATTGCAGCATCGCCATTTGAATGAAAAAAAAAAAAAAAGATGTCCAGAGGTTTGCAAAAGTATTTTTATGCAACTTCAAGGCAATTGGCCACATGATTTTGGACAACACCTTTTTTTTTTTTTAGATTTTCTCAAGATATGAACAAATAACCACACTAAATCCTTCAAAACTCATGTGCTTAAGCAGGATGAATGGAACAAACTTCGGTGACATTCATTATGAGAACATTCCAAACGAATTTGAAGCAGTCAGTTTTTTGGAAACCAAAAATGTCAATTTTGGATGGTCAGACTAACAGATGAAGATAGACCAAGAGATAAGCTTAGCTGACTAACAAGTGAGCTGAACAGAAAATCATGTTCTTGTGAGTTACCTGCTGAGTTGTTTCTGTCAATCTTTTTGTTGCTTCTTCAGTTGTGATGCTAGTGTTAAGTCCTTTCAGCTCTGCCAAAAAGAAGAAACTGGGCCCTGAACACGACACCAAGCCAAGCTAATACAACATAGGTTCTATGTTATTGCTCCTTAAACTAATGGTCAATAATCTTAAATTGTACATTGTCCATCATTACCATTTAAAATTAGCATCCCCCTGATGGAGAAACAAAATCAAAACATTGACGTTGAGCACTAAAAAATATGCAAGGCAATGAAACTCAAGGAACTGGCATATTTTTCTAAAGTGCACCTGAATCCTTTACTGCTCTAAACAAAAAAGTGCCATTCTTTTTTAGAAGTAAATGAGTGTGAGTGAAGAGTTAGTTCAGACTATGCAGTCCAGTGGCCCCACTCTTGTAAGGCCCATCTGAAGAGGCCACCCTCTCAATAGATTATTATCAACCCTTTCCCCCTCAAACAGGCCAAAACCGGTTGGTGGTCAAATGTTTGCTTCAACTGAGTATTGTAGACGAGACCTGCCAAGGAAAGCTGTTGACCCAGTCTTAATGCAAGCTGGCAACTGTAAACATGTCATCAACAAGAGAGCTGTGTGAACAGCCCATGATCAGCTGACCTAGAGATTCTTCACACTTGTGGTTCTGTGAATTTGTGACAGGATCAAGGTCACCCATGTACTGAGTAAGTCTGACCTCTATGGAGGAACACTAACGTGTAACATCAAGGTTCTCAAGTTAAAGTGAAGAGTACAACCCACAGCAGTCCCACCTAGTGAACAACTTTGATTCTTTCACAAGGAACATATCCAGCAAGTGTCAGCTTAATGTGAATGACATTCTAGAGAAGTCGAAAATAGCATAAATAAATAACTAGGAGTCTCTATACTGTACCTGTGTGATATAAAAGCAATTGGGTAAGCAGTTTCAGAAAAGAAGATTTTTTAAGATTTGCTCCAGACGAAAAAGGAACAAAAGAATTCATAAAAAAATCCCAAAATCATTGACACGTGACCATTTGAACAAACTTGGTAGAAACCCACCCAAGGTAGATCCCTACCAAGTTTCAAGAGGATCTGGCCATCGCTTTTTGGAGAAGAAGTCGAAAATGTGAATTGTGGATGGATGACGAAGCCTCCTAAAAGCTCAGCTAACTGACAAGTTAGTCGAGTTAAATCTTGCCAAAATGGTGTTCAAAATCACAAAGCTGTCTGTTATAGAAACTTCCATAAATGAATGGCACTCTAAAACTGAAACTGGCTTGAATGGTGCCCTTCAAATTTATGTCATGAACACACTTATCTCCCTCACTCCCACTCTCCCTCCCCCAACATATTCACCAACATGGAAAACTATTTCATAAAAATCCATGAAACACAAACACACAGACACCCAACCACACGTGGGTGGTGGTGGTGGTGGTGGGGGGGGGGGGCGTGTTTGTTTCCGGCAAGTATAATGTAACTACTCACTCTTCTCACTTATGGTTCTGTGTCTGCTTCCACAACACACCAGTAGAATGTTTGTACTTGGTAGCCATACAAGCTGTCACTTCACATTACTTCTGTGTCTTATGCTCATTTAAGTGTGTTTGTCAGGTGAATAGAGAAGTCTCATTTATCCAAACTGCATATAAAAGAGTCATGAGTTGAGCTATCATTAATAATCATGATTATGTCAACTGAATCTACAAGTACCACCATCTACAGGATGGATGGTTGTGAATTTAAGCTCACTTAATGTCGCACAATGAGAACACTGACATTTTGACTGTCATCTACTGAGCACAAAGCCCTTAAAGCTTATTGTTATCCATGGTACACACAATGCAGCTACATAAGTTTATTTCACTGCTGTCAGAGTGCAGCCACCCCCTGCATTTACACATTGCCATTTTTCACACAGCTGGTTTGTTTAGAGTAATATGTTGGACACCTGCTGGACAAATACCATGCTTTTTCAAACATGTACAAGATTTTCATCTAATTTGACTAATCCACTCCATATACATATGTGATATGCCCCCCCCCCCATCTATCTATCTATTGTTAGTTTCCTTGTAACATCAGTGTTGTGGGTGAAATAAAACCCCGAGTTTCATGGAATTATATCTTTCATAGATCTGCTTAGAAAGAAACATCTTTTGCCACATGGGTTAAAACTCCTGTTTTAGCAGTATAAGTGGTTGACATTCCAAATGGAAACCTTCCAGCTGCACAGACAGAATAAGATTAAGTTGCATCTTATTCCACTACATGTGTTGCCATTGTGCAGGAGGCCTAAATATGTGTTGTGTCCCTGAACTGGACATTTATCATGTCATGTGTACTGCTGCCCCATTGCGTGGAGAAAAAAAGAAACAAGTTTCACCTTGGGGGGTTCTGTCACATGCACTGGTGCTTGATAGGCACAACATTAAGGTTAGACCACAGTTGTGATTGGCTGGTTGCGCATCCCAACGGAGATAGTCCGTAATTGTGAAAATACTGTGTTTTCAGCATGCTGTAGCTTCTGTTTATATAAAGTTAGCTAAGTCAGGTTTGCTGCATCACAGAGTTGCTTCATTGGTGGTCATATAAGTGCACTGTCTTCTAGGCCAGGTGGGAACTTTATGGTGGGGAAGGACAATGATGTGACCCTGGCAAGAGCACAGTTCATACACCTGTATAAAGCTGACATCCAGGTGTTGTTTCGTATTTCAATTATCACAAATTAACGAGCTGGGAATTGTATGACAAAAATCCGTCCATATTTTTCTGACATTTTTATCTGTTAAATGCCGTTCACGGAATTTCAAAATACCAAAATGCTGATTTTTTAGACTGAAAAATGCTAATATGAAAAATAGAAGGATTTATAACTGTAGTCTGTGGCCTATTAGGGCTAACTCTGTATGTATTGGGACTCACATGGTCATGTTGTTATTCTATTATCGTCCATCAAGCAAGTTAAAAATGGGAAGTCAGTACTTTTTGACAGCTGCCTGGATAATTTTGAGTGATCCTAACAACTTTTACATGGATGCAGCCTGCAAGATATGATCCTGGGACTGTAGATCACAAGGTAAATGGTTCGGGCTATGGTATTGTGTACCTCAGGCCAGCTTATGAAAGGAGAAAAGAAGTTTTACACCCACAGATCGGCTGTGTACATCAAGTTTAACAGTCTAACTTTTCTAAAAATTCATGAAGTATCACATTTATTGCACAAATCATTGTGCATAGACATGTTGCACCTATCAGTGGAACCACACTGCATAAATAATAACAGGATTCGCTGCAAGACATTTAACAAGTGCACAGGCTATGCCTCCTTTGCTGACTGCTTGGTAGATAGATAGCTTCCATAGCCCTTTGTATTTAACGATACCTTACAGGTACCACACAGGTAATCATAGGTGTGTATGAAAAATTAACAATGCTAATATGATATGAATAAATTATGCTAATCCCATTGATATGAAACTTAGTGACCCTCTGTTTCAAACTTTTAATTTTGTGCCATTGTCATTGTAGGCCTACAGCCTCTATTCATATGCACAGCTGTTTATACAAAATCATGTCAAAGTGATTTTCGGCATACCAGAAAAAATGTGCATTGTCTGTCAGTAGAGCTGTACAAATCTTAGCTAAAATGTAAATTTCTTTGTTTTTGGTTTTGTTTTTGTTTCTCCCCCCACCCCCACCCCCTTTTATTATTATTATTATCATTATTTTTTTTTTGGTCGACAAAAGCTTGTCATATATGTGTATCATTTGACTGGGGTAAATCATTTAAAATCAGGCATGCTGACTTTGTTGAGCTGTTGAGTTCATCAGCATATTATTTTCACATAAATGAATCAGTTTATATCCATGAATATGGATGACAGCACTTATGAACTGCAAATTTTATAACTTTTACCAAGCTAGTGTACATAGGTGGCAAAACATTTGAACTTCGACATACAACCACATATAATTATAAGAGTTTCAGAAAGTGAAACAAGGGGAAAAAAGTTAGCTTCCATTAAACACTTGCCTGAAAACACTTGTGCCTGATAATTGGATTGATAATTGGATGCTTGTCAAATTTAAAATCAGAGCACTTGTGAATACAACTATGCATTTATGATATTGGAGTAACTGTACAAACTTTTGTCATTTTCTTTCTAATATGTGCACATACACCAGAAACCATGTCAATAAACCACAACTTATACAGTCTACTGCAGAAAAACAGGCATAGCACTATTGGTTTGTGGAAGCTGGATCACCCAACTGCCCTCCTAATGTTCAAACAATGGGCGCGTTAAAATTCCATAATTTTAGTACCAAAAAACATAATTTGCTGAATACTGCTACTTTTATCTGTGACCTACTAGTCTTAAACTGTGCACTTTGATGGGCTTATAATGTTTAAACACTGAAACTGTTCCATTGTCTGCCATAATTCAGATTATATCAGGAAAATACTGCCATAATGACTGGTATTAGGTGCTGACCTGGTGTAATTGATACTCCCCCCATCCGCCATTAATGCCTCAGCAGTGATAGATGTCATATTTTTTGTAGACAAATATTACGAATCTATCCGTAAATAGTAAAAAAATCACCAATTTCACCTAAAAATTCATAAAATTTTAGCAATATATTCAAATTTGGGGTTAAAATTAAGGGGTGGGGCATTGTAATTTGATCTCTCCTTGTAAGGGCAGGACATGCAGGCAAGTGATTATGGGTTTGCATCATAGCCCATTGTGTATCATATTCATATTGGACAGAAAAGAATTGATTGGATGCAATTATATAATTTTCCTCAAAATTTTAATTAATTATTTTATTTGTCATAAAAACTGATTTTTCAGATTTAAAGGTTGCTTGCAAAAAAGTAGATATTTTCCTTAATATTGAGGTTTGGTAAAGTTAATGAAAATTCTTTGCAGAAAACAAGTTGTGGCTTCAGTTAAACAAGTTTTAAAAATTTTGATAAGTCTATTAGGTTACAGACCACAGTTGTGATTGGCTGGTTGCGCATCCCAACGGAGATAGTCCGTAATTGTGAAAATACTGTGTTTTCAGCATGCTGTAGCTTCTGTTTATATAAAGTTAGCTAAGTCAGGTTTGCTGCATCACAGAGTTGCTTCATTGGTGGTCATATAAGTGCACTGTCTTCTAGGCCAGGTGGGAACTTTATGGTGGGGAAGGACAATGATGTGACCCTGGCAAGAGCACAGTTCATACACCTGTATAAAGCTGACATCCAGGTGTTGTTTCGTATTTCAATTATCACAAATTAACGAGCTGGGAATTGTATGACAAAAATCCGTCCATATTTTTCTGACATTTTTATCTGTTAAATGCCGTTCACGGAATTTCAAAATACCAAAATGCTGATTTTTTAGACTGAAAAATGCTAATATGAAAAATAGAAGGATTTATAACTGTAGTCTGTGGCCTTAACTTATACATATATATATATATATATATATATATATATATATATATATAGTATGTGTTTTTTATTGACACCAATAAAGCAAGTCAGTTAATCTACACACAGTGAACATCAATAATACATGTACAATACTACGCTATACATAATACACCATCGAGAACATCATTACATGTATATGCAATATGCACATGGTTAATAATACACAGTGGTGGTATGGTCATGATAAGCATATCGCTTAGCACCCGTAAGGTTTTAAAAGATCACAGGAACGGGTAAATAACCGCCCCCCCCCAAAAAAAAATAAACATGTCAAAACAGATTGATGTAACACAACACCGTCTACTCAGCACTCAGCCAGAGATCAGGCAGAGATCAAGTTTACTAGTCCTGCATTTCAAATGCTGTGTAAATAAATTTACCAAGATGAATCATAAGATCAATGTCACATGAGGACATATATTCTTTGGAATTGTGACTTGGTATGCAGTAATCCAAAGTCAGGGAAAAGGAGATTAGCATGTTGCAGGAAAATATGCCTGTGGGAATCAAATTTATGACACCTCAGAAAAAAATGAATTTCATCTTCGGGTTCACCAATACTCCAGTTTGTACAGATTCTTTTATTTGCAGGTATTTTATGCCTGCCATGTCTCTGAAGCTCAATCTCAAGACTGTGTGAACGAAGTCTGAATCAGGTTAGTGATATCTGGCATCATGTACATGATTTAAGTATGGCTCAAAACTGTACTTGCCTTTAAAAGTTTTGTAAAGCCATAGCTTTTTGGCGTCGTTACTGTCATTGATTCTGGCTAGACATTGATTAATGTGGTTATTTTTAAGTTTTTCACCCACTTCATAAATCAATGTTTCTCTACATCTCCCAGATTTCATTATAGTTAAGACTGCATAGAAGTTGTTTTACATTGTAGCACCAGTTACATATAAATATATATATATATATATATATATATATATATATATATATATATATATATATAGAGCGAATTCTCACTTATCTCCCCTGAGGCCCTAAATACAGCGACATGCTTCAATGGCTTATGTTTTACATTTTAAATTCTCAAAGATCTCCTTACCAGACTTCCAGGCCTGTGATTCATTGATTAGGACTGTCACTCAAAACATAGGAGGCCTGTGTGCCAGCTGATTAGCATTAAAATACTTTTAAGACTTCACCTAAAAGTTCAAGGATTTTTACAAATTCAAAAGATCTAAATTTCAGAGGGTTTTTAATTTCTGTACAAACCCTGATCGAGGGAGTGGTTTTCCTTGGTAGTGGCTTGCAGCTTTTCTGTAAGATTTACTATCTTCTCGTCCATTTGCTTCATTTCTGCCTCATCGACTTCTTCAAACTGTGTCTGTTTTGGAAAATAAATAATACACTGAAGACACAACATTTTGAAAAAAAAGTGTCAATATTATAACTTGGTACACTTACAACATGCTCAAAATTTGACAAAATCAGGGGGCTATTTGAAATTTACAGCAATAGTTATTTATCAACATTTTGCTCTAAATTATCTGTTCACCATGTCAGTTCCTTTATAATACAGGAATGGTTTCAAAATTCATATTTCTTGCATATTTTAAACTTTGGGATATTGATATTTACATGTACATAAATGTCATTTACTGGTAACAAGCAAAAGTACATTTTGCTCTGCTAAATATAGTGGCCTCCAAAAGTGTGGAATATTGATTTCTAATAATTATGAACTCCAAAATGGAATGCCATCTTGGACTTATCATTACACCTGTGCATGACCTATCTATTGGTGATCAAAGTCACACATGGGTGATCAGTTCACTCTTTGTCTTCATTACACACTAATGCATAGAGTGGGGTAAGGTCAGCCTTGCGAATCTGCCAACAAGGCAGGATTAGCATAAGTCAAGTCAGAATGGCAGCGAGGGTGGACATTTCCCTCCCTGTTTCACAGCAGTGGCAAATTGTGGACTCTGTATCAGGGCAGGTTGGACTCATACACGTGTAGCAGCAGAATTTGGCCTCCCTCAGGGTGGAGTTAGTAAGTTGTTGAAAAGGTATCGGGAAATAGGAGATGTTATACCAAGACTCAAGAGTGGGAGACCCAGGGTAACTGATGTTGAGGATGACCAGCTGTTGGTAGCCTATGTCGAATACAACCCCTTCTGCAGAGCTCCCGATGCAGCATTTCACTTGCGTGAAGCAACACACTGAACGGTCTGCATAAACACAGTAAGGCGCTGATGGCATGAGGCAGGCATTCGTTCCTATAGACCAGCAAAACGTCCAAGGCTAACCAATGCAGCAAAGGTCAATCGCCTTAATATTGCCAGTAAACATCATCGCTGGAATCAGCAGCATTGGAAACAAGTTTTTTTCTGATGAGTCCAGATTTTGCGTATGTTTTTATGATAGCAGGGTGCAAGTGCAATGCACCAAAGAAACGTGATACATGTACAGGCCAGAACACACATCTTCTGGGGACCGATTTGAGGGTGCCTCTGTGATGGTGTGGGCTGCTATTGCTTGGGATCACAAGTCTGCCAGCAGGGCCTTAGCCTTGGCGTCCGATTGGTCGGACCAACATTTAGGCCTGGAAGTATCACCAAAACTATGTTAATATACAAAAATTTGCATAGAATTTCTTAATTTGGCCTGACCAACTTTAAATTGAAGGCCACAGCACTGGACATGCCTGTCATTGTTGGCACCCTAAATGCTCAAAGTTACAATAATGACATTCTGGACCCGATCGCCACACCCTTTGGACTGGAAGACATAGACCAGGGTTTAATTTTCCAGGATGACAATGCAAGGCTTCACCAGGCAAACATCATTCATGAATCTCACGATGCTCATCTGGAGTACATGTACACACATATGGCATGGCCCCCAAACAGGTCAGATTTGAATCCTATACAACATGCGTGGGATATGGTAGGAAGGGCTCTGGCATCACACCATGAAGAAATCCACAATGTCCAGGATGTAGCCATGGCTGTGTTCCAGGAAAGGGCTCACATTCCATAAAGAAGTATCAAAAACCAAATCAGATCAATGTGAAGGACGTGTGATAGGGTTATCTCTACCCATCATGGTGTTCCAACTAAGTATTGACCGGACTTTGGTACTTTTCAAGTACTTGTCTGCACTTATTGGCCCATATTTTCAAACCAACAAACTGCTAACTGTTTCAGAGGAATATTTGACATGTTTGTATATACCGAGAATAATATTATTGATTATTTTGCAAATTTGACAGAAGTTTCTTTCAGGTATTCCATACATTTGGAGGCCAGTGCTTGTCAAGTTCCTTGTTGCAGGATAGGAGGTAGCACATGACCACAGTTGCTTATGAATACCTCCTTTGCCGCTTGGATGTGATATCCTTTAGAATTTTTGGGGTTGGAATATGGGTCCTTTTTGTCATAAATAACAAAATAATGTAAATTGCTTCTTTTTCACATGTTTAAATTTTCACGGTGTTCGTATCTTAGACATTTCAATCCAGTTTTAATTTTACTATTTTGGGCCTTATTTCTGTGCAAACAATGGTAAAATACTGTTTCCCTGTGTTTACTTACACAATTTTGTGCCATCAGGGAAATATTAAAGCGATTTTTGGAGTACTGTAACATTAAAGCAATTTATAGTAAAAAAGAAAAAAAAACAGTAATCAGGAAAGAATTTATTTTCACAAAACAAAACAGTTGAAAATTGTTATGGTTACTGCAAACAATTATCTAAAGATTGCCTTAACATAAGCTGAATAATTTAGAGCAAATCTTAGGGCTGGAACGATACACTTTTGTCATGACTTGATACATATCTCAATACAGATCTCAAAAGATGACATTTATCATGATAAACTTTTGCATACTGATATGATGTATCACAAAGCAACATATCACGACACATGAAAATTTTGATGAATCATCCCAGCCGTAGTAACTTTTTTGTCTTTAGGTCTAAAGTGGCATCTACTTTTCAATAATAAAAATACACCACTTAATGACTTATCTTCCAGAGGACAACCTTTTAATCTCCAGTACCACATTAAACAGGAACAATAACATGCACATTACAGTCCACAGAATACATAGCCTTCTCCATGATGCTATATGTACATGGGGACTGTATCGCTTAATAGTTTACCTGGTCTGCCACATAGACTTTCTGTTTACCGTACACCTTCTCTCTGATGGTTCCTTTCTGAGCCATCTCCTCCAGACACCTGACCACTGCCTGTTCAAAATTGAATGCGGGAATAACACCGTAATACTTTCATTAGCAACATTATATTATTGATACCACATATACCAGGATTCTTTTCTCAGCAGTATTACCTCCTTTAACATCCTTATTAGTTTCTGTCTCGTGAAAAATTCAAAACAAATGTAATGCATGAATGTCATATTTACTGATACTTTTTATGATGTTGACATTGTTGGCTTTTACCATTTAACATGAGGCCCATGGGCCTTAACTCTGCTGGCACCATGGCTAAACCTACATCTTCATTTTAAAGTAGCGAGTCCTCAAGTGGCTTTTGTACATGCACATGTATAAAGCTGATGCGATTTTAGTGTCTCATTTGTCTACCAGATGGCAATTCACTCCACCTGTTCCACCTGTAATTGTAGCTTATTCATGCAATTCCTGTGATGGATATTGTTGCATGTGCAAAGACAACAATCAGTGAATCCTTAACTTTTTGCCCTCATTGAACTTGGGACAGAAGATCAAGGTCACCCAGATTATGTAATACAAGAGGCCCATGGGCCTGGTGCTGTGCTGACATTGCCATTGATGTCCAAGCTACACCCTGCCATTACAAAATCATCTCTTTCAACTTTACAGGCATGGTGACCTCACAAAAATATGTCAAGGTCACTGATATCATATACCTTCTAGCATTGGATGTGGTCTATATATCTTATAAATTTGGCAAGTCTAATCCAATTACTTTTCAAAAATATGGAACATTATAATATAATAATTATGTCTGAAAACACATTTTGGCTCCTAATTTCCATCAAATTATAAGTGGAGCCACTGATATCATTAGCAACTTAAATTTTAAACTCCCCACAATCCCACAAAAATTCAGAAGTTCCGCCAAAAATTAAAAATGCTAGAGTGTTCACAAGATTTTCACATTTTGTCCCCGATATTGCATAATATTGTAGGTGGCACCACCAATATCAACATGAACCCAGATTTTTATACATCCTATAAGTCTTGAAAGTTTTATCGGGCCAACTTGAGAACTGTGGAGGGTATTGCCGTCACAAAATATTCACATTTCAACCTGTATAATACATAATTCTACAGGTGGCACCACCAACCTTAATGTCGACAAAGATTTTTATACACTTTATAACTCCTAAACTTTATATGTGCCTGTCTCAAAAATTGTGGGGTGCAGAGCATTCACGAAATGACCCTTATATTCAAACTGGCCATTTGACCTTCACCTTCCAATCGGATTAAAAAGTTGTTATCGTTCAAAATAGGTGCCCATATCCAGCTTTCCATGTCAGTCTGTTTGTTCAAATCAGGTAATAACTTTTCATGTTATTGAAGAAAAAAAATAAATTTGGACAAGTACCAAACTCCATAATTTAGGTCACAGTGACCCAAAAAGTAGGTCACCAAGTACAGTTTTACATATTATGTAATCAAGTGCAATTTTGATCTGGAGGCTCAATTCTCTTTGCCATTGATGGCCAAGCTACAACCTGCCATTACAAAATCACCTTTTTCAACTTTACAGGCAAGGTAACCTCACAAAAATAAGTCCAGGTCTCTGATATTACATAATATACCAGCATTGGCCATAGTCTATATACATGTATCCTATAAATTTGGCAAGTCTAATCCAATTACTTTTCCAAATATGGAATTTTATATCTTAAAACACATTTTAGCTCATAATTTCTGTTAAATTATAGGTGGTGCCACTAGTATCAATCGTAACTTAGACTTTGACCTCCCAACAATCCCACAAAATTTGGTGAAGATTCACCAAAAATTAAAGATGCTAAAGTGTTCACAAGATTTTCACATTTTGACCCATATATTACATATAGTAGGTGGCGTCACTAATATCAAAAGGAACCTAGTTTTGTATGACTGTGCCATATTAGTCTTGAAAGTTATGTTGGGCCAACATCAAAACTGTTAAAGTTATCACACTCACAAACCAAAAGTTTACGAAAAGATGGACGGACATGAGTGATGTTATAAGCTCTGCAACCTTAGGTCAGCAAAGCTAAAAATGGGTAAGAAAAAAAAATGGCAGCACCATCTGTTGAAGAAACTAACGTGATGTCTAACCTCTGAAATATCACTATGTAGTTTCAAAGTAACTGATTTAACAGTTTCATAGAAGAATTTTTAATTTCATGCCCATTGAATTGATTGTAATCAATGGGAATGTATGCATTAACTGACAAGTACCAAAATTGAAAAATTTGTTGCTGATCGGATGTGGAATATCATCACCAAGTGAACACCTTTGGTTGACCTGTCCACAAGCTCCATTTGCTCCTAGTTTCAAAAGAATCAGAGAGATTACTTTGGAGAAGTCAAAAATTGCTTCAACACACAAAAATTCTCAGAAAAACACACCATCTGGTGAACAAATTAAGGTCCCTGGGTCCCCATAAGTGTTCTTATGCAATTATGAAGCAATTGGCTTGGCAGCTTTGGAGATTTTTTAAGATTTTGGCAAGAAATGAACAAAAAAGCTTATAAAAAAATCCAAAAATTACTGGATCATGACTGTTTGAACAAACTTAGTCAAGATCCCCCCCTCCCCCCAGACAAACGTGCTGATGATGCAAAGCTACTTTTATTTCTAAAATTATGAGTGAAACCATGCTATTGCCTAAGTAAGTGATGCACCCAGGAACATAGGTCACAGTCATAATTTTTTTATGTAATGTGAAAGAATATAAGGAGCCTTGTACATGAACTAAAGAAAAGTAGGTCAACATCACTATCAAAATATCAGATGTATTATTTTCAATGATGCACGCACTGTGGTGCAAGAACATCTTGGGCAGCCTCAAGTTGCTGGAGATATGGCCCAAATTTCTTTTTTTTTTCCCCCCGGAGAATATAAACAAGAAGACTGTGACCGTCCTGTGCTCAGCTGACTAAGTCGCCCTATGACCTTGGAAATGAGGGCAAGGTCACTGGCCTATTCTGAATCTAGCTTTCATAGAGGGCCATTCCCAGGTGCAAGATCAAAGTCACAGTACAAATAATTCTCAGCTTATCACACGACCAGTAACATTCATGTTAGTGGCCCTGTGACCTTGAGAATGAGGTCAAGCTGACTATTGTACCGTCTCAATCTTTCCTAAATAGAGGCCCTTAACAAGTTCAACATCAAAGTCCTACCTTACACAGTTCTCAAGTTACAATGTGAAAAGTAAAATTCACGCAAGTGTCTGGGTGCCAGTGACCTTGGGAATGAGGTTAAGGTCACCCATGTACTGTCTAAGTCTGGCTTTTGCTCAGGACAACCATCATGTTCAACATCAAGGTCCAAGTTCAAATAGCTCTCAAGTTGTCACGCAAACAGTAAAATTTGAGCAAGTGGCCCTATGACCTTGGAAATGAGGTCAAGGTCACTCATCTAATGTCTAAGTCTGGCCCTTATTAAGAACAACTAGCATGGGCAATATGAATGTCCTAGCCTTAATAGTTCTCAAGTTACCATATAAACACTGAATTTCATGCACCGCGCCCTGTGACCTTGGAAATGAGGTCAAGGTCACTCACCTACTCTACATGTATCACCCTCATACCCAGATGTGTCCCTATGCAATTTCAAAGCAATTGGCTGAGTATATACAAGGATAAAGACTTTTGAAGATTTGGCAAAAAAATGAACAAAAAAATCATTGGACTGTGAACATTTGAATAAAATTGGTAGAGACCCACCCAAGACACATGTCCACCAAGTTTGAAGTGAATCTGGCTCACTGTTTTTAGATGAGGTTGAAAATGTAAACTACCATTGCAATTCCCATTGACTTGCATAGAAAACAATAGGAATGTATGCATTGACCCACAAATACCCGACCTGAAGAATTCGTTAAAAGTCAGGGATCCACTGCAACGCCACCTGGTGAACAACCTTGTGTGACCCTACCACAAGGAACATATCCATCAAGTTTCAGCACAATCTGAGAGATGGTTTTGGAGAAGAAGTCAAAAATAGCAAAAATGCACAAAAATTCATGAAAAAAAAAAAAAAAAATCACAGCACCGCCTGTTGAACAAATTAAGGTCTGGGGGTCCCCAGGAGTGTCCCTATGCAATTTCAAAATAATTGGCCAAGCGGTTTCGGAGAAGATTTTTTAAGATTTCCCCCCAAAATGAACAAAAAAATTCATTAAAAATCCAAAAATCACTGTATCATGACCATTTGAATAAATTTGGTAGAGACCTACTTAAGACACATCCACACTAAGTTTGAAGTGAATCTGGTTAATGGTTTCGGGGATGAGGTCGAAAATGTGAATTACCATTGCAAATCCCACTGACTTACATGGTAAACAATAGGAATGCATGCATCGAGCAACAAGTACCCGAGTTGAAAAATTTGTTAAAAATCAGGGATCCACAGCAACACCACCTGGCGAACAACCTTGTGTGATTGTTCCACAAGGAACATATCCACCAAGTTTCAGCACAATCTGAGAGATGGTTTTGGAGACGAAGTCAAAAATAGCAAAAACACACAAAAACTCATAAAAAAATAGAAAAAAATTGCAGCACCACCTGTTGAACAAATTAAGGTATGAGGGTCCCCAGGAGGGCTCTTATGTAATTTCAAAGTAATTGGCCAAGCGGTTTTGGAGAAGAAGATTTTTTAAGATTTACCCCCAAAACGAACAAATTGTTAAGAATCCAAAAATCACTGGGCCGGGACCATTTGAACAAACTTGGTAGACATCCACCCAAGGCACATCCCCACTAAGATTGAAGCGGATCTTGCCAGTGGTTTTGGAGAAGAAGCTGAAAATGTGAATTGTGGACGGAAGACGGATGCCTCACCCTCCTAAAAGCTCAGCTGAATTATCAGCTGAGCTAAAAAGTCTGCAAATGTGGGCCCAGAGTGTACCTTTGTTCAGATGGTCTGTTTGTCTGAATCAATATAAAGTTTTTTTTTCACATTTTTGTGTAAATTGGACATGATGCCCTGTTCCAGAATTATAGTGTATCAGCCTGGTATACTTTTTCACTCAGATCACGATATACAGTGAAAACTCGTTATAATGACACCATCTGTTCCCTAAAAAAAATGTATCAGCTAAATGAATCAAAAAACAAAAAGAAAATGAACTTTTCCAAGGAAAATTTGTGTCATTATTTTGAATATGACGGATATCTGAGAGTCGTTATAATGAGGTTTCACTGTAGCAGATTTTCATTCTGAAAGGCCTGAAGCAGATGATTCTACAAGAAGGTATTGAGGAATTACATGGAGGGAAGAAAAGAAGGGTTGTTTCTGACTGTAGGGGACCCAGGCATAAAAGTGGCAACATTGTACCCAGGGTAAAAAAAAAAATTGTGTAAAATCATCATCACATCATGGCAAACACATAATTTATAACTCACCGTCTTTCCATATTCCTTATGTAAGTTGTTAAATATGTCTATAGCACTGTATGGTCGGTTCTGCTCCAACAGATAATCCAGCACTACCTTTGAGACTGCCAAGAGGGAGTGAAAGAAAAAACAGTAGATATCACTGGGCTATTTTACCCTGTTGGACATTGCCATGATTGATAGTTATCCTGTGACCTTGGAAAAAAGTCAAGGTCAACAATATACAATCCCAGCCTAGTCCTCGCAAAGGACCATCATCATATACACTATGGAAAAGAGTGGCCAGAATCTTATTATCAATCATTTTACAGTTGTACTTTTCTATCAAATGCGGATATGTGACATTGAACCATGAAATATTGAACACTTTGAACTTACATTGAGTCTAGTTATGAATGAAACCGGTCAGACAATTTGGCATTCCATGTATCTATTTTCATCAACACTTGCCTTGTCTTTCTATTACATTGAATGCAGGCTTAGAGAATAATCTTGTTTAGAGGAGAAACTATTTTCATGGTACAATGTCAAAGTGCAGAGTCTATTTTCAACATACTGTGATTTCAGCAAGAACTCATTTTGCACCATATGGTTTGACCAAAAAGCTTCAGCATGTAAATGGACTCGGTCCACTCCCAGAACTTGGAAGAGACTTTGACACACCTGGTGGTAATTTTAATTTCACAGGGATGTTGCTTTCAAAAGTATGACTCTTGTGACACCTTAACCCGACTTAAAACAACTTATATTATTCCAGATTGCAAGTGTAAAACCCTAGATAGAGACATGTTGAGTGCACCAATCTGCTTGGGCTTGCAATTGCATGAAGAAACATTCTCAAAGACGATAGTTTAATTTTGTGCTGGGACTGAGTTTGAGGCTTGATCAGACCTATTCTCAAGTTCCAAATTTGTTTTTATTTCAAGGACTTCACAATCAGGTTTTACACAAAAAAAATATTCATTTCAAGTTCATATGAAGATCAAATCAAAATTTCATACAATTCCTGGGGATTTGGTGCAGTTGGTAAGTGCATTTTCCATTTTTGGCTAAGTGATTGGTGCTGAAGGTTGCTGGCTCGAGACCCGGCCATTCCGTGGTCACAAAACAAATACTGTATCAAATCCAATAGGAGAGGTCACAATTAGCAATTTTATGTGTATTTGGCTGAATACACAAACTAAGACACTTCCAGGCTGGATGTGTGTATTCCACAAGATTCTATGTTAAAGTGACATTCTATATATATTGAATAGTTTTGTGGCAAATGTTATCAAATTTACAGGATAATTTTAACTATATATAACCATTTACCACAAGAAATTTGATGTTTCTAGGTGGAGCAGTTTTAAAGTTAGATAGGTCCAAATTACAAACTAATAGAAATACACATACCCAGCCTGCCTGTCTACAGAGCCCTGTACTAAGAACCCACATGAACCAGTTGATCTTGACTTCACATATTTCCTAGATTGCTTTTTTTAGTTTGACTGGCTGAGTTAAGCACGTTTAGCCATGCATACTATTGGATGCACCATCCAGCCACTCGTACAGCTCAGCCAGTCAAATGGCGTGATAAAAAGACTGCAGCAACACAAACCTAGCTGACAACACACCTTAAGAACTTTTATAGGGGAAGGGCACACTACATGATCATGTCCTTGTGAATGTGATCACAACCCAAAAATATTGATTCTTGGGTTTACCATCCTTGCACTTGCACTGCTCAGCCAGTCAAAAGGTGTGAACAATTGACATGGAAACACATCACACACACTATATATGAATAACCACACAATCTATTGTTTGTAAAACACACAAAGGCAGGCATCACAAGAAATGTGTACATTGGGCTGCAAGTTTGAGGCATCCTGATTTAGCACTGTGGGTGTCTTGTGTCCGGGGAGCCTAGTTGGCAAAGCAATGAGAAGAGGTAGACAAAAATATGCTAGCACTGATAGTATTTTCATCATGAAATCACTCCAAGCTGGACTTTCCACACAATTTTACTTCTGTGCATTCACAGGCACCTACTCTGTCTGTTTATGTGTAATGTTTGCTTCATAGTTCCATCTGGTTTCATGTTGCAATTTTAACCCTTACTCTATTTTGACCTAAACATGACTGTCTTTATGGGGTTGAAGTAGATTTGGGGTTAAATTGCACCCATATACCAGATGGAAGCAAGCACTACACATAAACAGACAGAGTATGAGCCTACAGCTGCATAGAGGTAAAGATTGCATGTGTAGTCCAGTTTGAAGGGATTTTATGAGAAAAATACCATGAGTGCTGGCACATTTCGCTCGGTCTCTTCTCGTTGCCTTTGGCAATCCAATTCTGTAGATGCCAACAGCCACCACACTAAGTTATATATGTATATGACTTAATTACAAAAACATGTCATCTGGTGGCTATGGAAAAACAAAATTAAATCTGCAGCTACATTGAGCTATCACTGTAGATCTCAATACATACAGTAGATTTGTATGACACACACAACAGCTTACCTAAGGTATAACCAAACTGTAAAGAAAATTACTATTATATGCTACACATGGTGATTATTGTAAAATCATCCAGTAGTTTGTAATCTCTGTTCAAAAGATGAGCTAACATATTTAATTATTGATTTCAGACTGTAAAAATCACACTGTTTTATGTCATTGAAAATTAAACTTTCTCTACTTTTGTGGGCAGCTTAAAGTTAAATGTGGATTCTCTTTTGATTAGAAATTATTTCTGACATCAAGATTATCAGGCACAAAGTCAGTACCACGAAAACTGTGATACCCACAAAAACTGGCGAAGCCACCATATACAGGATAAAGCATAACTATTAGATCTATTCTGTCCCAGATTTGGGCTCATACTCTACACCATCCCTAGAAGCTTGGATACAGGCCATAAAGAGAGGTTTGTTTTACTGATGTTTTCGACAGGATAGTTGCACGGTTCAGCGGGACCCCCATTTTCACTTTTAATGATTATGGACTGAGAGAAAGAGAGCACAGGACATGTCGTGGTACTTTAGGAAACATGATCTACACATATTTTGCACAGATATAACTATCAGAATTTTATCTTCTAATAAACATTTGCACGATTGTAAGCAGAATATGTGTTTGTGAATGTGAAATCAAACATGCTTATGATGCATATTATTACGGAACATTTCAATATGGTCGGCATGTTGAAAATGGGGTACTTTATGGCAATCGAAAGTTGGTAACCTACTATTTTCGCTGTTTTTCTGAATTAGATAGCCTGAAACTTTCTTGCCTAGGGATCTCAATATGTTTCTTAACATTGCAACGTCCATTGGCTCTAGCTCCTTTCTTGTAAACGCTGTTTTCTTTCTCAATTTCTGCTACGTGATCACTATCACTGGGGCCCTCTATTGTAATAATGGCGACTTTGACACCCTGATTTGTTCAGCGCCCTCAAGTGTACTAAGCGTTTGCTGCACTTTCTGGATTTGAAAAGGTCTATTGGAACATAAACAAAAGAATGATCCAAAGACAGTGCAGAAAGGAGCTGATTAGTGATCTTGATTATTCGATCAAAGTTCAACAAATTTTATGTCAATTCAATTATCGCATCCATGTCATGTAATTCACATTATATTTTATGGACATTCGATCAAAGTTGCATTTGGTAGGATAGACATTCTCTCAGGATGTATGTGCGTTGGTGAAAAGTGGTGTCAGTGAAATTCCCTTCGGCTTCGGTGAAAAGTTGGACACCCTGCTCCTGACACCTGTATTATTAGCTGTAACCTGGCCCTGTGAAAAAAAGAAACGTCCATGAATTTAACTTTGCAACCTAAGATCAAACATTCTTCATAACCGCAGTCTGGAACTCGTCAAAGGTGTCATTATGCGCAAATCAATGACCTGAACATCTGAAATTTAGTACGTACAACGTCAAGGAAGCAAGGCAAGGGTTGTTTTCACCCATCTCACTCCCAGTCCCAGTTGTGTCTTGTCACTTGTGACATCACTCGAGACAAGTCACCCGTCTTTTTCAAACAAACCTGTACCTTCTTTTGATTTGCTCATTCTCCCTTCATTGATCTAGCGCAGAAGCAGACAGATTATGTATTTCTTTGGTGTATTCGCTCTGTTAACCTCAGTGAAGCCTTGAGTTCGTTGTCACTTATACATAGATGAACCAAAGACTCGCCATTTCCAATCTCCCGCTCATGTACATAAGTCACGTGATCACACCGAACTTCCGCAAGGCCTTTTGCCAGTGCGATTTATAAATGTGTAATCTTAAGTTACAAAATATTCACTAACAACAGAAATGCATACATTTATTCCAAAAGACTAGACAATTAATACAAACACAGACTAGTGAGGAAACTATTTGCAAGACTGACACCGTTCTCTTAATTTTGAGGTAAGAAAAATACGCAACTAAAAAGGGACCATAATTTGCATCGCGTGCTTCCTGAAATATCAGTGATGGTGGAAGTGGGAAGCGAGGGGGTCGGGTGGGGGAAGAAGAGGAACACTGACATTATGCAGGAACTGTATAACAGTTCTCCACACGTTCACATTTAAAGAGAAAAATGTGCTTCTTTCATTCATAGGACTATTCAAATGGGTGTCAATTTTTACACCTTTCTTAACTCTCCACCATCAGATAATTAAGGCGACCACACTTGTGCGGTAGGTAGAAGAATCTGATACGCCATAAACAGGACCACAAATGGCGGTCGTGATCACTCGTGAATACCCCTCCCCCCCCCAAAAAAAAACCAATACAAAATACTGGAATGTAATAAAACAATTCTACCCTAGATGTAGTTTTTTCTTTTCTTTCTTTCTTTCTTTCTTTCTTTCTTTCTTTCTTTCTTTCTTTCTTTCTTTCTTTCTTTCTTTCTTTCTTTTTTTTCCTTTTTTTTTGAGAAACCATCCAATTGATATACCATCCAGTTTCCAGCAAATTCTGCGCAGCCCACACTAGCCCTACATAGCGTAATGGCCCTCACAGCCTACATGCATGGATTACAAATAATGTAAGTTGGCAACTATCCCATGGTCTATATTTATTAGGGCAAGATTCTGACGTGCCAATTATTTCTACCGCTACACATAAAGCACTGTCTCCTGGATTCATACAATTTGTTTGGTCTCAGTTTAGAAACAGTATTATAGTGACAATTTACACTTAATGTTTTCTGCATATTGCAAAGTGTCATGAATATATTTTTCCCACAAACTTATGAAAAAATAGTTTTATTTGTTGCAAGAAGAGAATGTCGACAGATAAAAAAAACAATTACAGAAAGGAATGAAATGAAAGGAAAACGATACAAAAAGGAAAGAAAGAAAGAAAAACAAACAAAAATATTTTCAGGACTATTTTATAAATTATTCATACAAAAACAATCCTCAGTGAAACAAATGACTAATCACTGTGGGATAACAAAAATTGTAATTCTTATAACACATGTGAATCCACGTTTCTTAACTCATCAATCCATTATGTGTTTTTCAAAATTCAGAAGCTACCAATCATTGTTGATCATATGAGCTGAAGGCTTTCTATTTCGATTCCAGATTATCAGGAAAAGGCCTTTCAGTATTACTTGCGTCCAGACATGCCATATATATATATATATATATATATATATATATATATATATATATATATATATATATATATATATATATATATATATATATATATATATATATATATATATATATATTTATATATATATATATATATATCACTAAAGATTATGCCTTTACTTGCACATATCCACCTGAAAATAGTAGTAGTAATAATAATAATAATGATGATGATGATGATGATGATGATGATGATGATGATAATGATAATAATAATAATAATAAAGATGTACATTATGCTTGGCTGACTTACAGATGACTTAGAATGGCATACAACAATTTTGGGAATTCTAAATTATTACCCTAATAATTGACTTATTAGATGACTTGTGGGATTCTATGCTTTCTTGAACATTTAAATGTTCTTTCAAAAATGCTTCTGGAAACCAACTTGAAATGTGACTGCTATCCTTACAAATTTTGACTATTGTAATGCATTAATTGACTACGTTTTAATGATTTGAGGCCTAATGTCACTTGCTTCTGGCTGATGTTTAACATTTGAACCAATGTACTTATTATATTGGAAATTCAAACACTTTTCTTTTTGAAATACTCTTAGTTTATCTCCTTTAAAACAACATCATGTCTTTAACTACATGCCTAAAACACATCGAATTATATAATCATGTTGTTTGGATTCTTATTGATGGTCACTTTAGGCCTAGAGGGCTTTTCTGATGGATTGATGTTGGTGTTGGTGCCGCTTTGTGGACTTATATGGATGATGATCATTGTTGAGATGATGGTTGCAAATAGTACCTTTTCAAATACTGAATTTTATTGACATTTTCAACAAATTAAGAACTTCCGCTTACAAATTCTCTGATATGCTGCAAATTTTGGTCCCTTTTCATGAATTGTATGGTCCTGTTGTGCATGAATGATGCACCTGTTCAAGCCAATTTACTGAAATAGGCCTATAATTTCAAACAAAACTTTTTGCATTCTGTCATGTTAAAACTAGATATGACTTTTTCGACCCTATGGACCTTTGCACTTACGTTTTGGTCTCTTTTGGGTAAATTCAAACTATAAATTTATGTGTTTCAGCTATACATACCAAGGAACATTGCCTTTGGTCGGAATTGACTTGGATTTGTCTCGTTGGGACTACGGTTTGGATATGGTAATGATACTCTCTAATAATAATAATAATAATAATAATAATAATAATAATAATAATAATAATAATAATAATAATAATAATAATAATAATAATAATAATAATAATGATAATAATAATGATAATGATAATGATAATAATACTAATACTACTACTACTACTACTAATAATAATGATAATGATAATGATAATAATACTAATAATACTAATACTAATACTAATACTAATAATAATAATAATAATAATAATAATAATAATAATAATAATAATAATAATAATAATAATAATGTGGCTCTCCGCTTTTCTGCCCCGGTCCTTGGTCACACAGGTGGCCTATAAATTGAAAATACAATAAAATAAAACAAAACAAAAAAGGTAGATGAGGTGGGGGGGGGGGAAACCATGGTAATCCTTACAGTAGCCTGAGTAGGCTTGTTTGTATACTACCCACCATGAAGTAGGCAACCAATATGGAGCGCTGGCCTTGATATTGTTTCAGAGCGCCGTCTGTCGATCATTGACAAGGTTGTGTTGTCACAAGCTTTCAAGAAATAAAGAGTTCTCCCTGCAAGAGTTTGCAACATGGCTGACGTTGCGCGGTAAGTTCAGTTGTCTGTACAGCTGGAAAAGGAAATCCGTTAGAAAAAGTCAACACTAACGCTGTTTTACTTAATCAAACAGTGGCGACACTTATTATGTCAACAGTTTGTAATTGAATGTGAAGTGGCATTGCGATGTCGCAGCCTACTTTAGTGCAGACGGAACAGCAAATGCTGTTGCTGGTCTGCGCACAAACTACAAAACCGTAACGTCAAATTGAAATCGCACAAAACTACTACACTGAGTGCATATCCTGGCATATGTCATACTCTCAGTGTACTATATTCTGGCACTATTTACAAATGCCGAACAAGAAGGTGTTCAGGGTATCTCTGTTCATATAACTGAAACTTGACAACCTGTGGAAACAGATATATCAAAATTAACTCAATTTTAGTGGAGTTGTACCTGTTGAAATAAGGCTACATGGAGGTGACAAACTTTTGATTATGGGTATGTACAGAAGCCCAAACTCAAGCATAGATAGCAATGGAATGTTAAATCAGCTGATCCAAAAAAGTGAAAATATTAATAATATTGCTGTGGCTCTGCGCTTATGCGCCGCGGTCCTGTGTGTCACGAATCTAGGACTTTTCGTCGAAATCAACATCGTTGGAGGCCAACTTTGCCGAAGGTTAAATCTGGTTGCAAAGTAATCTCGTCACTACACAACTTCGTCGATAGTCATCTTCATCGCAATGTAACATCGGCGAAATCAACTCGGTCGAAAATCAGAATGATTAAAGTGATGTTTGGTCGAAAAGTAACTTCATTGTGAGGCCATTTCGCTCTAAAATTCGTAGTGAAACGGGTGCCAGGTGAATGGGTCCGGTGAATGTTGATGGTGGCGGTATAATGATCATGTGACTGAACACAACCTGCCAACTTTTTACACTCTCGTTCGGTTAAAAAAAATATCTAAACTGCCACCAATTTCAGCCATGCTGACTGGTCGACGGTAGAGAGAAGACTGACCCCCCCCCCCAAAAAAAAAGAAAAGAAAAAAAAAAAGACGTGGAAAACAGATAATGTTTGCAGGCAAACTTTATTCACAGTTTGATATCAACCCATTAAAATTGTAGCCCCCATGGTCGCACACGCGACCAATTGTCTTTTCGGTCAAACCGAATGAACTTTCGTCGAAGTTGATCGCGACAAGATGAACTTTTGCCGAAGTTGATCGCGACCAGTTTGACCAGACGGCAAAATTGATTTCGACATATTGTCATCATGGCCATTCAGACAGTCGACAATTTTAACCTCCGACGAATTGAATATACGGCGAAGTTGATTTCGACGAATTGTCCGATAACCGTGTGTCACACAGTGTGACACAGGTGGCCTAAGAAAACGTAAAGGAATGGAAAGAAAAATAGATGAGGTGGAGGAAACCATGATTATCCTAATCAATAATCTGGTAATCCTAATTCAATAATCTTAATCTCAGCGACAAATTTATCTACGTCATGTCTGCGATACGGGATATCATAAAGGAAACTGCAAAGTTCTGTAAAATGATTTTTGACGAGGAACCGAGCACTGGGTGGTTAATGCTTCTGGTGGGACTACTACTATGTTGTCCGTAATAATGATCTGTGTATAATGGACACCTGCTTGATGTAGATCCCTACATCTTCTGTGACACATAATTACAGCAAGTTCAATTGAAAGGGATATGCCACAATATAGGGGTAGTTATTGCTTCCTGGTTGTGTAAAGCTGAACGGACAATGTGATGGACACTATTTCAGGATATGGACCCCCATATCCACCTGGACACTTAAGCAATACAAATGGACTTGCTAACTTATGGATACATTTTATAGCCTAGTCATTTTTTCCCCCGTTGTTTTTCTTCTCACTTCCCACTTATACGGGTGCTAATCATGGATTATAGATGGACTGATAGCTTTGAATACAGCCTTGAAATGGACACTCAGTGATAAGGCACTCTTATTTCATTCTCTTTTATTCATCCTAATTTATTTAGTATCACGTAACTTACGCAATTGCCACCAGATGGCATCTTGTTCGGTCGTTTTGTTAGCAGTTCCGTGTTCGCCCCATAGAGGGCCCCTTTATATGCATTGGCCCAACGTGGGCGAACAGTGCAATAAAGATTTCTATTTCTCTTGTTTTCCAGGACCACAGCCGAGGCAAAGGGTCCACCACACACTCATTCATAGCTGTGGTCGGCCCCTGGTCCTGGATATATCCCCCAACACTCATCGCTTGTAGTCCCCCCCCCCCCCCCCCAAAAAAAAAACAAAAAAAACCACCTCATACTCCTTATTCATGCCTCTAAGGCTCAGGCATTCCCCATGGGAGCCCTTATAAGGGATAGTATACTTGATTGTACATTCACCAATGTTACAGTGGTACACAGACATATATATATATATAACAATAACAGAAATGATTAATTACACTTAACTACAATGTCTAAAGAGACTAAACAAGTTTAGGACATAGCATAAATAAAGATTAAAATTAATACAGAATATGTACAGAGTTGCATATCAGACATTGCTTCCTAAGGACAAGTCACGTGGGGCAACCAATGTACAGATAATCAATGTATGAGAGCCTTAGAGGCATGCACAAAATGAATTATTGACATAATTGAGAACATGCTTAATTACATGTTGGTCAGAACTGGACATTAGTGTGATGAACCTTTCATCAGGAGTTAATACATCTAAATTATACTGCTCTAGTTTTGAGTATAGTACAGTTCTGTGATGGGTATATTTAATGCAGTCAAGCATGAAGTGTAACTTATCTGCAACCTGGGGTACTGAACAGTAGGTGCAAGTTCTCTATTTGTTACCTGGGTCCCCCTGTGTCTGCCTGTTTCAATTTTGAGGTCGTGAGCACTTATTCTTAATTTGGTAAAGTTCTTGTGTTTCGCTAGTGGTATTTTAAGTTCTAGGTATTTCTCACGTTTGAAGTATTCTTTTAATTTCCAATAGGTTCTAAGTTTCTTAGAATTTCTGTCTGTACCTTGTACATACCTTAGCCAATCCCTTTTATACACAAAATACAATTTTTCTCTGAGGGTTAGGATAGCGTTGCTAATACTGTTTACTTCAGGGTTATTCCATAATGTTGTCATACTAAATTTTCCCTGTATATCTCCCTCACTTATTGAAATCACATCTAAGCCATATATCATCCCAGGTATTGCAACTCTATCCCATAATACCCTTGCTGTGTATGCTCTGTTGAAACTGTTCAGTGCAGTAACTTTAATCATTTCTTTTGTACAATTCACTTTTTGTTTAATCTTCTCGACCTGATACCTGAACACGCCTTTACCCGTTGCTTTTATCTTAACGCCTAGGTATTCATACTCATCAACCTCCCCAATTTCAATTAACTGTTCCCTACCTTCTAAAATTTGGAACTGCCCAATTCTCAATTTTTTATTCCCATCTGGTTTCTTCCCAAGAGTCAACACTTTACTCCTATCCTTACTAAATTCTAACCTCCATTTATTCCCGTATTCCCCTGCTATCTTCAAGATCTCTTGTAGTTCTTTCTGGGACTCTGCCATGAGTACAATGTCATCTGCAAAAAAAGGACCTGGGATTTTTAGGTCACCTACGTTTATATATAATTATTCCCTTATTACACTCCATTAACTTGTCCCCCAACTCCTAAAAATACAGGACCTATATCCAGGCACGCATTCTCTACTTCTACGTTTCGACTTCTTTTCTCAAAAAGCGCTGGCCAGATCAACCTCAAGGTTGATTGGGATGTGCCTTGGGTGGGTCTCTACCAAGTTTGTTCAAATGGTCCCGGTCCAGTGATTTTTAGATTTTTTATTAATTTTTTTGTTCATTTTTTGGCAAAATCTTAAAAAATCATCTTAGAAACCACTAGGCTGATTGCTTTGAAATTGCATAGGGAACCTTCTGGGAACCCCTAGACCTTAATTTGTTCAGCAGGTGGCGCTGCGATTTTCAATTTTTTTTACAATGAATTTTTCTGTATTTTCACTATTTTTAACTTCTCGAAAACCATCACTTTGATTGTGCTGAAACTTGGTGTAGGTGTTCCTTGTAGAAGGCTCACACAAGATTGTCCACCAGGTGGCGTTGCTGTGGATCCCAGATTTTTAACGATTTTTTCAATTTGGGTACTTATGGGTCCATGCATACATTCCTATTGATTACTATGTAAGTGAATGGGGACTGCAGTGGTAATTCACATTTTTGACTTCTCCAAAACTGTCAGCCAGATTCACTTCAAACTTGGTGGGGATGTACCTTGGGTGGGTCTCTACCAAGTTTTTTCAAATGGTCTCAGACCAGTGATTTTTGGATTTTTCAATGATTTTTTTGTTCATTTTTTGGCAAAATCTTAAATAATCTTTGAAATCGATCAGCCAATTGCTTCGAAATTGCATAGGGACACATCTGGGGACTCCTACACCTTAATTTGTACAACAGGTGGCGCTGCAATTTTTTCTACTTTTTTATGAACTTGTGTGTGTTTATGCAATTCTCCATTTTTGCTCCAAAACTGCTACAAAGATAATGCTGAAACTTGGTGGAAATGTTCCTTGTCAAAGGGTCAAAGAAATTTGTTCACCAGGTGGTGTTGCTGTGAATCCCTGATTTTAATGAATTTTAAATTTTGGGTATTTTTCTGTTAATGCACACAGCCCATTTGATTGCCATGGAAGTCAATGTGCATTGCAATGGTAAATTACATTTTTTTGGCTTCTTTTCCAACACTGTTAGCCTGATCATCAAGTATGTGTTTGTAATTTATTTTTATGATATTCTCTGTTTGAGGTTACATCATTGGAAAAAATTGAGAATCAACACATGTATGTCACATGTAAGCTTGTGGGGACCTGCTAGCCTGATCTCTGATTGCTGGACAGGAACAGATAAGGAGTGTACAGAGCTTTGCTTGTGGTATTTTTTTGTGTATTGTTGAAATGGAAGTGTTTCAGGACATTTGACTTTGTATGATAAATGTCACTAAGTCTCCCTCCACATATCACTATATATAACAGCATGGAGCCAATTTATGTCAAGAAAGGGAGACAAAAGTCTGTGAATCTGTCATGATCTGCGTTGCTTTGTCTAATGCAAAATGTTCATACTGTAAGGAGCATCAGCAGGCCTATACTCAGCATCCAGTGCTCTGTTTCAAGGAATTTAAGTCCTGATCAGACAGTACATACGTGAAATTGACCTTATTTCCAAGGTCACAGGTTCACTTTCCTGAATTTAACTGTATTTGATAACTTGAGAACTATTTGAGTTAGGACCTTAATATTGATCATGGTGGTGGTCCTGTATTAAGGGCAGACACACAATGTGTGGATGACCTCAAACTTATTTCGAATGCCACAGTGTCACTAGTGTCATCAATTTCTACGTCAGCTGAGCATGGCCTGTTCACACACTCCTCTTGTTTAGCAATAGAGTTGTAGACTGGTGGAACTCACTGCCTAGGGAGGTAGTAAATGCACCATCAGTAAATTCATGTAAATCAAGGCTAGATATTTATTTCAAGGACCACCCTGTGGTCTATGATCACAGGGCATTGGACAATCCCCAGAGGACTCCGATGTCTGTTTATTAATTATGAGCAGCTTACTATGAAAATAGTTTTTTCCTACATAGCTAAATATATCTGTTATCTGTTATCAGCCTAAGATGCAAGTGTCAGCATTACAAAGTATCAACTAGAAACATTTGATTTGCTCGTTAGCAAATCAGTGTATGCCTAGACAACTTTTAAAGATTGCTTATTCAGTATGTCTGGAGCTCCTGCAACAATATTTTTATGCGGCTGTGTAAAAAAACTATAAATTGAAGTTGGAAATTAACCTCTTGAAATCTATTATAGTTTTGAAGTTATTCAAAGATTTAAATTTGTGTCTTCAACTAATTTGCATAAATTAGAATGCTGTAACTTTGGTTCATGTTTCATTGGATGTGGCTATGTCAAGCCAACAAATTGAAGTTGGACTGACACCTATATTTATAATAGTTTTGGAGATATTCAGTTTTTAAATGTTTGAAGTGCTGCTAATTAGCATAATTTCAAATCATGTTACAGTTTTTGTCCATATAATTTAGATTGACAGGTGTCACAAACCTGTATGTACTACTTTAAATTTGTGTGTATCTGTAATAGGTTGGAAGATACAGAGCTTTAAAAATTTTAATTACCCTTGATTTGAATAAATACAAGACATTTAAATATGATGCTAAACCCATTTATACTATGAAGTAAAAATTACCACATCAGCAACAGATCTCATGCTTTGGAAATCTGGGGCATAAAATGACTGAAACAAGTGAAACGTGTATACAGTGCTAGACATGTACATGTATGTATAAGTACATGTATTTGAGTTTCACTATTTACAGGAACATAAAACCATTTACGTGACAATCTCTACTAATATCAACTGTTAGCTCACCTAATCCGCTGCCATACATAACATTCAACTTCAATCTATGTGTTTAACCGTTAAGTGTCATCAGCCTGAATGTGTCTGCAAACTAAAGTAAGTTTGCACAGGCAACATCCAACTTCACATAGCTCCTCACAAATATCTAAGTTTGGGGGGGGGGGCATTTTTTTTGTTCTATAAACACCAAAAAAAACCTGCACATCATAGACAGTACAAATTACAGGATCCTTAGCTTGTTAACTTTCAGTAAATATGTAATTTGTACAGCACTTTTCATGGGGATTTTTTGCGTTAAGTGATTTGTGAACTTTAATATATCGGATATACATAAATTTATATGGACAACCGGTATCTGTACAAAAGTAGATATTTCACATGGACATATCTCTAATACTAATTTTCTGATTGTAACCAAATAAAAACTTAATTTACTCAATAAACGTTTGAAGGCAAAGATGTATCAGGGATTCTAAAAAAAGTAATCAGTTCTCTTTAAAATGCATATATATAAAAATGAGTAGTTTTGCAAACTTGGCCAATTAAAAAAGGAACTTTTTTTAAAATCCCTGTTGTCTTATCTAAGCAGTTGTAGCCAGCCTATAGACAGCATGTAGCCAGCATGTATCCAGCCTTTAGACAGCTCAACTTCAATGCAGTTACAGCCAGCTTGAAAACAAAAATTTACCCCCTGGTTCATCTGCCAAATAACAATGACACTCATTTATGAAACACTAGTTTTCTAAATCACAAGCTTTGAAAATATTTCCCACTTTAAAAGGTAGGCTGTCATGAGACACCATATCTTTTCTAAATAATAAAAAATTGTGAACATGGCTGGCGACCATCTCGCTACAATGAATGCCACAGCATTGGCAGGATCTGTACTGGCTGCATTGACAAGGGTTCCTACTTTGCAATTATGCCACACCTGACTTGTTGCTTTGTTAGGTTATGTGCACATATATACATACACCTGGATGTGAGTCAAGTGTATGTCACACCCACTATATAAAGCATATACACACAGCCGTTAAACTAGCCTCTGATGAGCCAGGCTACTGGCGAAACCTGTTAGGCTTTTGAGTCAGCAGTAGGACGGCTTTCAGTCATTTTTGGCCTTGCCCTGTCAATTGCTCAACTTAAAAAAAAAAAAAAAAAAACAGAGTGAAAAAAAGATACTTTATGAAAAATCCATGCTATGCTTTCATGGATACATACATTGAGATGATAACAAAAATTGGTCATTTTATGTTGAATAGTTTTCAAGATGCATCCAGAATTTTACAAAAAGCCTTTTTTTTTAAAACCGGGAATGCATATAGTTGAAAAGCATTCCACCCTTGGTGTAGATATACTTTGCAAAGCCTTGTATGGACATGTTTTTCATCTGTTATTGATACAAGTACATTGAATAGAAAAAAAAAAAAGAAAAAGCAAAACAAAAAAAAACAAAAAAAAAAAAACCAAAAAAAAAAAAAAAAAACCAAAAACAAAAAAAACAAAAACCAAAAAAAAAAACCAAAACAAAACTCCCAAAAATGACATCACATTGTGTGCATCCTGAAAGTTTTACCTTGTGTTTACAGAATGACCTGAAGAAAAGAACAGACACTGAAATGGCATCCCTTACAAGTGAACAGAAAAGAAGAATTGAGGAAAATCGTCAGAAGGCTTTGGCACTGCGAGCTGCTAAGGCATCGCAAGGGAAATCTGGAAATTGCTTGGGGGCAGCAAAATTGGGCAGTGCATGGTTTAAATCAATACCAGGTGGCAGCACGGGTGGCCCCAGTGGCCCTGGTTCATCCAGCAAGAGTGAATTACAGTCAACCTCATCATCAAAGGTTGTACAGGTACCTGCAGTTGCACACTCAAGTTTTGTGTCCCATAATGGTGCACCAGGTAATCAAGAACATACCAAATCGACTGGGTTAAGCAATAAATGTGATAATAAACCAAATTTTTACTCTGGGAGTAGACCTGCCAAGGATCTGGGTGTTGGTTCTTTCAGTTCTTCCCAATCCAGTGGTGCAAAGCCAACATTCAGTTGCTCAGGAGCCCCAAACTCTAATTACAAAGACAAATTCCACAATGTTCCAAAAAGTTCCAGCTCCGACGGGAAGGCCATATGGCTCTCTGCATCACCATCAGAAAAAACACAGCATGAACAGTCACAAAACAAGGGCCCAGCCATCAAAGGTTGCTGCATCTTGGTATCTCGCTGCAGGTTTGAGGTGCAAGTAGGCTACAATGCCCCAGCCATTGAGATCTTCAAATCAATGACCACCAAACAGTATGGTAAGTTTCATTGAACTGGCAAAATGGTAGATCTGTTTCTTTAACTTGACAGTCAGCTGGGCTGAACTTGTGGTCCATTGTTTTCTGCAAGCATGAACATAAGATGTGGCAGGAGCAAAGTGTTAGGCTTGAATGCCTAACTTTGAAGTTTCCTAAAACACAGTGTTCCGAAACTTTCCTAAGAAGAAGTGGTGTAATGTGATCAGTATTATTGTTTCCAATGATTTGAAAAAAAGAAGATTCAATAAGTTCGCAGTCATTTGACCTTTAAAAGTACACATGGATGTCATTGATCTGATTGAGAAAGGTATAAAGCTGATGTTGGACATGCTGCTAGTCCTCTCTAAGGGTTAGGTTATAATTGCCTTGACCTCATTCCTAAGGTCCTGAGGCAACTATTGAATTCCATGTGTGTGTTTTAACTTCCAAGACGGTACTATGTAAAGGCTTATTTATATGGGCATACATGTTACCAAGACCTTATTCTCTAGGTCACAAGGCAGCTGTTTGCATACATTTGGCCTTGGATCCTATTCCGAAAGTCACAGGGCAACTGTGATGTCTCAAAATGCCTTTTTGTTATGCTGTCACATGGATGTTTTTTATGGTTAGTTGATATGTGTGGGGGAAAAAAAATCAAGATTTTGTTTAAATAATCCATGTAATAATGCCCAAGGGTTCCCTTTTCTAGCATTTGATACTGAAAGAAGTATGGTCCATGGAAAATCAATATGTAACAAATTTATATCAGAACTGCTTTGTCTGTACTCTGAGATTTCAGATGTGCTTAAATTGAATCCCTCTCTGCAAAACTCACCTGGCTGCTATGTGGCCAGGGTCACTATGGCTCAATGCTGGGATTGTCCTCATGCCAACTCGTACAGTTTAATTATTTAATTGCTTGCAAATATACATTATGTTATGTGACCACGTGTATATACATTCTTTTAAACTAACCACTAAAATGACTTAAGAAACTCCAGGAGTTATGCATAGTGTAAGTTTTGATATTTTTTAAAACTACGATGTTAGCATCGTATGATCACGGTAATTATTTAACTGTTTTTGAAGATAAAATATGTAGCAGACATTGTAATATTTCAGATTTTTTTTAATCAACATATCTTTAACATTTATTATAATTCATGTCAACAGCAATTTGTCACATGTACCAGTATTAAGAAACAGTGTCTGCGTGTTGTTAATTTCAGATCCACGGACTAGGAGATGGACATTTGAACTCAAAGAATACAACAGTCTGTGTAAGTTTCAAGACTGGATAGTCGAGCCATTTTTATTATTGATTTCCTGTGTTTTGGGCAAAGCAACAGACAGTTTTTGCATGTTATGCAAGTGCCAAAAATTGCGCACAGTTTATGGATCAAACTTTTCATCTCTATAATCGCACATTCGAATTTGAGAATTACATATATGACTATATTAATTTAAGTAAGGAATTTAAAAAAATTAACATTTCCCAAAGAAATATCCTATGAGAATAATGAGCACGAGAGCAAATTGCAGAGTTTTTACAACTGCTCATGTCTGTCCATCCGTAAACGTTTGCTCCTTAGTGTGATTTTGTCCACAGTTATCAAGTAAGCCCAGTATAACTCGGGAATTACGGGGTGTGTGAAAATCTAGGTCAAGTTCGATATTGGTGGTGGCATTGTAATATATGGGTCGAAATGTAAAAATCTTGTGAACGCTCTAGCATCTTAACTTTTTGTGGATCTTCATGAAATGTGGGATTATGAAGTAGGTCAAAATCTTAAGTTGCTTAGGATACTAGTTGTGCCACCTATAATTTGATGGAAATGATGAACCAAAATGTGTTTTAAGATGTAAAATTCCATATTGGGAAAAATACTTGGATTATACTTGCCAAATTTATGGGATATACAGTAGTCCCTGTCTTGAATGACCCCTCCTATGAGTGACCACCTGGTTTGAACGACCACATTTCGTCGCCAAAATTGTTTTTCTTTAATAATTTACCTCTTATGAATGACTCCATGTTAAATGCAACCAGCCACCATGCAAAATAAAAAGATTCTGTGACTGCATAACACAAATTTGAGCCATATCCGGCCACTTTGCCTCAAGTCGGTCAACAAAACACATGCACGCAACTTGCCCATTGTTTTAAAATTGACATGGTTCTTGTCGCGTGTATTCAGTACAAAAATAAAAGACTTTCTTTCTTATAATCTGCAGTCTTTGTCAATTTCCAGAAATTGCCAACCCATGTGGTCATCACGTTTTGCACGCCAAACCTAACCTATCCGTGGCAAATAAGTGGAAAGCCACAGAAATATTTATTATTTAGTATTCTCATTTCTAATTGAACCATGTTTTATCATAGTATATTCTATAAAATGAATGATGATAACTTTCACTAGATGAAAATCACATGGAACCCCGATCAAACACGTTTGCCTGCTTGAGTGTGCGACCAACACTGACTGAGTGGCCCAATCCATTTTTCCCATGGTTTAGAGCGAGGCAAACATGGCACCCAAAATGTATGTGGTGGCAATGGGAAAATGCCAGGTCTCATTTTGATCCATAACTTATGAATTATGGTAAGTTAAGCTCCAGTAAAGTATGAAATAAAGTTAAGACAGTGAGTAATGCCATCAAAACAATTTTATGACAGTTTAGCTGATTACTTGGCAAGCGAAGGTACCAGCCCATGTACCAGGCCCATTGAGCGTACAGGAAAATGACAAAACTCAAGATGTGCAAATATTTGCCAAGTTGAGAAACACATCTTTCAGCACCCATACAAGAGTTTTTTATCGAAATAAAAATTTTAAGGGTTTTAATTGTGAAATTTAATACATGATAATTTCTTTTCAAAGCATATGTAATTGATTATTAGGAACTGCTGGTGGCAGAAATTTGCATACCTTGCTACCTGGGGAAGTCCACCCTGGATTTGATCTGTTGAGGTTGTGCATGTGGGGTTCCTCCAATGAGAAACCATCTGCATTATAAGACCTCTTTTTGGTTGGTGCCAGGGGTGGTTCCTGAAAAGAGGGACTACTGTATAGATTATGTCTAATGCTAGAATGTTATGTTATATCAGTGACCTTGACCTATTTTTGAGGTCACCAGACCAGTTAAGTTGAAAGAGGTGATTTAGTAATGGCAGGATGTTGCTTGGACATTAACGGCGGAGAAGTGAGCCTTCAGATCAAAATTGCACTTGATTACATTGTACATAAATCTGTACTTGGTGACCTACTTTTTGGGTCAATGTGACCCAGTAATTATGGAGTTTGGTGATTGCCCACAAAAAGTTATTACCCGATTTGAACAAACAGACAAGGTATGGAAAGGTGGATGTGGGGTGCACATTTTGAACATAACAGTTTTTCAATGTGAGTTGAAGGTCCAGATCAAAGTGCTCAGTTGGAATATAGGGGTCATCTTGTGAATGCTCTGCACAGTTTTTGAGTTAGGTCCATATAACTTTTAGAAAAAATGAAATGTATGAAAACTTTCGTCGACATCAATGTTGGTAGCACTGCCTACAGTGTTATATAATATATGGGTCAAAATGTGAAAATCTTGTGACCAGTCCAGTATCCTTAATTTTTGATGGATCTTCAGAAAATTTAGTGGAATTGTAGAAGAGGTCAAAATCTCAGTTTGTTATCATACTAGTGCCACCTTTAATTTGACAAATTATGAGTTAAAATTTCTTAAAGATACAAAGTTCAATATCTCAAAAAATAATTAAATTAGACATGCCAAATTTTTTTATATATGTATATAGATCATGTCAAATGCTAATATCTTTTGTAAGATCAGTGACCTTGACCTATTTCTGTAAGGTCACAAGAGCAGTTAAGATAGAAGAGGTGATTTTGTAATGCTAGGGTGTAGTTTGGACATCAGTGGCAAAGAGTATTGAGCCTCTAGATCAAAATTGCACTTAAGTACATTGTATATAAAAGTCTACTTGGTGAACTATGTTTTGGGTCACCAGAACCCAATGATTGTTTGACCTTGATCTATTTTTCAAGGCCATTAAGCACTTCAGAAAATGACTTTTAAGTTCATAGATTGAATACATTTCAGAAAATTATTTTTTGGTGATGGTGGTCAGCAGAACATTAGGCCCATGGGCCTCTGGTGGAAGCTTGTTTCATGGATTATTATAATATAAAAGTTGGTAGCATTGTCAATCAGGCGAAAGACAAAACTGCGTAGAAGGTTGGTGGCACCACCTACAGTATTATGAAAGATATGGACCAAAAGGTGTTGAAAATACATGAAAATAAATATCTTGAGAATGAGGCTGATGATACCAAATTTACCACAAATATGTACCATATATATAGAAGTTAGATATTGCATACTGTGGGTAACATTGACATACTTTCTCAAGGTCACAGAGGGATTACATTTCAGAAAACACACACACAAAAAAAAAACAAAAAAAAAAAACCATTTCTGTGATGGTCATTACATTTGAACTTCTGCACATGTTTCAATTTACCATGACAGAGGGTCGGAAAGGGTTTGCCCATACTCCGTACTCGGGCTTTTTTTATTTTTTGTACAGCGTAGAGAGAAAAAAATTATTCACTGTAGGCCTATAGGCTAGCGTACTGACAGCAAACCATGTACTCTGTACTGATCAAAATTTATTATGTGTAAAGCGTACCAGCAACACATGTAATATTGGTACCCATACTGAAAAAAATGAAAAATGAGAAAGACAAGGAGGTACACAAGTTTCAGGTAAAATTGTAACAATTCGGGTTAAAATATGTAAAAGTCTGTGGCATCTTTGTTCTTACAGGTTGTACAACCATCTCAAATTTGAAAATGCATATATTGCGGATGTCTTATTTTCTGTACTGTGTACTGGAGAAAAAATATTTCCTGTACTCTGTACTAGTAAATTTTGTTTTCTGTACCAGTATACCAAGACCCCCTTACCCCCCTCCCCCCTCCCCCCATGACAGCCTCTAGGTTGCAAGGTGTCATATTTCCACATGCTTGGTATTACAACGGTAATGCCATGATTTGCGTTAAATGTAACAAGCACCTCACAGCTATTAACCAATCAGATGCCTAGGAATTTCATGAAAATAGGATAAAAACAAAACTATGATATATGGAGACGTGGTGCAACTGGCAGTATTAAGTGGAACTTGCACCATAGGTAGTAAAAGTACGTTAAATTCTTTATTTTGATTATAAATTGATATGGAGCTCTATATTCACACCATAAATGCATAATAATGATCAAATGTCGTAAAAATTTGGGTGACCTTGACCTATTTCTTAAGGTCATTAAGGACATAGTAAAGGATACCAAATTTGACATGTTGAGAAATAAGGCTAACAATACCAAATGTATCAAAACTGGATCATGTATAGGATTTGATATTGCATAACATGAGTAACCTTGACCTACTTTCTCAAGGTCAAGGAGAGAGTACATGTCAGAAAACTTTCATTCTGATGCCCATGACATAAAAAAATTGAGATAGAGTTGCAAATCTTAAATACACCAAATATGCATTGGGCCAATGGTCAAATTTTGTAATATGCTGTGGGACCTTATCCTATTTTTCTAGGTCATTAAGAACCTGTGAAAAGGACACAAGATTCAATATGTTGATAAAAAATAAGGGGAAGGATACCAAATGTATCACAAATATATGTTCATGTGGAAGTGCATCATATGGATGACCTTGACTAATTTCTCAAGTCATGGAGGGAATTATTCAGGGAATGAATTTTTGGTGATAAGTAATCAGATTACATGTCAGCAGAGCATCAGGTCCATTGGCCGCTGATTCCATTTGGTACATCATGTATACACAACTCCTTACACCACTGATGTGATATTACAACCCTTGGAAGCACTGGCAAATGAAGTGCAGGAAAGTTGCCATTTGCGCTCAGTGCATTTTAATTTGCCGCCCAAAAATTAAGGGTGTACAAAAATTTCCAAAACTACAATGTGTTAAACAATTTTCATTGTTAAGAAAGTATGCTTGGCAAAAAAGGATACAAAATGACTCAGGTGACTAAAAATTGTAGATTTGAATGAGTCTGGATGCATGCAAGACAGATATATTGGTTTCAACATGTGTTTGCTGGAAGACATTATAGAGTATGCAGATAAAACTGATAAAGACTTTGTTCTACACTGTATTCTTAGATTTTGAAAAGCATCTGATTCATTTGGATGAAATTTTATGTCATCCATTAAATATTTGGCTTTGGACAGTATTTATGTGCAGTAAATACAGATTCTTTATACAAATATTTCATGTGGTATCACTTTTTACTAATAATAAATAGACCTGTAAACCTAAAATGTGATGTAGCATGAGATCAGGCAGTCCTGTGTAGACCTGTGTTGCTAATCATTTTAATTCATTAATCCTAGTACATAACATGTAACATATCAGACAAAAAGATGAATGTGATTACTCTGACACCTATGAAGACAAGATTTCCCAATTTGTATACACTACTAATGCTTCCTCTTTTTCTTGAAAGAGTAAGTCTAAAATGATGTAGGCGAGATCTTTTCAAAACCATCTAATCAAATGGATACAAAGAATACTGTTGGATGAGTCCTCTGTGAAAAATACTAACAGCATATTATATATAGTACTGTTTTGAGTAATGTAGAAGTAATTTTATTGTCCTTGTATTTGATCTACAAAAAGTTAAATACTTGAAGCGGTACCAAAATATAAATTGTCATAATTTTATTGGCAGATTCCACATGCTTGGTCTTTCTGTGGAAGAAAACAGTATTTTGCCTCACATACTTGAAGATTAGGACACAAATTATTTTGGGAAATAAATTTACAATGCATAGGGAAAAAGTGAAAAGGATGGGTGGACTTTAATATGATGTATTTTGCAGATCTACTATGTCATGGGATGAATGATCACATAATTTTTATCATAGGGTTTAAAAATCATTCTTTTGTTAGGTCTGTGGTTACTTTTCCTATACAGTTACTGGCTCATTTCTTTTTCAGTGAGAAAACTAGATAGAATAAAGAAACAGGTAGAAATAGAGCCCTTACCACGGCCAGTGACGATCACATTCAGGGGGTCCATCCAAGGAGAGGAGGTACGCACTAGACATATCCCAGATTATGATCTCAGCTGTGTGGAGGAGCCACTGGTGAAAACTTTGATGCCTTTTCAAAGAGATGGTGTCAAGTAAGTGTCAATAGATGAATAGTTAAAGGTAACAAGAAAATAAGCTTTCGTAGGGTGCAGCTAAATAAGAAATTTGATTTTTATGTGTTGAGGTTAAGAGATCAAGCTTCAAGTACACACAAATTCCCACAACTGTGAAATTAAACAATGTGAAAAGTTAAAACCTTCAGGTATAATTCCATTACTTGCGAACATATCCCTCAAGATTGGTTACCCAGTGTCATGCATCATAGTGCAAAATACACAGCATACTTGAGTGCTTAACCTCTGGCCTGTTAGGAAAGGTTGTTTATTAAAATCTTGCGTCTGTGTGTGTGCATGCCTGCATTTTTGCGTGCACACACGGGCTACATATTTAAGAACACATTTGAAACCTTTTTGTCCGCGTTTGTTTTAATGTGTAGGATAACATAAGTTCAAATCATGGCAAACGGGTGCGTCATGTTTCATTTTATTCATGGCAAACAGGGGCTGCGTCATGTTTCATTTTATTTATATGTATATAGCATTTAATTGTTTTCTATATTTAAAATTGTTTTGTTATCAACTAAGAGCAATACTGTAGTTCTAGAAATTTTCACGCTTGATTTAATTTTGCGCTTTTCTCGCTAGCGCTCAAAGCGCAAAATTAAAATGCGTGAAAACAAGTATCTTGGGTCCAATGTTTATGCAAACTTTAGTTCATTTTGCAAACTTTCTTTGCTACAGTCGTTCCTCTTCTGAAAGACCCCTCTTTTGGGAGACCCACCTGCCTTTTGGGATCATTTTCATTAAACATAAGCTCTTTCTAATGGTAATTTACCTCTTTTGGGAGACCACCTGCAGAACCTGACCAGTGACTGCCCAAAATGTGCCTAAAAGACCACTTATCCATTCAGAAATTCCCCATTTCAGATAAGTAAAACCCACGTATTTTGTACAAAATTGGTAAACTAATTTGCCAAAACCAGTTTACAAATTCAAAATATGTTTACAATATCCATAAATGAGTAAATAGATGACTACAAGAATGGGGCCAAATATATGTAAGTATACATCAGTCATGTTTAAATCTAAAATATGGATCAGAATTTGAAGTGATGGTTAGTTGTTGGGCAGGTGATGCAAGAGTCAAGGCTCCTTTGGGAGACCACCTGCTTTTTGTGACCACTTCTTGGATGGCAGTAGGGGTGGTCTCTCAAAAGAGGGACTACTGTACAATTTTTGTGACAGAATTGGCAGAAACAGATAAATTTAATTACATGTGTGTGCACTCATAATTGCAGATTTCAAAAGTTCAGTTTTGTTACATAGGTTGTAAATGTTATTTTGCAATGCTATGAATACTGCATGAAACATTGTACAGAAAGGCATTAGCTTCCCATTTTTGGCATAATTGTAGGTAGGCACTGGGATTTACAAATTCACTTCAGTGTCCTTGTCCTCTGAGCAAATAACATTTGTATTTGCATATCATATGGCAATCTGTGGCAGAAATAACTGAAACTTTTTTGTTTGTTTGTTTGTTTGTTTGTTTGTGCCTTTTTTATAGTGCATATTATGTTTTCATGTGTAAACATGTGTAAAAGTATTCACAGCAGCTTGCATGAATGGGTATGGTGTATGCAAAGGATAGTGGCCAACATTGAGTTGATACAAACAGACAATTAGTGGCCAGTTATCAACTATGATTATTGATGTCTTAAGTGTGGGAAAACATACCCCATTCAATGGAGAAACTGCAAATTGTAACTAGTTTGATTTTGGACATTTCAAAGTAAGGGTCTGGTTATATTACACATTTAAATGTATTGTTCTGATGAAGCAAAATATGCTTACGAAACCTATCAACAAGTTTGTAACAGAGACCTTGCGGCCTAACTTGCTGGGTAGAGCCACTCAAGCCCTGGCCATACATCAAAACAACAGCAATTGCCAATTACTTTTGTCCCTACGTGCTTATTAATTTTGATATACTTAATCTCTGCATATTCATCTTTTTTGGTAGTATAAACATACATCATCTTGTTCTGGAATGAAAAATGAATACATGTATGTAACACAAAACTCCAGAAACATATGCATCCAGTTCAGTGCATCAGTGACTATATGTGGTTCATTTATAAGGCAAACTGCTGTTGTAAAGCTCACATGGTTCAAAGTACCTGCCACCTTGTTGTCTGATGTATTGTGAAATATATTAGACGACTGAGACGGCATAGCCACAGAAAAATTAATTTTGTTCGGTATATTTCAGCTTTGCATTATCAGAACAAGGTCGACTGTTGATTGCCGATGACATGGGGCTGGGGAAGACAATCCAGGCGATATGTATTGCCTGCTTCTACAGACGGGAGTGGCCATTGCTCATTGTAACACCTTCTTCAGTACGTTTCCAGTGGAAAGAGGTAAGTATGAGGTATAAGAACTGGCTGGAGGTCAAATTTTCAGCTGCTTCAATGTGTTTGACCAATATCAAGAGTAGGGAAAAACAATTTGAATCAGAATTGTATATTTGACGTATCAAAAAAGCATACCCCAGGTCAACAGTTTTCCTTGGCATGGGCTGGCTGGTTGGGACCCAATCCATGCCAAACAAGGCTGTTGACTCAGTCTCAAACACAGTCTTAGTCTAAGGGGAAATGTTTAATTTTGTTAACAAATGCGTTGTAGTATAATGATGTATTCAGGAGCAAACAATCCATTTGTAAATGTACATATTATTTGTTTGCCACAGTATGATACATTATAATTAGTCCTTCCTTTGATAAACCACCTGTCTGTTGGGGACTGCATTTATCAGCACTTTGGTGCTGTCTTATCCATCTTTTATTTCACCTTCTTTGAGAGACCACCTTTTTATGTGATTTTGGACCTGGCCTTTCAGTGGTCTGTCAAGCAGGGACCAATACACTGTCCTTGTGGCAGGTGAAAATTTGATGGACAAATTGATAATTGGGTGATTGATTCATTCATAGAAGGATTCAAGATGTAGTGATGACAATACAATTTATACTGTGGTGAGAGACTATTGAACTGATTTTTGTCTACTTTATTCATCATTTTGCAAAATAAAAATTCTTTAAAGGTCACTGTTGGATATTTTATCTATTTGACCAGGCTTGTAAACAAGTTGTTTGTGAAGCCAGGTTTTACTGTGCAAACTTTAATTTCTCATAGCACTTCAGGAAATGGGTCAGTTCTCTAGATGAGGATGAAATTCACGTAGCCAGCAGTAGCCGAGAGAGTGTTACACGGGGATTGATCAACATATTAAGTTATGATCTGATGGCCAAGAACAGCAAAGAGCTCCTCAGGAGAGGATACAAAGTTGTTATCATGGTGGGTATTTTCTGTGGTAAATTTGTGCTGAAATGATAATTTTTAGCTTGCAACAAGACCACATGTAGTTTTCTACCATAGAAGTTCATTCCTGTCAGGTGTAGAAGCCAGTGAGAGGTTTTTTAGCTCTTCTGACCTAAATTGAAGGTTGCAGAGTTTATATGGCTGCTCATGTCTGTCTGTAACCTTTTGCTCGTTGGCGCGGCTCCTCAGGAGAGGATACAAAGTTGTTATCATGGTGGGTATTTTCTGTGGTAAATTTGTGCTGAAATGATAATTTTTAGCTTGCAACAAGACCACATGTAGTTTTCTACCATAGAAGTTCATTCCTGTCAGGTGTAGAAGCCAGTGAGAGGTTTTTTAGCTCTTCTGACCTAAATTGAAGGTTGCAGAGTTTATATGGCTGCTCATGTCTGTCTGTAACCTTTTGCTCGTTGGCGCGATACTGTCCACAGCTTTCAAGTTAACCCAGTATAACATTCAGAACTTATAGGAAGTATGAAAATATAGTTCAAGTTTGATATTGGTAACACCACCTACAGTATTATGTAATATATGAGTTGAAATGTGAAAATATTGTGAACGCTCTGGCGTCTTTATTTTTTGTGGATCTTCATGAAATGTGGTGGGACTATGGGAGAGGTCAAAATCTTGATCGAGGTTGATTCTAGTGGCACCTCCTACAGTTGTACACAAATTATTTGTCAAAATGTGTTCAAACTTATATATATATATTAATTATATCAGCAAAGAATGCAGCCAGTGTTAGCAAATTTATAGGATATGTGTATCATGGCTAAAACGGGACTGTTACACATGGATGACCTTGACACACTTGTTCAAGGTGACCGGGACTATAAAGGTGATAGAGATGAGTAGCTAGGGGTGGGCCTTTTACATTTAGTTGCGGTTATGATGTGAATAAAACATTTCATGTTTATAACAGAGACAAATCCCTATTGTGCGTGAAGTACTGGTGGTGCCACCTGTTGTATTTTATGGAGAAGATTGCCAAGTAGATGGTAAAAATATTAAATTCATTATTTTCACAATGCCCTATTTTTACATTACAAAATTTCCAGGAAAGATACTTTAAGTCAAGACTCAAAATTTGTTTTAGTATGAATGATCTTGACCTATTTTTCCAGGTCACCAGGCAAGACATATACATGAAAATGTGTTGTGAATGCAACAACTCCTACAATTTTCAATGTAGACACAGATAACTTTCTGAATTAAAAGCAGGTAAAAAAAACTGAGTCGAGTATGATATTAGTGGTGCTACCTACAGTATTATGTAATGTAGAGGTTAAAATGTGAAAATCCTCTGAATGTTCTAACATCTTTAATTTTTTATGGATCTTGATGAATTTTGGTTGGATGGTGGGGGAGGTCAAAATCTCGTTTAAGTGTGATAATGGTGGCACTACCTGTAGTTGTACGGAAATCATGAGTCAAAATGTATTGAAACTTATATAAATCACTATTCCTGCAAAGAATGCAGCTGTACCATAACTAAAAGTAGAATATAACATAATATGGATGAGCATGATTTACTTTGTCAAGGTCACTGGGGCTGTAATGTTGACAGAGGTGACTTCATAAATCATATTTAAAAGCATGCTTGCCTCCTTCTTATTCACCCATTATTCTATTATTTATCCCAAAATATGTCAGCAGAGCACTAGGCACATGAGCCTCTTGTACATGTATGTCAGTATTCACACCGTGATTCAAAGGAATGTCCATTCACTGAACCCTTCCCCCTTACTGAACAAAACTGGCTGGTGGTCAGATGTCATTTAGTTGAATGTGTTGGACTAATTTGAAATAAAAAAAAAGTGAGAATTGTAGATGAAAAATATCAAGATAACATGCCCCAGGTCAACAGCTTTCATTGGCATATTTTTGGTGCATGACACCAAACTCAGGTCAAGGCAAGCTGTTAGCTCAGTCTTAAGGCACTCTTCATTTAATGGAGGGGGTGGTGGTGGTGGGGGAGTTAAGGGTGAAACATTTCTCAGTTGCACTATGAAGCATTCCATTATCATCCCTTTATTGATTTATTGGCACAGCAAGAATAATATGTGGAAAATCTGTCCTGCAGCACAGGTCTTGTGACAGTTGGATAAAAAGCCTGTGAAAATATTTCTCATAAATGTTTAATTTGCATAATGCATATCATATGATTAATTAGTTTGTAACTGGGAGTATATTTGCATAAATACATGGAAGTAATCAGTCATTTGAAAACTTGAAAGAAAAGACAAATCCTTGCAACTTTGCAGTCATTCATTTCAGGATGAATCACATTTCTTGAAGAACTCAAAGACAGCAAGGACCCAGGGAGCAATGCCATTACTGAAGGTGGGAGATATAATGCTATTCATTTCATGTTTATTAACCCTTTCTCCCTTAAACCAGCCAAAACCGGCTGGTGGTCATATGTCGTCTCCTTCAGTGTTTTCAAATAATTTCAACAGTAATGAAAAACAATTTTGACTGACAATTGTAGATGAGCCCTATCAAGATCACATGCCCCAGGTCAACAACTTTCCTTGGCTTGTTGCCTAACTCATGCCAAGGAAAGTTGTTGACTCAAGTGTCAATCCAAGGGGGAAAGGGTTACTCTGTGTTATGTCAAACAGGCCTACTTTCATGTCATCTTACTTTGCCATGTTTCTTTGCACTAAACTGGGGAGGGTTGGGGAGGTAAATTGCACTTGGCACAACTCCCTGTTGAATGAAAGTATGTGTGACACAAGTTCAATGTGGCTGGACTCATTTACCCACCAGGTGGCTTTACTTGTAGGGATATGGATCAATAGCTAAGTTATTAGTGGTGCTATCTGCAATAGGAGACATTCATATTTAACTACGATCCTGCTCACTTCCTGTGTTGCCAGGGCAACAGACTGATGTGTCCACCATGATCAGGGCAGATTTGTATTATACAGTACATAAACATCCATAAATAACACCTTTTCAAGCACAAGAGAGCTCAGTTCTAATCAATTTAGACATCCTTTATGTTTCAAATATATGATAAAACATTTTTTAAAGATTACTTTGTGTTCTTTTTGTCTATTTTATTGAGAAAGTACTTTTTACGATGCTAAATATATGGATCTGCCCTGATGCAGGTGGCTCCCTCTTTTGCTCAATAGCTGTTAGAGTAGGATCGCATCTGAATATGAATACATCCTATACACATCTGCTTGTTACTGTTATGTACATTGTGTAGAGTATAATGCAAAACAGTCCCAGTTACTTCTTGGCATGTGTGCACTCGCTGATTATCTAATGTCACCAATTTTATCAGTGTGAAAGATGAGAAATGAAATGAAATTAAACATTCTTAACTACTCTGTGTATGTGATGGCAAAGTTATGAAACAAGATTGGGAAAAACATAAATTAGGGATTAAAAAACTAAGTACCTGCTAAAGTAAATGCATTTTTAGTATATTTACAACTTGTTCGCTGCCTGGGGCGTGTTGTGGATAACATAGCTTGTGACATGTCAGTGTACAGGAGGAGGAGTAGGAGGGTTAAACAGTTTATTTTACAGTTTGTTTCCATCTGCGTTGAAAGAAATATTTGCAAAAGGCGTGTTTATGCATTAATTATTACTTATGATGTTTCAGGCTGCACAGCGGGTGATTTTACTGAGTGGCACTCCTGCACTATCTCGACCAAATGAACTCTTTTCTCAGATCAGTGCTGTCAGCCCAAAAACATTTCCAAATTTCTTTGAGTTTGGCAAACGATACTGTGCAGGGAAACAGGTGAGTACATAGAGTAATTCATAGCATAATACATGACCCAGACACTACCCGAGGTATTGGTCTCCATAGATCCATAGATCCATAGCTCTCCAATGATTATCACATAATATTTACATTTGTTATTTTTGTTAGCATTGAAAGAATAGGAACGGTAGTGTAGTTCATGAGACAATGGTTACACTAGAGCATCTCGTGCAACCAAGGTGCCACGCAATAATATCCTCTTAACGCACTTTGTCATTATTTAAGCTTCCGCCGAAAGTACTGCCGAAGCGTTTGATTCATAGGCCTAAGCATAATGGGAAGACGGTATCAGATGATCAAGAATTGCATATCTACTCGTCAAAACTTGCCTAAATGTTTTCTTTTACCGGTTTTGCAAGCTTTATTGAAATAAAGTTGTTGTGTTATTCGGAACTATTTTTTTCCTAGTTTTGTGTTCCAGGAGTTGCCTTGACAACTGATGGCTGATGTAGTAGCCCCGCCTACTTGGCTCCTCCCACTAGTAAACAAAAAGGCGATTTTTTTGTAAATTAACAAGCTAAAAACGATTTTAAATCAACTATCAATGATAATACTTACTCTTATGTCAATAGAAATTGATGTTAAATGTAAATATAAGAATTAAACTTCCTCTCTAGTATAATTACGGGCGCATGGTTGCAGTTTGTGTGACAGGCATTTCTTTGATGACGCGCTACAGCGCGTCATCAGAAATGCCTGTCACACAAACTGCAACCATGCGCCCGTAATTACACTAGAGAGGAAGTTTAATTCTTAAATGCTCCATGAAATACTTTATGGATTGGTAGGCTCTATGTGCCCACTATTGGCAGCCAGTGTGCTCATCTGATGACCTGTGTTATTCATCAATCACATCAGTTGTGTCTCTTTGGTGTCCATCTTTATGGACATGAAGTTAGTTTTCTTTCCTGCATTGAGTAGTTTTAATAAGGATTAAGGACATTTTATATTGTGGACTGGTTCTTCTAACTTTAACATTCTGCCAGGTGCTGTGGTTAATTGCCAGACCTTGAAATATTTCTGCAGAGAGGTATGTCCATAGCTCTTGTGTGGCTACACTGCCACCTTCTGCTGTTTGTGTCAAAGGCCAGAGGTGCAGTGGGGCTGGACCTATTGACCTAAAAAACTTTTCCTTGTGATGCTAACCTTGGGCTGGACAAGGTGAAATTCCTGTTCTCAGCCCTGGCCTGGTTAAAGGATGGTCAGGAGGTATTCTTGTGCCCGAACCCCATCTTGCAGACTTGGTGTAAGACCCATGTCTAATCTCCTGATCAATATTAAAGGCTTTTCAATGAAGGCCTTGTTCTCTGGCATAGATGAAAGTGATCCTTATAGGCCTTTTGTCCAGTTAGAACGCTTGAGTCTTGTCTTGGCTGATCCTACTGGAAGACAGCAAAAACCCACTGTCTCCCCTTTCCACTTCCATGAAGGGAGCTTTTGCAGGAGTATGTGCCAACTCCAATTTTAGCTGGGAACTTTTATAAATAAATTGTGCCTTCATATACACTGCATAACTGTGGAGAAAATTTTGGAGCTGAGAAAATTGTAAAGCATCATAGCTCATGATGTGAGGCCTTTTTGGTCTTCTTGGGATGCACTGAAGTAATTGTTTTTTGTGACATCATGGTGGCATGCCATGGGATGTCACACAACTCTTCTCCAATTTTTATCTGAGGGACCTTATATTTGTACAAGAGGATTTATTAAAGGTGAGGAGTATCCCAACTCTCTCAATATGCAGACCATAGGCTCATGCTAGGAGCTTTCAGCTGAAAACTCCCCAAAGGCAGGTGGTCCCATTTGTGTTGACACCTTCTCTGGAGAAACCCTAGATTAGTTACTATTCTGTACTATTGGGTAATCCAGTGAAAATAAATTTGTTCAAACTAAATTGCCTTTGCCAAAGTTGAATTCAAATGTTAATAGTCAGAATGGATTTCAGTCTCTCAGTATATAACTCTTCAGGAGCTTTGCATACTTCCACAGTGAGAATACATTGAGAACAAGACAACAATCATTGACTGTAGGAATAATAGTATAATGCTTCGAGTTAGTTCTCTGTATTGGAGGCAAGAGTGATTGCTGTCCAGGCTGGTGATATTTTTGCCTTATGTAGTACAAAGGCAATGTTTTATATTATAAATTTAGAAAATTTACTCTAATATTTACATCTGGTAAACATTATTAAACAAACACTGCAGAAAAGCCCACCAGCTCCCTCTGTATCATACCATTCTCATTGAATGAATAGGCCAAACACAGAAAAGTGAGATGATTGGTGAATAACTAAACCAGGTGAGCACATAGGTCATCAATAGAGGGTGTGCCAGGGTACAGAGCCTTTCAATCCCGAGAGTAATTCATGGACAGTTATTCATAAAGAATTATCTGATGGAACAATTACTTGAGAGATAACAATCTGCAGAGATCAGTACCCAATGTAGTGTATAGGTAAGTATATTAACAAATATGAAAATCATACTAAATTTTCCAACTTGTTTGTTGATCAATATTATGACCTCTGTCAGGGTTCACCAACTCATTATTTTTTATTTTTTTTTTTCTGTGCTAGTTCTCAGGGCAGGTTGTTCAATATGTTATGTGCCCCCTTTTCTAGCTTGCTTGTTCAGTCAGTCAAATGCTGCTTGTAAAGGCTTTTTTGTTTTTAATTTTCATCAGGGCAAGTGCTTTGAAACTTTTTACTTGCCCTGACCGGAATTTTAAATGTTGAGGTGAAGTGGACATATAACTCACCAAGAGAGCTTGTCCAGAGCTATTATGAATTTGTGACACAGTGATTCTGCCACAGTGTGAGCAGTCTTGGGTTATTTTTTTTCCTCATCAGGCAAAAGAGGTCTGTCTTTATAAAGTTTGTTTAATATCGTCTCTATTAGTTTTACCTGGCAGCACAGTATCTAAACAATCATGGGAAGATTCCAGGTCACCATGATACTGTTAAAAGTGAAGATGAGCCTAGATCCCAGGAAAGTGGAATGGTAAACTGGTATGTCTGTTCAGTGTACAGATCAGCACATGATGTAAAAATCCCTTGAATAGCAAAATTGAAAAATAAAAATAACATTTAAAGAACACAGACAGATGCTGTAAAAATTTATCTGTCAGTGCATTTACTTTGAATCTATACATTTTTCCTTAATTTTTAGATGCCATGGGGGTGGGATTTTTCTGGTTCCTCAAATATGGAAGAATTGCAGCTGGTTTTACAGGAACATATCATGATCAGGTGAGTTCCTCTTCTTCTTCACCAATTGGGAAGGCAAAAGCTGAGGAATGGTCACATCCTGAGGGTGTTGCCAAGAAGCAGCAAGGTAAAGTGAGGAGTTTTGGCACTTCTGGGAATTTAGTGTAGAAACACCAAGGTCCTTTTTCCTTCTGTTTCTGCCTTGGTGTTTCTTGTCACAAATGCCAAGGTAGGTCCTTTCTATGCTTATTCCTGCCATAGCATGTCTTGGCAGTTGCTGAGGTACAAATATGGGGTAAAGGTTCTTTGGTATCTTGCAGCATTTTTGCCTATAAATGCAGAGGCAAGAGCAAGAAGACAAATTTATCTTATCAGCCTGATGGCCTATTACATTTGTACTCATGGCTGATAAGTGTTGATAAATCTACAAATTTCAATATTTTTCTTTGGCGTACTATGGGTGCATGGTGTCCAAAGGGTGCTGAAGAAAGCCGTAAATCTGGACCATTCTGTTTTCCCTGGAAACACAAGTATGCTGGTAATCAAGTAAAATGTCTATGTGAGCAATTTGAATCTAGAATTAAGCTAGAACTTCAGATAAGTATGACCCTTGTTGTAATAAGCATTAAATAACTTAGTATCTTTCTCTATTTGGAAGGAATACTGTGTAGTTCTAATCTAAGGGAACTTGTAAGTGTGTAGTTTGTTATTAGGTGTAATAGTCACTATGCTATACATGTATGTAAATGCAGTCTTTTATTCAGTTGATATACGACTTTGTTTAAATGGCTAAATGATTGCATTGTTCCATGATTACAATTCAGTATATACTTTTCAGTTGCAAATATGTATATTTATAGTTCTTTTTCTTCAGAATATTATTTTACTTTAGATAGATGGTACTTCACTTGGTATCATTTGTTGAAGATTGTTCAGTTGGATCATGATACATGTGCATGGACGTTTGATGACTTAATGGTCAAGTTTCCATCTAATCATGCTAACTAGTCACTGCATTGTAAGTCAAGCAGTATGATAGTCATTGTAAATTAGCATTAAAGTGAACAAATGTTAAGTTTATCTTCATGGTTTACATTGTCATAGTGTTGCATTGGCTTCCAGCATGCTTTAAGTGCATTCAACCAATTCTAGCTCTTGAGAGAGTATTAGAATTAGTTGTAAAAAAAGCGTGGGTCACAGTTTGTATTTCTTCAGTTGGCTTCCCAGGGCTTGACATTAAGGCAAAGCCCTATTGCCTGGGGTAAATTAAAATTTTAGTCAGGGTAACCGAAAAATTCAAAGCAAAATAAGAATCTAACCCACAGGTTGCCCCAAAGTATTAAAAGATAATAAAATAACATAATTGAGGGCAACCAGCCAGAAACCTTAATGTTGAACCTTGCGGAAGAGAGTTTTGCCTGCAACATATGAATTTGTTACTCAATCCTGCATCCTGTGTCTGGCTATAACAATTACTGTGCCCCCAGACTTCACATCTTCCATCTCCAACAGTCATATTTAAACAATATACATTTATAAAGTGCATTTTCTTTGAATTGGAAACTTCAATTTGTTACTTATTAAGACGATTGAAGAAAGACGTGATGAAACAGCTGCCGGCCAAGAGACGACAGATGGTGCTACTGGACCCTGCCAGTGTCAAGATAGACAAAAGGATGAAGTCGTCTGTTAGGATGATAGATCAATCAAAGGTAGTTGAGAAAATAATGTTAACCTATTACATTTGGAATAAGAAGTAAAAGAGTTTTCCTTGTGTCGGCTGGATGCTCAATGACCAACCCACAAGGAAATTAGTTAACTAGGAACATTAATGCTTTACATGTTTAACCAGCCAAAACAAGCTGATGATCAAAATAATGTCATCTTCTTTATGTTTTTGACAAATTTCAAAAATGGTGAAAAACGATTTGATTTAGAATTGCAGATGAGACTTATCAAGATAACATGTCCCAGGTCAACAGCTTTCCTTGGCAAGGGTTGGGTGCTTAGGGTTAGCATTCAACTTATGCCAAAGAAAGTTGTTGACTCAGTTCTAATTAAAGGCAGAAAGGGTTAAGTGTGCTACCTTGATAGATCGTATTGATATATCTTCTGATAAATGTTTTAACAAGAAAAGTAGTTGAAAAGCAAGGCCATTTGATTGTAACAGAAATGTGACCTTCTGCTATTTTGTGTGTCATCATGTGTTAATATCGCTTCACCTTGACATGCCTATTGTCATGGATGCCATTTTCAGTATTATAAAGATTAACTCATTCCACCCCGATAGAAGACAGTCAACAGCTTTCCTTGGTGCACTCTGGGTGCAATGTGCCCAGAGCACGCCAAGGAAAGCTGTTGACCATGGGCATATTATTTGGAATGATCTTCCATGCAAGTTTCATCCAAAATTTAGAAAAATAATCCCTAAATTAGTAAAATACAATTAGCAAATGCCATTTAGATAGTAGCGGAAAAAAATTGTCATTAGTGTGGAGTGAGTTAGCCATACATGTTCACTTTGCGCTAAGACCAACTTAACAGCTTTATGGGTTAGAGGCTGACTAGCCAATGTACTGTAAGGAAGGTGCTGACCAGAGGTATTCTGGTCCAATAGGCCTCATCGATAGATGTCATTTAACTTGTTTACAGTAATACTGAAGTAAATGAAAGATGAAACCATGAGTGTCAGCTAGTTTTGATTGGTTCAGGGGTGCATGCACAAGGTAATTGCTTTTTTAATAGGTTTAATTGGTCATATCTATTGATATGTTATTGAAGTAGGTGTGCATTGCACTAAAAACCATCTAAATTGTGTTTGTTACCAGGTGCGATTTGTTCATTGAAGTTGGTCTTGTTTTACAGGGTACGGAGAGACATGGTGCTCTGTTAGAGTACTTCCATGAAACCTGCTCAGCAAAGACGGTAGCCACTAGGTTGGTGATGCATTTTGAACAGTGTTTGGATTTATATGTAGAACTTGAATTGTCTCGGTTGCAGAATATAAGAGCTGACAATTACAATATTGACTAAAGGCATGGAAACCTAAACTTAAAAGTCAATCTGTTTAATGTTCTCTTTCTTGAATTAAAAGCCAAGTCAACAACTTTCTTTGAAGCAGATCAGGTTGATGCCTGACCTGCTGAAGGTAAAATTTGAAATCCAAGGCATGCTATTTTGAGGAGGCTTATTATTTTAAGTGAAAGAAAGTATTGAAGCAGAAGTCATCTTACCTCCAGCTGGTTTAAAGGGGAAAGGGTTATGTATTTATACATATATTTAATTTATCTGGCCTGATTTTAATGATAGTTCAGGCCTAATTTAAAGCAAATGCTGTTATATTAGTGAAAAATGATTTTTGTTCATTCTCTTTCAGTGCTTTCAAATTGAATCATGCACTTTGATGTTTGCTGAATTTAATCAAAAGATTCCTGTTGCCCAAAGCTTGATTATATATACGTTATGGTAACTGAACAACACCAACCCCCCCCCCCCCAAAAAAAACAAGAAAAACATTCTGTCTAGAACAAGTAGGTCTACATGTATGCCCAGTTGACCCTTTCTTGAAATTGCCCAAAAGTAAAACGTCTGGTTTTCACAAAATATTTTGAATAAAAATTGACACTATTCAATATAGAAACTCCAAACTTGGTATGATTGCACCTCCATAGGAGGAGTTTGACCATTTCATGCAGAGGAATGAAGATGTTTAAAATTATACAAACAAAAGTATAATAGATAGAGATGTCATTCTAACTTGTACTAGACGGTTCTTGACCATTGGGCATCTAATGAATTTGAAACAAAAGTTGTAGCAATTTAAATTATGCTAATTAGCAGCATTTGAAACTTTAAATCTTGAATATATTCAAAACTATTATAGATAGTGATGTCATTCCAACGTCTACTCGGGGTTATTGACAGTTGCGCATGTAATGAATCTAAAACAAAAGTTGTAGCAATTTAAATTATGCTAGTTAGCAGTATTCGAAATTTTAAAACTTGAATATCTCCAAAACTATGATAGATAGAAATGTCGTTCCAACTTCTACCAGAGGGTTATTGACCATTGCACACCTAATGAATTAAAAGCAAAAGTTGTAGCAATTTAAATTATGCTAAATAGCACCATTGGAAATTTTAAATCTTGAATAACTTCAAAGGTATAATCGATAGAGATGCCATTCCAACTTTTGTTCCTATGTTATGGACTAGTACGCAGCAATAAGCTTTGAAGACGCACACACTAATTTGCTATGTAGCAAATTATCTTTTCTAGTTATTTTTAAACTTGTAATGAAATTTTTGAAGTATTAATTTGAAGGCCATCTGACCCCAAGAACACATCCAAAATTGCTCTGTCATTTCATAGGCAACAATATGGAAATTTTTTGTTAAGTGCTCTACTGCGAAGTCTCAAAAAGGAAAAAAAATTGCACAATTGAGAAAAAAAAATTGTGGGTGCCGAGGTAATCCGTTCTCTCAACACTTTTTTAAGTCATTGAATTGGGGTCTTCATAGCTTGCTCTCAGTCAGGACTTGATATGCCAACATGTATTTGTATCAGATTCCTGGGATCAGAACTGTTGGCCTCACACAATTACAATGATAATCCTCTACCTTGAACTTTGAGTGTTCCTTAACTCTTTCTTGTGAAAAGCTCATTGATTCTCTACAGTCACATTTTTTACTTCCTCTCCAAATTCGTCATCCCCTGGACTAGTTTGGGACTTCTGGGTTGAATGTCAAGGTTGGCTGAGGATGAGTTGTTCACACTGCCCACTTGTTATATACCATGTACATGTATATTGTGATCATAAAATGGGTAAAATTGACACTACACTTGTGACTCGACAGGGAGTACATCTTGGACCAGCTTGAGGCTGAGCATAAGTTCCTGATGTTTGCACATCATCAAGAGATGCTGGATGCCATAGAGGAAGCAGTCAAGAAGGTACGGTAGATGGGGATTTGTGCTTATCCTGCAAATTTCCTGCACTGAAATGTGTCCTTTTTTGTTTGAACAAATTGAAATTTTCTGCTGAGTGCATTAAAGCACAGCATCTTTGTGATACATACTCACTATAAAAAAATCAAAACATTCGTGAGTTGCTTAATATATGGCTTTATCTGTTTTACCACATTGTCCATTATTGTCCAGATACAAACATCTAGCACCACCACAGAAGTGTCTGTGCAGTCATGTTCTCATGTGAGCAATTGAAGAAGAAATGCATGCAAACATGTACCTTGAATCAAGTACACAAAGAAAGGTGGTAGCTTAAATTCTCCTACTGTATAGGCTTTTGGTGATACAAAATAGAAAAATACTTCATGTGTTTGTTTGTTTGTTTTTTTTTATGAATGAAGGTTAAAAAGAACTTCCCACAACTTCTGATGGATATTTGTAAAGCTCATCTGTGAGAAAAATGTGTTTGGTGTACAAGGGTCCTTTTGCAGAGTCCTTATTATGGATCACTGGGAATTTGAAGTCGCGTTCTTGTATTTGTTCTTGGGCTATATGAAAATGTGGAAGTTTTGGTATATTTTGTATTAGTGAGTATACTTGCATCTCAACCACCATTGCCAAGACCTCCATGTTTGGCCATATCGTCCAATACAATTGAGTTTGGGTTGGGTTCCTGTGTGGGGTGTGCGAACCACTTAGGTTCACGGTATTACAGAGGCCTAGTCTTCTCTGCACAGTAGGCATCCCTGGGAAGCAAACACAGGTTTGCTTCAAGTATGCAGGCTATCCTGATCTGGTGGTCAATTGCCCCTGAAAATGAAGTCATAAGCAATGTTGCCTGGTCAAGCCGGTCCCCGACTCCCTCTGTAGCCTGAGCTGAACACTGGAAGTCCTCCAAGAGAGACCTCTGGGCTACCAAGGAGCCTGAGTAGGACGCCATAAGGACAAAGCTCCTGGCATCCTCCTTCCATCTCCGAAAGGTGTCCGCAGAGACAGTCTTCGGATGCCAAGCATTATACTCCTCCCAATCTAGATCCAAAGGAAGAGACTGGGAGGGATAAATCTGCTCAAGCGTGGAATGCCAGTTCCTGTAGATGTTTGGTTGGGGCAGGAGTTGCCCTTGCATGAGGTAGCTGGATGTCAGCAGCTCCTCAGGAACCCAGGTGCAGTGAATCCTAGCTGTCAGCTGGTTGTAAAACTCAGCTATGAAGGGCGAGAAGGTGTCTTATGATGTGCATCCTCCAGGGACAAGCCTTGGCAGGACATGGCGACAGCCCCTTGCCTCTCCTCCAGTTGGGCAACTGCAGCTTGGTCACCCACCAGGTGCTGAATGAGGGCTTTGAGGTGCTCAAAGCCCTGTGGCAGAGGCAGGGCAGTATTCGGGAGTGGGGGTGGGAGTGGGGGTGGGTGCGGTAGCAGGTTGCACCCGTGGCACGGATGCTACGGCACTTTGCTGGTCAGAGCGACATCTGCGTGAATGCCAGCTGGAAGGTGGTGGCCTGGACCAGCTGACATTAAAATCTGAGGGCAGGAATTCATCCTCTTCCTCAGTGTTGATGTTCGAAGGCTTGGCACAAGGAATTTGAGTAGAGACACCCAAAGCCTGGTTGCACAGCTGTTCGTCCCTGGCAGATGGGGTGACCCTTTATGACAGAAGCACATCTGTCACCAAGCCTTGTGATGGGGAAGTGAAGACTTCTGTGGAAGTCGCCACTGCCACCGTCCCAGCCTGCATCTGCCCCGAACACATAGGGCAAGCAAGTGGGACTTTGGGAGACTTGGTATGGGAGCCACCTCTGCCACCGACTCAGAGGTCGGCTGGCCAGAGGGCACCTGGTTGAACTTCTGAGTCTCCTGGAGGCTCAGTGCAGGAGGCACTGCTGCCGCGAAACGGTGTTCGGCTGGCTGGAGGGCACATGCTGGAGTTGTGAGAACTGTTGGGCCTGCGGGATAAGTGAGACTTGGCTCAAAATGGAAACAACAAGCTGCTCCTCCGTGAGGCCCAGTGGGAGTACCAGTGGGGGTGGATGAAGACGAAGTCTCCGTCCACAGCTGCTGTTCTTTGCACAGGTTGAGTTTCGCATGCTTCTCAAAGGAGGGAGGCAAGGTAGCTAGCTCAAAGGCAGGATGCAGCGGAATCACCGTCTGCTTGGTCCAGGTCGGGCCAGGAGGGAGCGCAGCTGGTGATACCGGCACAAGGGTCTGGGGCACTGGAGATGGCACTTGGGTCATGGAGGGGGCTGCCACCATAGGAGCCAAAGGCTTACTACAGGGAGAAGGCACCACCACGGACTTGGGTACCTGCTTCCATGTTCAGACATACCTGGACTTTCAACCCAAGGGTTTTGGTGCTCTGGGACACCCGGACTGACAATCCCAGTGCTCAGTGTCACTGGAGAAACTGGATGGAGTCAGAGTCAAAGGCCCAGCGTTTAGCAGCAGCCAGCTGCTTCTTATGCTTACCCCTCTTGCTCTTCCTCAGGGCCTGCTCGTAGAGCAGCCACTTGTCCTCACCCCACCTAACATCAAACCGACCTACTCTCTCAAGCACATATACCTGGCCAAGTTGTTGGTGATAACCAGAACGATGCTCATGATCATCCCAGGCAGCCATGTAGTGTTTTGTGAATCCATCTTCTTACCTTTTCCCAACAAGGGCGAAGGAGATGTGGTCACTGGATCAACGTGCACAGCATGCTGCCAAGCAGCAATACGCAGTATGCATATTAATTTCCCGCCAAACAGCAAGGGTTTGACACCTGGTGATTACGGGGGACGTGCGGGTCGCAGCACTGTCACAGACAGGCCATATGCTCATTTCTTGCAAAATTAGCATTTTTTGAGAAATCAAAGTCCACAGATGCCAAACTGATATACTTCTAGTACTTACCGAGCCAAATATAAGAAAAATTTCCATATGCGTTTAATAAGTATTCTGTATCTCCGAAATAGTAGTAATGTCCTGCTTGTCCCAATTGTAACCGACCCGTATCTCGCCGTATCTCACCAAGTGAGACTAGTCAATCAGGTATGCAGTTTGGGCGGGAACTTAATATGCATATCTCCTATTGCCTGCCTGACACTGTCCTCCCTCCGTCTGTAATCTGACCCGCCAGACGCCATCTTGGGGAAAGATTAAGTTCAAGCCAACATGACCAGCTCTACTTCCACTTTTCTCTGGGTATCCGTAGATTATGTTAAAGTGATCTTTATCTTCAAAGAGTCTACAAAGGTTTAGAAAACAAATTCTGCAAAGGAGATAGTGTGTACAGCACTAGAACAGTCTCAGTGAACAGAAATTCATGGAGCTTCCCAAGTCCTAAGACCACACCAAAAATGGTGCTCGAGGAGGAGGGAAGAACACAGGAGCATGCGCCCTGGAAGTCAGCGCTAGATCCCAAGGGCCCCAGAGGAGGCACCACCAGGACTGTCAAGTTTTTGGAACAATGCAGTGACCAACTTGGTTGTGATGGGCGATATGGCCAGACATGAGGTCTTGGCAATGGTGGTCAAGAGGTAACATTACTAAGTAATTTCATATATATTTCAGAGGGACATTGGATAATGAATTTCAAATGCTATTCTACATATAGAAAATTTCTTAATGTAGAAGAGCTACTGAAAGTAAAGAAAAGAATCCCCCCCCCCCTAAACAAAAATGAAGTTCACTTTAATTGATGTGTCTAACTTCTAAGGCGTAAGCACTCACTTCTGAAGAGTATCCAAGTTTAAATTCCGACCAGGCTTTTTCATGATTTTTATCATTCTGATTTCAGAAATGGAGATATATTCGAATTGATGGAAGAACTACTGCAGAACAGAGAAATTTCTTCTGTGAGAAATTTCAAAACAATGATGATGTTAGAATAGCTATCTTGTCCATCACTGCAGCCAATGCAGGGCTGAACCTTACGTCAGCTGCCCTGGTCATATTTGCTGAGCTTTTCTGGAATCCTGGGGTAAGGACCAATGTTTCTTTATAATAGTATCCTGTTTGTTAAATTTTTTTAGAGCAGTGTCCTTGATTTCTTTCCCAACATGAGTCATTACTTGGCCTCTCTGTTCAAAGAAGATTGTTTTATTGAACTTGTGTGAATACTGTATATATGTATGTGTTGTATGCTTTCTTTAAAATGATGTAGGGACCGGAGATGGAGACAGATTTCTGATAAATTCCAGAAATGAAATCAGAAAATAATTGGAAATATTTACTCTTAGAACTCCAAAACAAATAGACCTACATTATGTTTGCACATATTATAAAGTGATTTAAACTTCACAACAGCACTGGTTAGTTATGATATACAGCGAAGAAAAAAAATCACATTGCGTCCATGAACACAGTTTCAAGTTTGAGATGTTGCTTGAGTCATGAGTGAGCAAATGACAAATATGTACACTAGGACATCGCTGTTGCCTGATGTATGGCAAAAAACTGATAAATTTTAATGCCAGAATTGTTATTGTCACAACCGATCTATTTCTTTGATTTCAACCAATGTTACACCTGTTTTTCTTCTTCTTTTTTTTTGCATATGTCCAACATGCATGAACATGTATGCAAACAACAGTATGATGGTTTGACGTTTATTTCAGTAAACATGGCCAGCTATAACCAACACATCTCCGCCTCAACAGTTTATCTTTAATCCTGGTTTGAACCTTAGCCCTGAGCACGGGATTTGTTACAAATGTTAAATATGCAAGATTTTATAGAATTACAGAGTGCTTCACATCGTATTTACATTATGTTCATGAAATACATTAGTGTATTTTGAGATTTACATGTATGCTTTAGATCTTGTGCAAGCTGAGGACCGGGCTCACCGCATTGGACAAGAAGATTCAGTCAATATCCATTACCTTGTGGCACAGGGCACTGCAGATGACTTCATCTGGTGAGTCTCTCTCTCTCTCTCTCTCTCTCTCTCTCTCTCTCTCTCTCTCTCTCTCTCTCTCTCTCTCTCTCTCTCTCTCTCTCTCTCTCTCTCTCTCTCTCTCTCTCTCTCTCTCTCTCTCTCTCTCTCTCTCTCTCTCTCTCTCTCTCTCTCTCTCTCTCTCTCTCTCTCTCTCTCTCTCTCTCTCTCTCTCTCTCTCCCCCCCCCTCTCAGGAAACAATCAAACCTTGAAAATACAGGGCAAATGAAGTGAATGCAAATCATATTTGTACATGTAATATGCAAAGAAAAGTTTTGTATTACAGCTTTGTGTACTTGTGTAGGGAAATAGGGGTTCACTATGGGTAGCCCATTGAGGATAACGATTGTGGATTTTTATGTTTTTGCAAGGCTGTGCTGAGCGAAAACATGGAAATCCAACGACTAGTGATCCCAAGGTTATACCCAATGGGCCACCATACTGGATTTTCTTTCTCCTATACATGTATCTAAAAAGGCAAATACGCACCAAATCAAAGGTCTACGGGAGAAATATGTTTGAAAGGATGCATTTTTGTTGTGGGGGGGGGGGGGAGGATGCCATTTTGAAAGTGGAGGAGTCAGTATTTTATTAAATGCACCATGGCCTCTCATTGGTTTGTCTACCACTTGAAACCAATGAGTCACAAATCAAATGAAAATTACAATTAAAACCTATCCTTCATACCCATGTAGGATAACCCATTCATGGATAAGCTTCAGACATAGGAGAAAGTAAATCCTATCTCCTTTTGTATGGGACATCTAAAAATTGATGCAGGACAATTACATTTTTTAAAAAGTAACTTACCGTAAATTCTCTAATTGAAGCCGCTACTTCTAATAGACAGTTTTCCCTGCACCATGACCAGATGAGCTGTTATGGTAGCTTCATGAGTAGATATACTGAGAAAACAAACATCATAAGGTGAAGTAGTAATAGAAGGGTTGCATTTATAACATACATACTCTTGATTGATAAAAATTCCACCGACAGAGAAAAGGTAATAACATACTTCTGTAATATTGATAAAATGATGTAAAAATCACGGGACAATGAGGAAAAGAAAACGTAAAATGGTCATACAGTGCAAAATTGGTGCAAGTGTTTATTTCAGGCCATTGGTACAACAGAAGTTGGATGTGCTGAGTAAAGCAGGCCTGACAAAAGTGACTTGTTGGAACACGACACAAAAATGCAGGTTTGTGTCAGTCTGATGTTAGTGTGAAAAACCACCAAGAAATGTTTTAGTATGTTCTTACATGTGTTTGCTTAACATCTCCAAAATGCTTTATGTTTATTCACCCTATTGCTGTGTCAGTTTCCCCACCCACACATAACCATGGCCTTGCCATATAATCATGATTTGACTGAATGCCCTCTCTTTTTTGCTTCGTCTTCCAAATTGTATTCAAAACCGGTTGTTAATGTATGAATTATATAAATAACTGGTGATAGATGACCCACAAAGTTTGAAGATGATCCCACCCATGGTTTTTTAGAAATAAAAATTGTGAAGTGTTGACGCACGATGAAAAGAGTCACAGGCAGTGGATGGACAGATCTGCTGTATGTAAGTTCAGCTTACTGACAAATCAGGTGAGCTGAAAAGATGTTCTCAATATATACCATTATACTAACCTGTACATGTATATAATGAAATGAGTTCAGGGACTGAAAATTAAACAAAAAGAAATAGCCACTACCCCCAGAATTCAAAGTTCAAAACTAATAAGATTCAAAATTACTGTAATGTATGTTGTATAAATGAGCGATCAACAACTCTCGTAGGTTTTTGATGTCTCTGGAGGGAGCATGGGTTATGGCTTTCCCCACATGGCAAGGCCTGCAGCACATCTCGTCACCTCAGTATCATACTTTTGTGTTTGCTTCAATATTCAAGTGCTGGTACTCTGCTTTTATGTTACTGGGCCCACCCATTGTACTTTTTTGTTCAGAGGGCCCCAGGGAAGATTAGCTATATGGTCTGTTCTCTGTATTAGAACCAGCTAACTGGGTTCGACCCTCTTTAAATAAAGTTACACATACATGCATACTGGTATTACAGTATCATACTGAAGAGATGCCCCAATATTGTGTCCGTAATGAAGGGTGGAGTTCTGACAAAGCTCAACATTGTGGATGGGTCTTCACTAAAATTTATCAAACTGTCATTGTCCGGTAAATTTGGGACATCTTTTAATTATTTTTTCCCATCTCAGTGGAGCTTGTCTTTATGGATCCTCCATCATTAGTTCACTGTTTGACTTCTCAAAAACTCTTTGCCAGATTCTCTTCGAACTGGATGGAAATGTACCTTGAGTGGGCCTCTACCAAATTTGTTCAGCTGGTCAGACTCAAATGATTTTTCTGAAATTTTTTTATTTATTTATTTTGTGGGGGGGGGGGGTGTTTATGTTTGGAGAAATGTTGTGGTAGGACAGTAAAACTTGTCTTAAAAGACAAAATTTTGGTCTCTTGAGACAGGTGGTCTTTCATAGAAGTATAATTAATATGGAAAGTACTTAGCACAGTATCCATAATGAGCTGGTCTTTCAAAGCAGGTGATCTCATTAGAATGTTATCTGAAGAGAGAGACCACTAGTAATATAGAAAAGTGTTTACAATTCAAAGCTAAATCTCTTTGCAACAATCTTTATAAACATATATATGCATGGAGCTACAAGAGTCACAAGAAGGCATGGACATCAGGAGATAGAGTCTTGTGGTGATAATATAACAGCTGTGTGAACAAAGAGAATAAACAAGCAAGCTATTGACCACCTGATGACCAGCATGGGGGGCATGTGGATGTATTCAAATGTAAATAAAATATATCTGTCGTAGGATACAAAAGATGGAGACATTATGAAGTACTTTGAGAAGTCTTTTCTTGAGGAGGACTGCGAAGCAGGCTTAAATCATGCAAACACAGGTAAGGGTGGATTTCTCCTGCAAAGCTAGGGCTAAGGGTTGTATGTCTGTACATGCATGCAAAACCAAACCAAAATTAAAACAAAAAAGCAAAAGCTGAGACTTGTGAAAACCCTCATTGAGGGAGGGAAACACAGGTCATATTGCATTCAATTAGCAACTCACCCGCAAAGGTGGGGGTGGGGGTGGGGGTGGGGGGTGGGGGTGGGGGGTGGAGGTGGAGGGGAGAGGTTGGTACAGTAATTTTTCTCTGTGTGTTCACCTTATCCTCTGACTAATCTGTCAGGCTGCTTCTCAGATACTATGGTACGCAATCGTCTGATTGTTTGACATACACTTTACATGTACATCATAGTTGGGGCTACTTGTGAGACGTTTAGTTCTGTTAAATTTCCTACATGTCATTGCAAAGCAAAATCCAGTTACTCCTTTGAGATCTTTATTGGCCATTATCCAGAAATTTCATCAGCCATCTCTCTGAAATTTGTGCAACATGTAGACTTTGGATGGTAGGGGTTACTTTTGATATTTTCATTTGGCTGGTTGTGCTCCTTTATTGAATTAAGCAGCAAAATTTTTGAAGCAGCTGCTGGTCTTTGGACTGTTTCTCCAGCAGCACGACAGCTGGCCATCAGGAAACACTTTATTCGATCGATTGATCGATCGATCGATCGATAGAGAGAGAGAGAGAGAGAGAGAGAGAGAGAGAGAGAGAGAGAGAGAGAGAGAGAGAGAGAGAGAGAGAGAGAGAGAGAGAGAGAGAGAGAGAGAGAGAGAGGAGAGAGAGAGAGATGAGAGAGAGAGAGAGAGAGAGAGAGAGAGGAGAGAGAGAGAGAGAGAGAGATTTTTTGAAAATTAATTTTCAAAATTAATTAAGCACCCTCATTAAACTTTTTCTTCCTGTTTCTCTGAGAGAGAGAGATTTTTTAAAAATTAATTTTCAAAAATTAATTAAGCACCCTCATTAAACTTTTTCTTCCTGTTTCTCTGACAGTACATTATCTTGCATTTTGAAATGGACAGACAGATACATGAAAGGTATACAGTAGTATTGTTAGCTAATTGTATCATTTGTCTAGTTTAGGGAAGTTCATCAAGGGCTGTTTCTTGAAAGTACAAAAGCTAGGTGTCCAAGAGACAGCTGCCCTTTTCAAACCAGTGTATAGGAATATTGCTAGCATCAATGGCATTGTGATGCAGTGATACAGTTACGCCCGGCTAAAAGTTAACAGCCAAACGCTTTTTTCGCGTTTTGCAGGTGTTTGGCTTGTGTTTGGAAACGTTTGAAAACATTTGGAATGTGTTTGGAAAGTGTTTGGAATGTGTTTGGAAAGCGTTTGGAAAGCGTTTGGGAAAAATCTTAAACACTTTTACAAAACGTTCGAACACTTTCACAAAGCTACGGAACACTTCTCCTCTCCAAACATATTTTCAACAGGTCCAGCAATGTATGATGTACCTACATGTAAATGTGCAGTGATCCAGCATTATAGGTTGTATATATTTATATAAAACACGATCCAAATACGTTTACCCAAGTGTCAAATTCAACTAAAATTAATTAAAGACTTAATTGTTCATTTAAGATGTCATGAATACTTCATCTTTCAAAAACTGCCTGGGAGTATCACAGGCATAAACCAGTTGCAATTTGTCACGCAAACAAGAAAACAATGATATAGCCTACAATATATACACTTGCATTGTAAGTGATACATGTACAAACTGTTACATGTAGATAGAACTGATTTTTTTGAAAAAGCATAATTTCAACTCTATTGTGAAATATACATAGTAGAGCTTTGTGGCTTATCCATAAATGAAGGCATGCACATGTTGTTGGGATTTTTAGGTGCTGATAAGCTTTTTAGGCACTTGTGAAAAAATATTCCTGTCATTAGAATTAGATTACCAACTGTACATGTACTTGTATCACATACGTTTGGCGCAAAGTGTAAAGTGTTTGAAAGCGTTTGGAAAAGTGTTTGAAAGCATTTGGAAAGTGTCTGCAAAGTGGTTGCTACGCGTTTGCAAAACGTTTGACTTTCACTGAAAGTGTTTGGGAAACGTTGGTGCGTTTGGCGTTTGTTAACTTGAACGCGAGCGTAACTGTATGTGAGCTCATAATGCTCAAGGCCAATGTCATTTCTCCATACAAACTTGCAGGCAGAACTACCGTTTATGCTAGCAGTTGTTAGTCATTGTATGCAATGTCAGCCGAGTGCAAGACTTTCACAGTTCTCTTGTTTAAATACAGGTGCTGAAGGTAGCAGGAGTATCACTGAGTTCTTCAAACCAGCGCCTTCTACAAGTAACTTCAAAGAAAATAACACAGCTCAGGACAATATGGAATCAAACATTCCTATTGGACAAAACAAGGAAACAGAAACTAAGGATTGGTTAGACACACTTGATGAACTGTGGGATGATATAGACCCTGATGAGCCATGGCCTAAGAAACCTAGAACTGAAAAAAATTGGCCTAACTGTTGAAATACAATATATATTGGAAGTTCCATTCTGTAAATAGAGACTTAACCTTCACTAGCCACTGATAATTCTCAATGGTGCTGCTGTTCATATTTACTTACTCACTTATGTGCTTTGTTGTAGATAAAAATTTGACTTTTTACTTACTGTACATTAACCCTTCACCCTCAAACTAGCTGGTGGTCAAATATTGTCTCCTCTAATGTTTTTATCTGTGGCGAAGCCACAGATATTACGATCAGTTTTGGCGCCAATCTTTGTTTACGTGTTGCTTGGCAATGCCAAAAAAGGTGGGGATATCCAAGTTTCTGAACGGGAATTTGAGGTTTAAGGCCCAATTGTTGAGGTTGCGGGTCTGAAGAGCTTGAAGAGAACCATTTGTAAGTCCTCAATTAATTCAATTTAGTTGAAAACTTGCTGCGAAGTTGATATATGGGTCAAGGGCCGCTCTCAGAAGTCTGAAAATATCGACTTGTTGCTCATTAGGGGATCGTTTCACCCGAAACAACGCGCCTCTGTGTTGTGAAGAAAGTTTAGCTGCAGGCCGTTTGTTAATTTTTTGGGGTACATCTTTTAATAAGAGGCTTTTTATCTGTGTGTACACAAGTGTTCTAATATAAGTGCGTAATTATCCAACCTTGATGCCATTATAACCCTGCCACCGGAGACAAAGGAACTTGCCCAAGACCAAGCGGTCACCTGTGGGCGTGGCGTATGCAGTCAGAATTACACGCGTGCGCACAATGGCACATCGCTCCACATGTTGGTCGACGTTCCGCTTGTGTTTACATCGGCCGTAACGAAAGAAAGTGCATAATACTATTGACTTTTGGATAAATTTTTGGGTACATCTTTTTATGAGAGGCTATTTTGTAAGGCAGACTTTGTTCGAAAACTTCGGCACATGTTACCCCAATACAGAACGGGAAGACGGGCTTGCGCTTCCCTGCTGAAGGCTGAATGAATTCACCCAAATTCTTGAGTTTGCATATCCGGGTATACAAATGGAGATGTACAGTCATCTGTTTGCACGAGGACAAATCTGGTGATTGCTGTGTTGAACTCTTTGGATTGCATAGACAAGAAAGAAAGACCAAAGTTTAATATAGAAGGCATATCAGAGCACTGTCCGCATAGAATGACAGAATCTGTTGTATTCGAGCAACGGATAGAGTGTTCAAACGATCGCAATTTCACCGCAACCCAAATGAGGCCCCAGCATACGTGATGCAAAGCGAGAGCCGATCAATATTTCTGCGTGCCGTGGGGCTCCCGTTGGAATGTAGGATATCAAATCAATTTAATGGAATTGAAATAAAAGTGCATGTACATAAGAATACTTGAGGCCCCCCACCCTCCGTGTCAAAAGAATGTGAAATTAACCGCTGAATTATAGCACTGCAGGCTTTAGATATTATAATGAATTTGTAAATAACATTAACATATTTCTCTATTTACTACTCTGGCGGATTGTCATATTGACATGCACAAGTTCCAACATGTATCATTTTTCATCTTTCACTGTCTTTTACCCACCACACGTCATCCAACGAGGAAAGGATGCCAGACAAAGATAAATTT